>CAHIKZ030003243.1:52500-137500 GCA_903632075.3 Acanthosepion pharaonis | reverse complement strand
GGACCACCAGGAGGAGGATCATACTTAAACTGATGTGATAGTGACAATCAGGTCGCCATTTTATTTTAATTTTTTTTTCAAGAAAGAAAATATGAACTTTGTTGTTTTTGCTTTTTGAAAACTACATTCATGGGGGCATACGGGCACCGTCTGTGAAAAATGAGCACCATGAAGTTATTTGATCTCTTGTCTTCATTTTTATCGAAACGGCATTGCAATGTTCTGTTTTTTATACGCATCTCTCAAAAGAGAGATCCAGTTTTTTTCGTTTACTAGATGCCTTTGTCAAATATTCAAACACAATTCAGAAAAAGTTGGATGAATCTAATAGATAAAAAATTACAAAAAATAACCTCTCATTGTCATCAGATAAAATTATAAAAATGTGTGTGTGTGTGTACAAACCAATGTTATTTCACTTTCTCAATGATTTCTTTTGATGTTATTATAGACAATGTTTTGTGTGTGTGTGTGTCTGACACGGTGGAGTAATGGATAGCAGCTTGGATTGAGGAAAGAAGTTTGAATTCCACATTGAACACCAAAACAAGACTTATCATTCTAATACCCTTTGACAAGGGTCATAAATCCTTCTTCTCCCTCCAGCCTTTCCGGGTAAATTTTCATTTCAGACATCTGCGTTCTTTCTAGCGTCGGCATGGAGAAATGGTCTACTCTACAGAAAGAAATGGCAAACCTCTTCGAAATTCACGCCATTCTCTTTCAGTCATGTATCAAAAGATACATTTTGCTTGCTTGCCTTCATCTTGTTATGAAACACACTCTGATATGTTCCTGGATATGACAATGAACTCATCCAACGAACCTGATTGGGAAAAGTGATTTAGAAAAGGAATGGAAATTATTATTTTATTTATTTATTTATTTTATTTTATTTTGCAGAAAATGTCTTCAGGAAATTATGTTTTTATTTTTTTTTGGCTGGTTGAATAATTGGTTAAACATATTAAACTCTAAAATACAATATTTATAAAAAAATCTAAATATTTTGAACACAAATTTTATAGTTAAATTGCCAATAAAAAATTTTTCTGTAGTCGAAACCATAAAATTATGTTCAAAATATTTAGATTTTGGTATTGAGTAACTCGAGATGTTGACATGCCATTAATAATGTCAAAATCACCAAACATGAAAGAACTTTTTCATGATATTAATCCATATAATATCCTACAATATCTTAAAGAAATCAAACTGTATTTCAAAATATAACTTTGAACAACTACAACATAAAACACACATCACCGCTTCTAGTAATCATGTCCAAAGAAATTGTATATATAACGATGTCCACAAATATGTATATGCACAAAAGTTGAATATCATCTACCATGTATTCAGTTGTGAAAGCAGAATAACATATATCATATTTTATTACTTCAAAGCTCCCCCAAAAATTAAATTTTGATATTAAATGACTCATAAGGAGTTGATATGCCCTTAAATAATCAAACCAATCAATCTTCTTCCATGTTTTCTTGATGGCCCGGCATTATTGTTTTATTTTATCCCTGTGATTCAATTTCTGTTTATTCCTGTGAACTAAATATTTTTTTAATAACCTGATTGGGATTAACTCATGCCTACTAGATAACAAATACGTTGTTCAGTTGATTTGTTTCATTTTGGTTAAAGATTGGAGAGTTATAAAGAAAATGTTTTCATTAAATGATGTTTATCAAAAATTAGTGATTATAATTTGACAATTATTATGAAAGAGAATGAGTTTGAGGAAAACTGAGGTGCTTCAAAAGTTTGGCTGTGTGTAGAATCTAAAGAGAAAAAGGAAATCGGAAGGCACTTTGAAAGATGGTGTAAGAGTTAGAGAAGACGAAAAGTAAAATGATCAAAAATGATTGAATGATGAAGAAAAAGGTGCCCCATGAATTCATTCTTGTGAAAAATCAAAGATTTTAGAAAATATTGTCAGAACTGATGATGAGGTGTAGGGGTTAGAAAATGGAAAAAGGCTGAGTAAAGAAAAGGATTTTCAAGGTGCTTCTTAATTTCAAGTGTTATGCCATATCTAAAAATGTAAGAGACTGTTAGAAAAAAAGATTCAAAGCAAAAAAAAGTTCAATTAATCTTGTCTCTTAATAAAAAATCAGTGCCACATTTTGCTGAGATCATTTTCACTGGGAACAAAAGCAATGTTGTTGTTTATATTCCAAGAAATGTTTGGGAAAGAACTTTTGAAAAGGAAATAGGAAAGCACAATATAGAAAAGGACTGACTGCATTGTTCAAAATAAATATTTGTTTGGCCAAGAAAATGAAAAGGGAAAAAGGCTGAACAGAATGCTGCTAGTTTCATTAAAGAAAATTCCTTTGAAAACAAGAAAAGATTTAATTGTATAACAAAAGAAAAATAAAAAAAAAGGCATTAAAGAAGACCTGAAAAGGAAAAATGAAAGGAAAAATTTGAAAAATGTTCTCATCCTCATCATTAAATCCCAAAATTTTGAAAATTAAAAAGCTGTCCTTCTTCAAATGTCTTGTGATCTAGGTAAACTTTATTTTCAAATAGATCAGAAAAAAACTAAGGGAAGGTAAGATTAAAAGACTGTTCATGTATAGAATTAACCTTTTTAGTATTGTTCAAGAAAAAAAAATGGCTTAAAGAACTGAACAGAACTAAAAAAACAAAAAAAGGAAATGTCTCTTGAAAGACAAAGAACAATCTACCCTGAAAATTAAATAAAGGGTTCAAGAAAAGAAAGGGAAATGGCAATCTGAAAAGAAAAAACACCTGAAAGAATGCAAGAAAAGAAAAACTGAAATACTGTGAAAAAAAAATGAAGACAAAAAATGGTAATATCAAAAAAAAATAAGGAAATTTGGCCAAAAAGGCAATGTTATTTTAAGGCAAGAAATTTAAAAAATATTTCATTAAAACAAATCTCAAAAAAAGAAAGGGAAAAGTCCAGGAAAAGTTAAGAAGAAGGCATATTGAAAAGTTGCTTAAAAGTCAAAAGAATAAATCTTTTCACCATATTCGATAAATAAAGTCGTGGGCATAGTGGCTGAAAAAGAAATTGTATTTTATTCGCCATATTGCATAACGATGACGTAAGCTAATGGCGTCATTCAACCATAAAGGTAACTTCCATAGAACCCAATTTTCAGTAGAAAACAAAGTTTCAGTTGATCCTGGAAAAAGTTCTAATAAAATTGATGGAATGAATCCCATTCAGCATGCTGAAAAATAAAAAAATCATCTCAATGTTAAGAAAAAGAATTTACTGAAAAACAAAAAAGGATTTACCAGATATCGGCATAAATCTGAATTGCCTTGAAAATGAATGACCAAAAGATTTAATAAATATATCAAGTGATGTTGAGTTGAGGCAAATTGAATTAAATTACCAATCGAAATGAAGCATGTAAAACAAAAAAATTAAAAAGCCATGAATATCGACAGATGTCCGATTAGAATGATGTTGCCAAATGTTTCCCATTAATAATGAATTACAAATGATTTAAAGTTGAAATCTATATCGATTTCTTTACTGTCAAAATGTCTTGCAAATGATTTAGTCCTGAGAAAAAGTATTGCAAATGAAAACAAATGGCTAAATGCATTGCAAATGATTTAAAGTAAAAAGTATATCGAAATTCAGATTTAAGAGAAGAATGCCATTGTGAATTTTTACTGAATAAAATCTCAAATGTTAATGATTTACTCTTAAAATCCTTTGCAAATTTATTTTTACAATAATGCATTATTTAACTATTTTTTTACTATTCGGACTATTGTCCTCATCTTTGTTGTCATCAACCGATCGCCTTTTGTCTGAATTTCTGGAATGAGGAGTTATCATTATTTAAACTATTTCATCTTTGTTGCTATCACAACTTTTCGACTATAGTACCCCCTGCCTTCCTCAGGTGTATATTAATTTGGTTAAATGCTAACAAAATTCTTAACTAAACCTTTTATTTAATTTATTTTCGTTTATGTTTTTGTTCCCTTTCCATGTCTACCATATCTAAGTTCTTAATGTTAATTAGTACTTGTCTGTTATTTTCGGCTCTGTTTACAATATGTGTATGTACACACTGCCTGACATTAATGTTCTAAAATTCGACTTACTAAGGCTTAAAGACAAACTTCATAAAACCTTCTCTTTTTTTCTTTCAGTTAAATAAATGTAGAGTTTAAAAAACTGCAATAAACAGACATTTTTAATCTTTTATCCCAGGCAAGGCAATTTTTTCACTAAGACGCAAAACTGTTGCTCAGTGTTATAGAATATAAAAAATTATATTATTAAGGAGAGAAGACAATAAAAGAACAAGAATTAAGAGGACAGAAGATGCTACGTTCTGTGTCGCCTCTAAACCCACGCTACTAATATTTGGCAACAACGATAATAATTTCTTTTCTCATTCGTTTTATTAAGAGAGCGTTCGGCAATGAAACATTGTCATTTGGAGGACTGACGTTACAGGAATTGTCGCACATTGTTTTTTATCCCTTAGAACAACTTTTCTTTACGCTAACCTGGAAAAAAGGCAGAATCGACATCTTCTGAAATTTTTGCGAATCTCTATATAATTCGTGTTCTTGGGACTTATTTCAAAACCCAAACAATTAATCCATCACTCAAACTCTACGCCCAAGCAATCCTGAGAGAATTAGAAATCCTTACCAGGATTCATTATTCTGGACACAAAGATAACAATTGAGATATGCATTTGAAAGTTTTGAAGATCAAACAGACTGGAAAAAAAAGCCAATAAAGAGAGTTCCACAAACGCGAAGTAATAGATAAAACTGTTAAGATAGAACTTACGGTTGTTGTCTCGCCATTTCAACAATAAATGGATTATAAATTGAAGATTTCCAAAATCTACAAACTGCAAAAATTCAAATATCAAAAGTCTTTTAAAAAGTTCATCAGAACAATTAACATGAAAAAGCATTTATATAAAAAAGCAAAATATACGGAGGTGATATATAAGAATAAAGTGTCACTGCTGACAGTGGAGTTTGAACACAGATCACCAAAGAGCAAACACAGGCGATCCCATTTTGAATAAGTAGATCACGTGATAGTAAAGGAAATGTATATATGGGAATTAGCCTGGTGTCTAAGTGATCACTATCCGGATTACTTCGGAGGTTTGCTTGTCGAACTCTCTGCCTTCGGGCAGAGAGGAACCCAGACAAGGCTATGCCAAAGGGCAGAGTCTCGTCTGGGATGGTAGACAGCTACCCGACCCCGTTTTTTACGGGGTCTACGGGGAATTTTTGCCCGAGCCTATGGGCTCGGATACCCCACAATAAACCCGGCCTTGTGTCACACCCGACCACGTGGGGCGGTTAGTGAATATCATCATTATACGGATTACTATTCGGATAACTCTATTCGGCAGTTACTTTTCGAGCGAGTATTATCGACTAGTGCGAGTGTTATTCGAAGGCGTCGGACACCAGTATTGTTCAACGGCGTTACTATAGTTGTATCTGCGATTGCAAAGTCTCTACTACAACGAACATTAAGAAAGTGACAACGAGTATTCGTTGACATTACAGACGGGGCAACGAGTGTTGGTTGACATCACAAAAGAAAGTGACAGAAGCCGAGATGCCAGATCAGAACCAATAACATTTCAGTTTCTTCTTTGGATTTTATCAAGAATCTCTAAATATATAGCAGGAGCATCTGACTATATGTGGCAGCAAGACTTTCTTAAAATTGTTTTAAAGACAGGCTTTTATATATCTAAGGTTTAAACAGAGACAAAAGTACACTAATCTAGGGTTTTGAGAAGGAAAAAGAAACTTTTATAAATATAGTGTTGTTTTTTTAGATTGGTTTGTTTGGGTTGTAGTGTTTTACGGCATATCAACCTCAATGGGTTATTTAATGCCGACAACTTTTTTAGCTGGTAATGTTTTTCTTCAAAAATCTATTTTTGGAAATATTTTTCTTTGAAGAAATCTATATTCTGGTCATATCTTTTCCAAAGAATGTATAGCTGTATGTATTGCTTATATTTTTAAAAATTATTGCTGATAATAATTTTCCTTGAAAATTTATTGCTGGTAATAATTTTTTTTTTATTACAAAGTATTTCTGGTATTAAAACCTATTTTTACACAATTTTGGGTGTTAACTATTTGCCTATAGCTGGGATCCTAACAGGTGCTACCACCCCGGGTCAGAGTGGACCTGGTAACACCAGCAATTAAGAGGTGGTTTCACGCACCTCAAAACCTCCTGATTAGAGGCCTTGCTGCTGGACGTAGTTTATCGTCATACCTAGGACAGGTGTTCTTTTTAGACGGACGAAATTTAGACTTACATAATTGAGGGCTCCTTCAGTTGTTCTGAGTAAAGCAAAAAGCCAATAACTCCTGACTGCAGCCAGGACCATCTCGTTGATCAAAAGAAGTAAGAAGCAAATAAAGTGAGCTGGTTTCCGGCCATATTTGTCGGAAAAAATTGGAATAACGAAAGCTCCGACGAAGCATCCAAGTGCATATAGCGTCTGTGTAAGTTCCGCGAGAGCTTCATTATCACATAGAAGATCCCACTGAAAAAAAAAAGAAATTAAAGCTGTTTTGTGACGGACATATGAGTTGGTTTATCAGATAAAGCAATATACAAGATATACAAGATAAAAATAAAAATGAACACCACAAGATGGTAAAAAATAAGTAAAGGAACGAATAAAGAAACAGATTTGGTTAGGTTAGAGTGGTTAATTTAGCAGACCAATGAGGAAAGAGGGCTTGGAAAATTTGATACTCACAGGACAGATTGAAAGAAGGATAGAGGAAAACATCGCATAACATCCATAGTAAGTTTGAATAAATGGACGGCGGAACAGGGTTTTGGAGAGATAAGAAAAAGTCAAAATTTATTAAGAGCTACAAAGAATAGGAACACTATTTACATTATTCGGACTATTGTCCTCATCTGTGTCGCCATATTTATTACAATGTTTCGGCCCTTCAGTATCTGTCTATATTTCTGAGATGAGGTATTATGTACACTATTTACATTATTCGGAATATTGTCCTCATGTTTTTCACCATATTTATTACAACGTTTCGGCCCTTCAGTATCTATCTATATTTCTGAGATGAGGTATTATGTACATTATTTACATTATTCAGACTATTGTCCTCATCTTTGTCGCCATATTTATTACAACGTTTCGGCCCTTCAGTATCTGTCTATATTTCTGAGATGAGGTATTATGTACACTATTTACATTATTCGGACTATTGTCCTCATCTTTGTCGCCATATTTATTACAACGTTTCGGCCCTTCAGTATCTGTCTATATTTCTGAGATGAGGTATTATGTACATTATTTACATTATTCAGACTATTGTCCTCATCTTTGTCGCCATATTTATTACAACGTTTCGGCCGCTGTACGCTCCGGCCTTCTTCAGGTGGTTGGAATGTCGAACTGAACCCTTTATTTCGCTCACTGGGGTAGACTCTTCTAGTTCCACGTGCTATAGCTAATGGATGTCAGTTATCAGTTATCTCCTGTTAATTCCCCTCTACAAGTTCTCCACGTTGTTTGTAGAATTAGCTTGTCATTTAACAGCGCTCAATTGAAATATATTTTCAAGAGATCCAAGTATAAGATTGGTGTAGACGGAATAAATTCCAATAGCCAAAAATACTATTCTTAAAAGAGTGCTAAATACAGAGTAGAGCAAATATTATTTATTCAAAAATTATAACATAAACATGTTATAACATCACTACAAAATAGCCATTTTGTTTCAACATTTCTGGTGTCTTATCAAGTGATGGTGTTGAATGTAAAATAAAGAAGTTTAAAAAGTTTAAATCAACCAAACACCCTTCAATAGAAGAAACGCTGTTATAAAAGCTTCAATAACCAATCAAAGTACAATTATATGAAAATTCAAAAAACTTGACCCCGAACCTTGGTTATCATAATTAATACGTTAATGTTAGTGTTAGACTAAAATAGAAATCATTCTAACTGATTAATTTAAAATTTTACTATAAAATTGAAAATAAAATTTACCAATTTTAAATTTAAACTCTAAGTTTAAAATATTATAAAATTATTTTAAAAAAAGAACTGAGGAAAAAAATACATATATTTTATGATTTATTTTGTTTTAATCGAAAAGCCAAAATATAGTAAAATTTAAAATTAATTAATTAATTAACTTCTATTTTAGTAAATTCAAAATATTCGCCTTAGCGACCAAATTACCTCAGAAACAAAGGATTTTTCTCTATTAAAGTTGTAATTGTATCCGTTAATGCATGGTATTGTCTCATTTCGGCTCGTGTTACGATTGTAGATCTCGATTTGACAATATTTGTACACAATGCTGTCAGCTGATTCATTATTATAACCAAACCCGGCCAGTTGCGAATCGCTCAATTCTGAGCAAGGTGCTTGGGGGACGTAAGCTGTAATGAACAAATCAATCAATTAGCCAATCAATCAATATATAAATTGTTTTTGTTATATAAGGCGCAGTTATTTTTAAACAATGGACTACATTGGAGGGGTTTTTTTTATCTTATGGATTTAAAATTAGTAACTTTTGATGACAAACCAACATAATGTTTTGATTTGTAATCATAATTTCATCTTTTATAATCGTATATATTTAATTCTGGGATCATCAGGGTACTAGTGTGTCAATTAGGAGGTATTTATATTTAAAAATTAATTTGTTATCATAATCTGATCTTCATAATCATATATATTTCCCTCGGAAATCATCGGGAGATTTTTTATATTTTAACATTTCTTTATATTTTAATCATAATTTAATAATGCATAATTATTAATATTTAATAATAATAATAATAATAATAATATATTCAATAATAATAATATATTCAATAATAATAATTATATAATATTTAATAATAATAGTTTTTGAAAATTAAAATAAGATATCTTACTCAAAGAAAAAGAAATACGAGGAAAAATATTTGATGGTGTATCAACTTCAGTGGGACACAGACTGCGGTTTCAGAAGCTCAATGAAATTCCTTGAGACAATTTTATATATATATATATATATATATATATATATATATATATATATTCCATAATTTAAAAAAAATGTGATCCAAATGCAGGGTAGTACTTTGTAAAACCTTGAGAAAATGATATTAATAACTTAACTGTGATCTGAAATTTTCACTGCTTAATGTTCAATCTAAGTGAAAAGTAATGGATTAAGTGCGTTATCAAAGGAGACAATATTGAAAAAAAAATTGCGGTTGTGCAAAATAACTATAATTTTTTAATTAGGTTATGGATTTATCAAGGTCGAATCTATAAATACACGATATAACAGCCATTTTACAAGGGAAGCGTTTTATGTTTTGTCTTTGTTTTCAATTATATCTTATCTATGAATACCATCAAGTTCTCGTAGAGCATGAAAATATCTCCAAAACAACCCCTTTCGGATTGTTCGAATTCTTGCGTGGTCTAAGGAACGCAGCGCAGCCCTTCAAATGATTGGCCTACATTTTACCTGTATCTCTCTTGATGACATTTTTACAGTAAATTCCTCTATGGCGGAACATATACAGCAATCATAGTTTTTGAGCAAATTAAAACATTTGGGGATGGTATCAAGCCAGTGAATTGAGAATATGGTAAATCAGAAAATATTTTCCTAGGTCAACGCATCAACTCTGCAGAAAATTTCACCTGCTCCTTCTAAAGGAGAAGCTATTGCATAATATAATTGAGTCAGTTGGGCACCGTCGGTGAGAAAAATAGTACCATGGCACAGTTCACTCCGCCTGAAATTTGGAAACGACATGCTGTACGGCTTGTCATTCACGCCGGAAGTGTTAATGTGAATATTTCAGAGTCTTTCGGTGTCAATCGGAAGGCAGTGCAGAGGATTCGGAAAAGTTGGATGAGTCTAATGGTGATTACGAATGTACAGCAGCTCAGAAAACTCACTCTGATCGTTCTGATAAGAAAAGAACTCCCGAAAGCCTACATCAAATTCCTTGAGGAGGTAGTGCTGCCCTGGGTCAATAGGGTGGCTGTTAGAAGATCCTATGTCTGGTAACAGGGCTCTGTACCATGTCATACAAGCAGGAGAACCTAGTCATGGCTCTCAGACAATTTCTTCGACCACATCACCCTTTACATCTGGCCACCTAACTCCCCAGACTGCAGACTCCCCTTGATTATTATGTGTAACGCGCAGTTGAACGAGAGTCAAACAAAACTCCTTGTAACACCAAAGATGAACTGAAGGCGTGGCTTATGGCAGCATTCACCAACTTAAACAAGAATACCGCTCTGAGGAGATGCGGGAGAATCCGAAGTCGTCTGGGGGCTGTGGTCGAAGCCAATGGCAATTTTATTGAAGAAATTTACTCTTTAGTATTTCAAGATATTTCTGTGTAATTTTGGTAAATATATCTGTTAAAATAAGATGTCAGTGTTATTTACATTTTTGCGTCATTTAGACGACAATTTATCCATCGCACCTTTGTAGATCTGTTAAAATGAGATGTCAGTGTTATTTTCATTTTTGCGTCATTTAGGCGACAATTTATCCATCGCAACCTGTAGATCTGTTAAAATGAGTTGTCAGCGTTATTTTCATTTTTGCGTCATTTAGACGACAATTTATCCATCGCAACCTGTAGTTCCATCTAACCCTGCTATGGTAGCATTTCACAAAATTAAATTGGTATTTTCACATGAAGGTAAATTGTCAGATATTGCTTTAGGCAGAAAGTTGTGTTTGGAGTTCGACACTTCTACCATTGAAATAGGTGCTGTCATAAGCAAATAATGGATGGGCCATAGAAACCAATTTGTTTTCTTTTTTCTCATGAAACGTGTCACCAATAGAGGGCCTAGTAGAGAACATTATGATGTGATCTCCTTGCAGCTTATTAAGCTGTACGCTATTTTCGACATTTGTTAGAAGGGACATACTCACAGGCAACAAACCTTTGCTGGTTGCTTTCCTAGTCAACGTCACTACGTGAAACCAGGCATTTGGATGACTTAATGTAGTTGGTCATGCCAGCTATAAGTCAAAGAAACCGAAAAGATCCTCGCAGGCACCATGTACCGTAACATTAATCCTTTTTGTTGAATCCATGCAAGAACTAGTCAAAGAACTAGCAGTTCTAGAAGCTTCTTCAGAACAACAAGAAGATACGTGTCACCGAACACTGATTTTGTGTGTGACATCAGCACCGGAAGATTACGTCCCTTCATTTCATAAACACTGCATAACTTGTATCATCCTAATGCTTCAATCAAGCTAGTCACAAACAAATTTGTGTGACCTCTTATGAAGGTGTGTATTCGGTTGTAGTCAAAGACCTGCGTGCGTGCCATGGCAAAAGGCAAAAGTCGTAAGACATACTCGTCCAAAACCTGCCTCCTTTCCATCTCCAGATGAGCGGTTTTCTCATATATATATATATATATATATATATATATATATATATATATATATATATATGCAGACATAACCACTCCTGTCCTTTTTGTGTTAGGTGGCGGCATACTTATTCGCTTTATGGTAGCAGTGCTTCATTTTCGGCTTGATCTGTGTTTTGTAAACGTAGAGGAGTAAGATACTTGCTGGAGCGGTACAGTAAACCGGCCATTTTCCCAGTATTTTTAGCGATGGATCGTATGTACGAGTTCCACTTGGGTTGAGTTTAAGTCTCAATAGGCACTCAAGGTACGGGACCTCCCTGAGAGGACACCAATACATTGAAATTCAAAGTCCACTCGGGAATGTTTAAACGTCAGTAGTTTGGTTTTTGTGACATTCAATGTCACCAGCCAGTTTATCCCCTACTGAGCAGTTAAAGTTAGATGAGATGTGAGATCAACTGCCAAATTTTACGTTCGTAGTAGATTATGCAAAAGCTTTTGATAAATTAAGTCACAAAGAACTGCTGGGATTTCTAAGTAACCTTGACATATTTTGGAAGATTATTAGAATAATCAAGAACCTATACAGACAGCTGACCAATTCCGTACGAACAGAAAACGATTACAATAAATATGCAAAAACAGAAAGGGATGTAAGACAAGGATAGGTCGTCGCACCGGACTTTTTCAATCTGTACAGTGAAGATACGTAGATGACAGTATGTTGATAGCAAACAGAAAATATACGACAAGAATTACTACAGAAGGTAGTGAATGAAAGCAAGAAGAAAGGACTAAACGTCAATTGCAAGAAGACTGAATGTATGGCTGGTAAGAGAGAACGGTTATGCAAATTAACTAATTGTGATACCAAAATCAAACAAGTACAATTAAAATATCTGGGAAGTGTCTTAACAGAGGACGACACTGAAATCTAAAGGCGCATTAAGATAGTGAACGGTGCCTACTAAAAGCTAAGCAGAGCACTAAGAAACAAAAATATTTGTCTGAAACAAAGAAAAGACAACTGAGCTGTTATGTAATATTAGTCGTCCTATATGGCAGGGAATACTGGACCAACTCCTCACAGATCAAGAAGAGACATGAAGCAACAGAAATGTGGTTCTACAGAAGAATTTTGAGAATACCATGGACAAAACATGTGAGCAATTGGTCTAGAGACAATAGAAACAAAAACGACACTTTTACATAACATCAGGAAGAGTAAATTGAAGTTTTTAGAGCACATAACGAGGAAAGAAGGCTTGGAAATTTTGATACTCACATGGCAGATTGAAGGTAAGCAGGAATGAGACAAACAAGGTATAACTTACCTGGTGAGCATCAGTGAATGGACGGCGGAGAGAGATAGCCAAAACCCAAAATTTATTAAGAGCTACAAAGGACAGGAAGTTGTGGAGAGCCTTGAACGCCAACGTCCTGAAGGTACACGGCACATAGAAAACGAATGCGTATAGCGCTGAATTTCCGATCACCGTACCTGTAATGTATGTCTCAGTTAAATCGAAATGTCATACGATCGGCTTTTGTGGGCAAATAAATGATTACGTTTCGTTCCCTTTGTTTTACGATATATCAACCTCAATGGATTATTTAATGCCGACAAGATTTTTATTGCTGGTAATATTTTTCCAAAAATGTATTGCTAGTAATATTTTTTCTGAAAAATGTATGGCTGGTAAGATTTTTTTTTCAAAAATATATTGCTGGTACTAATGTATTGCTGTTAATATTTTTTCTGCAAAAATCCACTGCTGGTAATAATTTTTTACAAAAATATATTGCTGGTATTAAGACCTATTTTTACACTTTCATAGTGTTTTGACCGCAGTTTAAGGGTTAACTGTTTACCCATAGTTGGGACCCTAACAGGTTCTACCACCCCAGGTCAGGGTGAACCTGGAACACCAGCAATTAAGAGGTGGTTCTATACTCCTCAAAACCTCCTGATCAGAAACCTTGCTTTTGGACGTAGTTTATCGTCTTACTCAGGACACGGGTGCAGTTTATCGTCTTATCCAAGACTCGGGTGTAGTTTATCGTCAATTAAATTATTACGTTTCGAGTGTCCTTTTCCAATCTCTCTCAAATTCACCTATGCACTCTACCGAGATTTCAAAATGTATTCTTCGTGCCATTTGTCTTCAAACAACAAAGGCTGGAAATTATGTTCAACAACATGGCGCTTAATGGAGTTGAAATGCGATAGAGAAGGAAGAATGTGGACAAAACGCACTTAAATGAAAATCCATAAATAAAAGTCAAATGATAAAATTTAAATGACGTATCGTCAAGTACATATACACACACATGTGTGCGCTCACCACAGTCATAAACACAACCACACACGTATCCCACTTATACAATCACCATCTCGAACACACACTCATGAATACACACTCGTACTCACCCACCCATGCACACACTCACAAAACTCAATTAATGGAGGTTAAATGTTAACGTGACAGTTTAATAGAACAGTAATTGTACCAGACTAATTTGAAATTCACGCTGCTTGTATAATAACAATTACTACTAATAAGTACTGCTACTAAAACGATTCATGTATAACTATCAAATACAGATCTGAATGATCGTCAACGAATAAAATGTTAGATTTCACCATTTGCTAACTGTAAAAGTTCTTGTAGCCCAATCGGCAGAACAGATGTTCTGGTTAAGTATGCTTTCGATGGTAAAGTAATGCAAATTCGATTATAAGATCTTGCCGGAGAATATTCTTTATTTCCGACTACGTTTTTTTTTTATTGATACCCATGGTTTAAGAGTCTGAATAATTGCAATGAAAAGCAGCTAAAAATTAAAAATAAACAAATACTAGCCAAATAATATTCCTTCTGCTAAAAGTGAAAATCCTAATAAAGTACTTACGTGTGTTCATTTGATACTAATATCCTATAGAAAAGCATAAATCTACTTATCCATAACATTTATCTCATCTGTATTTATCTTGATAGCAATTTCGTTTCATATGTAAAAGAGTCAGCCGTTTACTTCACGGAAAAAAGAATGTGGTAATGTAGGTCATTTTAAAAAATACTGCTGTTATCGCTAAGCGTCAAGTGCAAACGAACGTGAGCTACATCGGACAATCAGGCTAATGAGCCTTATAACAAAACTTGTCATCCGAACTTTGCAGAATAAAACCGAACATAGGACAAGAACACTGCCGGTTCTTTAAAGACACTGGAACAAGGAATGCAATATTTATACTCAAAATAATATTAGAAAGAGCAATGCCAATGAAAAAGGATATGTACCTGTGTTTTATAGATTATACAAAAGCGTTTGATAATGTATTTAACAAAGAGCTATTAAGATTGCTTATAAACCTTGACATATTTGGGAAGGATAATAAAATATGGGTGCCGCAAATATAATAAAATAGAAAGGGGTGTAAAGCAATGATGAGTCTTCTCGCCGGACTTATTCAATGAGACGATTCTGAGAGATTTTGAAGTCCTATCAGGATATCATTATTGACGGTCACAATCTTAAAAATATATGCAGATGACACAGTGTAGATAACCAACACAGAAAGGAAACTACAACAACTACATAATGTAATGAAAGAAAGTGAGAAGAAATGACTAAATTGAAAGTAAACTGAATGCGTGGCTGTTAGCAAAAGGAACAGCTATGAAAATTATGAAATGGTGCTACAAACAAGTACAAGAATTTAAACATATGGGGAGTGTTTTAACAGAAGATGGAAAGTGTGACACTGAAATCCGAAGAAAGAAATGGCAACCTACTGAGGCGAAAAAAATCTGCCTTGTCATCAAAAGATACGGTATCTAGCCACCCCCACGAGGGTTGCATATGGCACGAGGCCGAGTTTAACGTGGGTTTCCCGAGCCCGTAAGCTCGGCCAAAAAAATGCCCGTCGAACCCGTATAAACGGGATCGGGTTGGTCAACCTCCCCGAACGAGACTCTGTCCTTCGGCGGAGCCTCGTCCGGCTTCCTCACTGCTCAGAGGGAGAGAGTTCGACCGTCAAGCCGAGAAGCTCGGCTTGAATCAAAAGATTACATGATCACCTACGCGTGTATCACGCATGGCACATAAGTATGCAGATGACGCAATGTCGATAGCAGATACAGAAAGAACACTACAGAAGGCAGTGATGGAAAGCAATAAGAAAGGATTAAACATCAGATGCAAGAAGATAGAATGCAGGGTTGTCAGCAAAAGTGTGAGCTGAAAGGGCGAATTGCACATCGGGGATACCAAAATCAAACATTTGCGGAAATTTAAATATCTGGGAAGTGTTTTAACAGAGGACGGAAATTGCGACACTGAAATCCGAAGGCGCACTAGGATAGCGAAAGATGTTTTCCAAAAGTTAAGCAGAGTATTAAGAAACAGAAAAAATTGTTTGAAATAAAAACTGAACTGTTATGTAATATCAGGCAGTGAATATAGCACGGAATACTGGACCATTTCCTCACAGATGAAGAGGATACTTGACTCAGTCGGCGATATTGAGCTGTCCTGGCGATATTGAGCTGTGCTGGCGCTCAGTCGGCGATATTGAGCTGTCCTGGCGATATTGAACTGTCCTGGCGCTCAGTCGGCGATATTGAGCTGTCCTGGCGATATTGAGCTGTCCTGGCGCTCAGTCGGCGATATTGAGCTGTCCTGGCGCTCAGTCGGCGATATTGAGCTGTCCTGGCGATATTGAGATGTCCCAGCGATATTGAGCTGTCCTGGCGCCCAGTCGGCGATATTGAGCTGTCCTGGCGATATTGAACTGTCCTAGCGCTCAGTCGGCGATATTGAGCTGTCCTGGCGATATTGAGCTGTCCTGGCGCTCAGTCGGCGATATTGAACAGTCCTGGTGATATTGAACTGTCCTAGCGCTCAGTCGGCGATATTGAGCTGTCCTGGCGATATTGAGCTGTCCTGGCGATATTAGCTGTCCTGGCGTTCAGTCGGCGATATTAACCGTCCTGGCGCTCAGTCGGCGATATTGAGCTGTCCTGGCGATATTGAGCTGTCCTGGCGATATTGAGCTGTCCTGGCGCTCAGTCGGCGATATTGAGTTGTCCTGGCGATATTGAGCTGTCCTGGCGCTCAGTCGGCGATATTAAGTTGTCCTGGCGCTCAGTCGGCGATATTGAGCTGTCCTGGCGCTCAGTCGGCGATATTAAGTTGTCCTGGCGCTCAGTCGGCGATATTGAGTTGTTCTGGCGCTCAGTCGGCGATATTGAGCTGTCCTGGTGATATTGAGCTGTCCTGGCGATATTGAGCTGTCCTGGCGCTCAGTCGGCGATATTGAGTTGTCCTGGCGATATTGAGCTGTCCTGGCGCTCAGTCGGCGATATTGAGCTGTCCTGGCGATATTGAGCTGTCCTGGCGCTCAGTCGGCGATATTGAGCTGTCCTGGCGATATTGAGCTGTCCCAGCGATATTGAGCTGTCCTGGCGCTCACTCGGCGATATTGAGCTGTCCTGGCGATATTGAGCTGTCCTGGCGATATTGAGCTGTCCTGGCGCTCAGTCGGCGATATTGAGCTATCCTGGCGATATTGAGCTGTCCTGGCGATATTGAGCTGTCCTGGGGATATTGATCTGTCCTGGCGCTCAGTCGGCGATATTGAGTTGTCCTGGCGCTCAGTCGGCGATATTGAGCTGTCCTGGCGATATTGAGCTGTCCTGGCGATATTGAGCTGTGCTGGCGCTCAGTCGGCGATATTGAGCTGTCCTGGCGATATTGAGCTGTCCTGGCACTCAGTCGGCGATATTGAGCTGTCCTGGCGATATTGAGCTGTCCTGGCGCTCAGTCGGCGATATTGAACAGTCCTGGCGATATTGAACTGTCCTAGCGCTCAGTCGGCGATATTAAGCTGTCCTGGCGATATTGAGCTGTCCTGGCGATATTAGCTGTCCTGGCGCTCAGTCGGCGATATTGAGCTATCCTGGCGATATTGAGCTGTCCTGGCGATATTGAGCTGTCCTGGCGATATTGAGCTGTCCTGGGGATATTGAGCTGTCCTGGGGATATTGAGCGTCTGGCGCTCAGTCGGCGATATTGAGCTGTCCTGGCGATATTGAGCTGTCCTGGCACTCCGTCGGCGATATTGAGCTGTCCTGGCGATATTGAGCTGTCCTGGCGCTCAGTCGGCGATATTGAACAGTCCTGGCGATATTGAACTGTCCTGGCGCTCAGTCGGCGATATTAAGCTGTCCTGGCGATATTGAGCTGTCCTGGCGATATTAGCTGTCCTGGCGCTCAGTCGGCGATATTGAGTTGTCCTGGCGATATTGAGCTGTCCTGGCGATATTGAGCTGTCCTGGCGCTCAGTCGGCGATTTTAAGTTGTCCTGGCGCTCAGTCGGCGATATTGAGCTGTCCTGGCGATATTGAGCTGTCCCAGCGATATTGAGCTGTCCTGGCGCTCAGTCGGCGATATTGAGCTGTCCTGGCGATATTGATCTGTCCTGGCGCTCAGTCGGCGATATTGAGCTGTCCTGGCGATATTGAGCTGTCCTGGCGATATTGAACTGTCCTGGCTCTCAGTCGGCGATATTGAGCTGTCCTGGCGATATTGAGCTGTCCTGGCGATATTGAGCTGTCCTGGCGCTCAGTCGGCGATATTGAGCTGTCCTGGCGATATTGAGCTGTCCTGGGGATATTGATCTGTCCTGGCGCTCAGTCGGCGATATTGAGCTGTCCTGGCGATATTGAGCTGTCCTGGCGATATTGAACTGTCGTAGCGCTCAGTCGGCGATATTGAGCTGTCCTGGCGATATTGAGCTGTCCTGGCGATATTATCTGTCCTGGCGTTCACTCGGCGATATTAAGTTATCCTGGCGCTCAGTCGGCGATATTGAGTTGTCCTGGCGATATTGAGCTGTCCTGGCGATATTGAGCTGTCCTGGCACTCAGTCGGCGATATTGAGTTGTCCTGGCGCTCAGTCGGCGATATTGAGCTGTCCTGGCGCTCAGTCGGCGATATTGAGCTGTCCTGGCGATATTGAGCTGTCCTGGCGCTCAGTCGGCGATATTGAACAGTCCTGGCGATATTGAACTGTCCTAGCGCTCAGTCGGCGATATTAAGCTGTCCTGGCGATATTGAGCTGTCCTGGCGATATTGAGTCGGCGATATTGAGCTGTCCTGGCGATATTGAGCTGTCCTGGCGATATTGAGTCTGCCTGGCGCTCAGTCGGCGATATTGAGCTGTCCTGGCGATATTGAGATGTCCCAGCGATATTGAGCTGTCCTGGCGCTCCAGTCGGCGATATTGAGCTGTCCTGGCGATATTGAACTGTCCTGGCGCTCAGTCGGCGATATTGAGCTGTCCTGGCGATATTGAGCTGTCCTGGCGCTCAGTCGGCGATATTGAACAGTCCTGGCGATATTGAACTGTCCTGGCGCTCAGTCGGCGATATTGAGCTGTCCTGGCGATATTGAGCTGTCCTGGCGATAGTGAGCTGTCCTGGCGATATTAGCTGTCCTGGCGTTCAGTCGGCGATATTAAGTTATCCTGGCGCTCAGTCGGCGATATTGAGTTGTCCTGGCGATATTGCTGTCCTGGCGCTCAGTCGGCGATATTGAGCTGTCCTGGCGATATTGAGCTGTCCTGGCGATATTAGCTGTCCTGGCGTTCAGTCGGCGATATTAAGTTGTCCTGGCGCTCAGTCGGCGATATTGAGCTGTCCTGGCGCTCAGTCGGCGATATTAAGTTGTCCTAGCGCTCAGTCGGCGATATTGAGTTGTTCTGGCGCTCAGTCGGCGATATTGAGCTTTCCTGGTGATATTGAGCTGTCCTGGCGATATTGAGCTGTCCTGGCGCTCAGTCGGCGATATTGAGCTGTCCTGGCGATATTGAGCTGTCCTGGCGCTCAGTCGGCGATATTGAGCTGTCCTGGCGATATTGATCTGTCCTGGCGCTCAGTCGGCGATATTGAGTTGTCCTGGCGATATTGAGCTGTCATGCCGATATTGAGCTGTCCTGGCACTCAGTCGGCGATTTTAAGTTGTCCTGGCGCTCAGTCGGCGATATTGAGCTGTCCTGGCGATATTGAGCTGTCCTGGCGATATTAGCTGTCCTGGCGTTCAGTCGGCGATATTGAGTCCTGGCGCTCAGTCGGCGATATTGAGCTGTCCTGGCGCTCAGTCGGCGATATTGTTGTCCTGGCGCTCAGTCGGCGATATTGAGTTGTTCTGGCGCTCAGTCGGCGATATTGAGCTTTCCTGGTGATATTGAGCTGTCCTGGCGATATTGAGCTGTCCTGGCGCTCAGTCGGCGATATTGAGCTGTCCTGGCGATATTGAGCTGTCCTGGCGCTCAGTCGGCGATATTGAGCTGTCCTGGCGATATTGAGCTGTCCTGGCGCTCAGTCGGCGATATTGAGTTGTCCTGGCGATATTGAGCTGTCATGCCGATATTGAGCTGTCCTGGCACTCAGTCGGCGATTTTAAGTTGTCCTGGCGCTCAGTCGGCGATATTGAGCTGTCCTGGCGATATTGAGCTGTCCTGGCGCTCAGTCGGCGATATTGAACAGTCCTGGCGATATTGAACTGTCCTGGCGCTCAGTCGGCGATATTAAGCTGTCCTGGCGATATTGAGCTGTCCTGGCGATATTAGCTGTCCTGGCGTTCAGTCGGCGATATTAAGTTCTCCTGGCGCTCAGTCGGCGATATTGAGCTGTCCTGGCGATATTGAGCTGTCCTGGCGATATTGAGCTGTCCTGGCGCTCAGTCGGCGATTTTAAGTTGTCCTGGCGCTCAGTCGGCGATATTGAGTTGTCCTGGCGATATTGAGCTGTCCTGGCGATATTGAGCTGTCCTGGCGCTCAGTCGGCGATATTGAGTTGTCCTGGCGATATTGAGCTGTCCTGGCGCTCAGTCGGCGATTTTAAGTTGTCCTGGCGCTCAGTCGGCGATATTGAGCTGTCCTGGCGATATTGAGCTGTCCCAGCGATATTGAGCTGTCCTGGCGCTCAGTCGGCGATATTGAGCTGTCCTGGCGATATTGAGCTGTCCTGGCGATATTGAACTGTCCTAGCGCTCAGTCGGCGATATTGAGCTGTCCTGGGGATATTGAGCTGTCCTGGCGCTCACTCGGCGATATTGAGCTTTCCTGGCGATATTGAGCTATCCTGGCGATATTGAGCTGTCCTGGCGATATTGAGCTGTCCTGGGGATATTGATCTGTCCTGGCGCTCAGTCGGCGATATTGAGCTGTCCTGGCGATATTGAGCTGTCCTGGCGATATTGAGCTGTGCTGGCGCTCAGTCGGTGATATTGAGCTGTCCTGGCGATATTGAGCTGTCCTGGCACTCAGTCGGCGATATTGAGCTGTCCTGGTGATATTGAGCTGTCCTGGCGATATTGAGCTGTCCTGGCGCTCAGTCGGCGATATTGAGCTGTCCTGGCGATATTGAGCTGTCCTGGCGCTCAGTCGGCGATATTGAACAGTCCTGGCGATATTGAACTGTCCTGGCGCTCAGTCGGCGATATTAAGCTGTCCTGGCGATATTGAGCTGTCCTGGCGATATTAGCTGTCCTGGCGTTCAGTCGGCGATATTAAGTTCTCCTGGCGCTCAGTCGGCGATATTGAGTTGTCCTGGCGATATTGAGCTGTCCTGGCGATATTGAGCTGTCCTGGCGCTCAGTCGGCGATATTGAGTTGTCCTGGCGATATTGAGCTGTCCTTGCGATATTGAGCTGTCCTGGCGCTCAGTCGGCGATTTTAAGTTGTCCTGGCGCTCAGTCGGCGATATTGAGCTGTCCTGGCGATATTGAGCTGTCCCAGCGATATTGAGCTGTCCTGGCGCTCAGTCGGCGATATTGAGCTGTCCTGGCGATATTGAACTGTCCTAGCGCTCAGTCGGCGATATTGAGCTGTCCTGGCGATATTGAGCTGTCCTGGCGATATTGAACTGTCCTAGCTCTCAGTCGGCGATATTGAGCTGTCCTGGGGATATTGAGCTGTCCTGGCGCTCAGTCGGCGATATTGAGCTGTCCTGGCGATATTGAGCTGTCCTGGCGATATTGAGCTGTCCTGGCGCTCAGTCGGCGATATTGAGCTGTCCTGGCGATATTGAGCTGTCCTGGCGATATTGAGCTGTCCTGGGGATATTGATCTGTCCTAGCGCTCAGTCGGCGATATTGAGCTGTCCTGGCGATATTGAGCTGTCCTGGCGATATTATCTGTCCTGGCGTTCAGTCGGCGATATTAAGTTATCCTGGCGCTCAGTCGGCGATATTGAGTTGTCCTGGCGATATTGAGCTGTCCTGGCGATATTGAGCTGTCCTGGCGATATTGAGCTGTCCTGGCGCTCAGTCGGCGATATTAAGTTGTCCTGGCGCTCAGTCGGCGATATTGAGCTGTCCTGGCGCTCAGTCGGCGATATTAAGTTGTCCTGGCGCTCAGTCGGCGATATTGAGTTGTCCTGGCGCTCAGTCGTTTTTGGCTTATAGCTTTTCCATTTTAGATCTTAGTTCTTGGAATACAAACCCAATGGGCAAGAATCTTGCCGCATGATTATACAATTCCATCTGCTGAAACTTGAAGCAACAGAAATGTGGTTCTACAGAGGAATGCTGAGGATACTATGGGCAGAACAACAAAAAGGTTTTGGAAAAAATGAAAACAAAAAGGAAACATACTCAACAACAAGAAGAAACTGTTGAAATTTCTGAGGTACGTAATGAGGAAGGGGGCTTGGAAAATCTGATACACACAGGACAGATTGATTAAAAAAGGCACAGAGTGAAGTAGCGAGTAACATTCTCCCCTTTCATTTCATTCATCTGTAAATTTTTAATTCTACATATCTAATCATTATATTTTTATGGCATGGGGCGCGTTTTGTAGGACCCCCTCGAGAGGATGCGGTATTATGGTGTATGGAGGATTGATTGGTGACGGACGAGTTCTTTTGGTGAATGTGGAAATTGGAATGTATGAATCGGTCGTGAATCGGATTAGCTAGGTATAAGATAGTTAGTGATGACCAGCCTCAACCCTCCCCATTTTGGCCTTGTGCCATAATTGTGTAATTTTTCACAATAAATATCGAATAACATAATCGATGTGTAAATCGATAGTATAATAGGGTTTGGTAGAAATAGCAGAAAGACAAAACACATTAAGAGCTACAAAAGACAGGAGGAGGATCTGGAGGGCCATGACGCCTACGTCCTGAAGGGACATGGTACATAAAAGAAGAAGAAATTTGCAGGTTTCTTTCAAGATGGTACACATTTTGAGTTGTTTCCAAATTTCAATTTTGGTTACAAAACTGGCAACTGATTCCTAATATGAATATAGAACAAAAGGACAATAAATTAGATACAAAAAAATGACAGCTCCAGGAAATTACATTTTTTTTTCTTTCACCTTCTTTCCTCAACTCACAACTTGTAAATAAATCTATCGTGATGGAACAAAGAAAAATAGCCAAGAAAAATCTGCCAGGATACACATCTCAGAAAAGAAAGAGATCCGAAAGTGGAAGATGACAAAATCAGCCAATCAAGAAACAGCATTAGGTGTTGCTAACTGCGTGCGCCTACAATGAAAAGTAGTCACAACGAACCCAAAGTTCTATATTTTTACTCATTTTTCTTTTAGCAGGTTCTTTTGTATTAACTGTCCCCAGACTAGATCTTAGTCTTATCAAGAGACAGCCATGTTATTAAAAATAGCTAAGATTTCATAAGGTTTTCGAAGGGTGGGGCGAATAAACTAATTTATTTGTTATTCTTTGTATAGACGCCGAGAATAAATATGTCATTATTCCTATTTGCAAGCGTTTGTTCTTTATTGGTAATCTCCTCATTCAGGAACTGGTAGCAGGCACAATCACAACCGAGAAAAACAGTATTCGCACAAACTACGTTTTAGTAAAACCTATTTTCATAATGGCGACCCGATCATGCCATAGTGAATTTTTTGTTTTTTTGTTTTATTTTGTTTTTTCAATTTTTTTGCTCCTGGCTGAATTTCAGACGTTATGCTTCGCTGCTTCCATAAAGAAAGATGGAGGGAACGTTAGAATTGTAAGACTAAATATTGGTTTCCAGTTTTGAGATATTCGCAAACAATAGAAGAGTTGAGATTTTTGCAAATAATGCAAAAATTGAGATCTTTGCAAACAATTCAAGTGCTGAGATCTTTACTTATATTACTTATAAAGTAGTAATAAGTGATAGAATTTTAAGACAATTAGGTTTCGCGCCAACCGATTTACATAGGCGTATATTGTATATATACTTAAGACAAAGCAATTAATCAACAATCTATATATATATATATATATATATATATATATATATATATATATATATATATATGAGAAGAAACAAAGCCGTTGATGGAGCCAATGGAAAACATAAAACTCTTATCCTGATAAAGTCTCCAATAAAAACGATAATACTGCAAAAAGAAAAAAAAGGGCCTAAAGGCCAACCTACTTACTCAGTAAAATGCTCGATACCTACATTGC
This sequence comes from Acanthosepion pharaonis, assembly GCA_903632075.3. Lineage (NCBI taxonomy): Eukaryota > Metazoa > Mollusca > Cephalopoda > Sepiida > Sepiidae > Acanthosepion > Acanthosepion pharaonis. The sequence continues at coordinate 113,568 of CAHIKZ030003243.1, read as the reverse complement.
GTAGACAGACCAAATAAAAACGTTAAATTGTATGAAAGGATGGCCCTAGTCGTAACAAGAGTTACGCGTTCATTAGACGACTTGAACGCAAGTGGGGACTGGTTTCATATAGCCCGTGACCATAAACCACCTTAAAGCATCGTGGGAAAAAAATAAAACAAAATAATTTTATTTAAAAACCCGGTGTATAACAACACCTTCACAGAGGATGAAAGCAAATGGGCAATGAAAAAATCCCTAATCCCTAAGGGTTCGGTTTCAGTGGAGAAAACACACACACTCACCAATACGCTAGTTAGGTGGCAAGTGATACAATGAGTGTCTACACCTGGTAATTCACTTGTTGTTTTGTTTTTTTGTTTTTTATTATTATTAACTATCCTGTTATCGTTGCTTAAATCTAATATCACAAATTTTTATTCCAATCAAACTTTATATCTTTCACTCGCATTTTAACATGTACTATTTTTAATCATCCTGACAGCCTTGTGGCGTTTTCAAATTTAAGAATTTAAAAATTTAAAACTTAATTTATGATTATTGAATCTGACCCTACAGTATGACCATTGTTTTATGTTTTATGTTTAATTCTTAACAGATTTTTCTTCTGTAGACATTCCTTGATTCTGTTTTTACTTATTACACTGCGAAATTTATGTAAAAATGCTTTTTTTTTTAAGCATTTAACCCCAAGCAAGGCGGGAAGCCACTAGGACGCAAGGGGTTACAGAAATTTTAGAGCAAGATCAGATAGGAGTGATAGAAGAAAGGAGGAGGGTAGTGGATAGATCAAGGCAACTGGAGATGTCGATTGACATTACACTTGAATAGCTGGAGATTATAGCTCACAGGGAAACAGGAATAGGGAAGGGAGTTCCACAGGCGAGAGGTGCGAGACATGAAGCTATTAGAGTAGAAGAGACGGCGACATTTAGGGGTTTCGACAGTGAAGGGGTGAGAGCGGGATGCCAGCCTCGTAAGGCGCTGGAACTCATGACATTTGTTATGCAAAGTTAACTTAATATTTTATTTGTCATATAACAATATGATTAGGAAAATATTTAAAAAAGCAAATTTACTGATGATGAAATTTATTTTTTATGAGTTTTTTCTATTTTTTGGTGTTGTTTTTTATTTGTTTTTTGTTTTGTTTTTTTTTCAAAAATGTATTTTTTAAAGTATGTTGAATTTTGGTTTAGTTTGCCCTTAGAAACATAAAATATTTTATACAACAAAATTAACGAAAAATCATTTATTAAGAACGTTGTTATGTAAAGTTAATGCCATAATTAAATTCAATAAATTTAATGTGACATTTTTAGATATTGTAAACCAGGTATACAAATCATTAACCATAACCCTGTTACTAAACCAATTTTAAAAGTTAATTCTTTTATTACTTTTTTACTTCTTTAATCATAGAAATTATATTTATAACAAAATACCTCAACAAAAAATAGTTACCGTATTTGACGGCATATAAAACGCACGGGTGTATAAGACGTGCCCCAAATTCAGCAGGGCAAATCAAGAAAAATTAGTAATTGGCAAAATTATTAGTAAATGGTACAGCCTAGGCTACATTTATGAGTTACTATTTTGGTTAAATAAGTCATGAATACAATTAAACGAAAAATAATAGTAAAAAAGAACACAAGTCTATAAAAACTTTATAATATCCAAAGATAAGAAAACAAAATAAAAATCAAGCAAGTATTACGATTGATCAAAACAGTACAGTTACCATTAAAATTTTATTCATCTTCAAATCCATTAAATTCGTCTTCGTTATCAAAAATCTGATACTCATTTTCAATACTACTATCATCGTCGTTAAATAATGTGTCATCTAATTTCGGCCGATTATCGCGAATTTTAAACCTATATATGGCATATAAGACGCAGGAGAATTAAAAAAATATATTTTCAGTAAAAAAAAGTGCGCTTTATATACCGTCAAATACGTTTATTTAGTTCTAAAAAATAAAATAAACAAATAAGTTAATTTTATGGTTATTTTGTTTTATGTTATACTCTTGTTCCAGAATTCCTAGTTCCAATATGTCATTTGTTTCATTTAAAACTGTTTCAATGAGGATAATCAATTCAAAGATTGAAATGCATATAACATTTTGTACACTCTTGTTAGCGGAGTGAGAAGTGATGGATCCGAAACTACGCCAAAAGTCCTTAGTAAAGAAAAATATACCAAGATAAAAAGAATTGACCTTTCCAACCAAATTACTTCTACTTTTTTCTTTAAATTTTTAAGCCGAAAACAGAAACGAACTACCACAAAAACCCGAAACGAAACTAGAAAATATTCTAGTGGAACGACCAAATTTGAGATACGACTCCAGTTCTGGACGTGAGCTGCATTATGACTTGGCTATAAGTAAAAAACGCCCTTTGTTTTATTTATATATATATATATATATATATATATATATATATATATATATATATATATATATATATATATATATATATATATATAAAAAATTTCTGTGTCAACCTGTAGAAAAAGACAATATTTATAAATGTAAATGACAATTGGAAAACTATAGTAGTTGCTGACACGTTTTTTGATTTGAGAAAGTCCACACTGGACGAAACGCATCAGCAACTACTTTGTTTTCCTATTGTCATTTATATATATATATAATAATAAAATAATATATAATAAAAAACAGACCACTTTAAGGTTCCATTATTCAAACATATTTGCTCTGAATTTACATTGAGCTCTCCGGATATCATCCTCCTTTGGGTCTACCCAGACGGATTACCTAGTTTTGCATAAACTATATATATATATATATATATATATATATGTATATATATATATATATATATATATATATATACATATATATATATATTTATACATATATATATATATATATATATATATATATATATATATATATATATATATATATATATATATATATATATATATATATATATATTTTATATATATATATATAATATATATATATATATATATATATATATATTTATATCTATATATATATATATATATATATATATATATATATATATATATATATATATATATATATATATATATATATATATATATATATATATATATATATATATATATATATATATATATATATATATAAAATATATATATATATATATATATATATATATATATATTTATATATATATATATATATATATATATATATATATAATATATATATATATATATATATATATATATATATATATATATATATTTATATATATATATATATATATATATATATATATATATATATATATATATATATATATATATATATATATATACATTATATATATATATATTTATATATATATATATATATATATATATATATATATATATATATATATATATATATATATATATATATATATATATATATATATATATATATATTTATATTTTTAACAGAGAAAAAAGCTTTTTAAAAAATTCAGGTACTGGAAATTAATAAAAAGATATACATTTTTGTAAATTTTAAATATTTTCTTTTTGTTAGGCTCTTGATCTGTTTTAATTGTTAAGAATATTTGATAATATCTTAATGTTTTTCTTCCTTAGAATTAAAAATTTAGCAAAATGTTTTAACAATGGATTATTATTCTTAACGTAAAAAAATAAGTTATACGAACCAATAAAAACCATTTTTATGAAGCTGGCTGCACAGGCAACAAAGGAACTGCTCAGCAAGAAATATTGTGTTAGTTGGTATCGTCCTTTCGGTCTGAGATTCATCAACAAATTGTCTACATCGATTCTGTTGACGCTTTTCTTTTTCTCCTCATTCATTTTGATTTTTTTCTTCTTCAATTTCTCCTGACAATAATTAGTTTGCACCGTGATTTTTAAAAAAAAAAAAATTTTTAACAAGATTTTAATGTAAGGTCATCTGCATACGTTTCTCATCTGAAAATGCTCATTCAACTCTGAAAAATGAAGAAATTGTAAAAGGAAGAAGAAAACAAGAGTAAAATAGAGAAACACTTCGAAGCCGCCCGCCACTCGTGAGATTTTTATTTTACTGCTCAGATCTTTCTCTATGAATGTAGTTTCATCTTATCTTACACTGTTTTTATTTTGTGTTTATTTAGGTTAAAAAAAAAGTAACAAATAAAAAAAAAAAAAAATTTGTCCAAACATTGATATTTCCATGACTCGTCAACGACAACCCACTTCGTTGGTTATCGAGTGTTTCCGTGGGATTTACTCCGCCTGTATCGATATCACCTAATGTTAACCACCTAGTTAAAAACTCGACACCTCAGTTGACACCTCCCTTGTTCAGTTTTGTGACCAATCAAAACGAAGAAAAGGGCAGCCCATTATATAAGAATAAGATCGATTACTTTTACGGAATGATAATCAACGCTGGCGCGTACTACATCCGAACCACCCGACTGGATGAAACCTGATTGGGGGCCCCGGGCAGTGATTTTACACCATGTCGAAATGAACAAATGATTTTCAAAGCTGTCGGCTCTACGACGTGATGTAATCGTCAGCGAGCTTGTCTCACTAGATCATTTACGACTGAATAGTGAGTTCGATCCTCACTGAGCGACCCATACTTTTAGACCTTGTGCCATACACTTAGAAAATCAACATTACCGTTTTGTTAGAGCAACAGTTATTGCTCGTCTGATAAACACAGAATTGAACATTAATGTCACAGTCGTGTCGTTTGTCAGAAACAGGACGACATTCACATTTTCTTGTAGCCAAACCCTTAATCAAGAAGAAACAAATAGCTTGATGATCAGTTTTAAATGTGTGCTGCGTCTATTTAGGGCGTATGCCATCGTGGATCTCCACAACTTCATGTATTTTTTGTAGCTATCGGTTGAGTTTGTCTTTTTGTTATCTCTCCTAAATCCTTAATGATTTGCTACAGATGCGCTAAAAAATGAGAATACATTGTGAAAAATGCCCCAAACTTTAAAAAAAAAGCAAAAAACAAAAACAAAATAAAGTTTTATCGTCAAAATTCTTGTTAAACAGAAAGACCAGTGGATTTTTTGACAATTAAATTATATCTTTTTAATCTTTTTAGAACGTTCGAAATTTTGGTTAATTTCTTTTTTCTTTTTCTTTTTTTTCAGCGGGGGATCAAAGATTAGTATAAGAAATTTTAGCGTCTTTTTTTTTTGAAAAACACATTGATTTGGAAATTCTTGCAAGAATCAAATAAATAATTGCTGAATTTTAATGAAACTTTCAGGACTTATTCATAAATAAATGGAATTATTTTAGAAAACATTTTTTTTTTTAAAATCTTTGGTAAAAATATCTTTTTATTTAAATACCCCCCATTTTTTTTAATTTTATGAAATTTCAAAAATTCATTTTTTGTATCGTTTAATGTTTATATTAGTTATAAAGAAAACACTCTTGGAAATTTAATTCAATTTTTTTTGTAAAACGGCGTCCCGAGTTACCGAAAATTTACACTGAATCGTAAAATAAAAAAAATGTAATAAAATCAAGACATTATTTAATTAGAAAAGATTTTAATTAATTTTATGAATAAGATATATTATGGAGATTATTCTCTTAGGAAAAAATTTTTCGATGAATAATGAATTTTTACAAGAATTGTTTTCATTTTTTAAAAATTTTAATTAGAATTTTAAATCTTTTAAAATTCTGTATTAATTTATACAGGTTATATGATGTTGTTATTAAGTAAAAATTATATTTACTAATCATAAATGGAAAAGCTTACTACAATTTTGCGATGCCCGATATTTTAAAAAAGGATTTTGATTTTTTTTTGTGTGTGGGGGAACGTGCCAATTTTTTGTAATACAGACGTCCATACACGACATTATCAGAAAATAAGAGCGGTAATTAAATTTAAATTTCAAAATAAAAGTACCTAAAATTCAATAAAAACATTAGATTACGGAGAATATTTTCATAAATTTTTAAGATTACTGGGTAGTTAAAATCATATAAAAAAGGCGTTCACGTTATATTCCTGGAGATTTTTTTAGATATGTCACCCGTAGGAAAAAAAAAAAAAAAAAAAAAAATGATAAACTTTCATCAAGATAGTTCTCAACACTTAATCAAAACATCTACCTCTTTGTTAAAAGTGCATTTCTGTGATATTTTTAACTAAAATTAACTAATATTAATTTCAATTCAGATTAATCAAACTTTAAATCAGCTAATATTCTTCAAATAAAGTTTCGGAAAAGTATATTTTATTTTTGGAAGATTTTCTAATACAGAGAATTACATTGTGCTGACAGAAATTTAAAAAAATCCTCCCAGTCGATTTAAATTAGTTTTGAAACACAGCAAAGTATTTTCTTATTGAAAATATTAAATTTAATCTATTAACTTGAGAGTAAAACTTAAATAAAACATTCAAGAAAGTTTTTTCACCTTTCAAAATTCATTTTAAATCTTAGGTATCCCGTTTCTTTGGAGGTACCTACCCTAATATATGAAAAAATATCAGATAAATTCAAAGTTGGCAACGTATTGGTGTGTGTGGGGGGATGTTCCCTGTCTGTGATATTAGTTCCCTTTCGCAAATGTTTAACACTCTGTAACTGCCCCATGTATAATCTGTAACAGTAGATGACGACATCATCACAAATAACGCAGGAAGTCACGCAAACAGTGAGACTTTGGGTACAAACAGTGAGATTTTGAAAAGTGATACATACGGGTCGGTTTTGATCACGTTGAATGCTAAAGGTTAAATGTACAAAGTAAATGCTCCAGTGTATAAAAATATTATTAAACATTTTTTTTCTTTCTCTGAAACTATATCATGTCAAAGGGTCCAGCATTATACAAGACAATGCCTCTAGTGATATGTATTTTCGAAGCTGAATACGCTGATATTGTGGTTTGGCCGGACTAAAGATCAAATCTTATTGACATCGCATTTAAATTTTCGAAGATTAAATCTGACTTGAAATCATGGAACCGATAGGGAGTTCTACAAGTGAGAAGTGCGAGAAAAGAAACTGTTAACATAGAACTTACGATTACATCTAGCCAACTCAACTCTAAATTGGTGAGACATTGTTGTTAATCTAGTACAACGCATAAATTAATAAAGATAGGCACTAAAGCGAAGAATACATGTTTAATTGTATAAAAAATACAAAATGTGGCACAAGGCTAAAATGTAGAATGGGAAAATTTTGTTCTTCGTTTGTCTTAATATTAAACTTAACTAGCCAAATCTCTGAAACAAACATTTAAATTTAATATTTCTTAAACAAAAACAACGCATTCTTATTTACCATTCTTACAACATCCACTATAATAACTTAATGTCTCTATGAAGTCCTAACTAGTCCCTATATGTAAAATATTGTATATAGAGGAAATGGAAAATAACAATTTAAAATCTAAACCCCAATGTGTATTTACAAATACGAACAAAGGAACTATATACAAGAAACTAAATAAAAAATCGTTATAATAAGGTGGAATCATAGACGAACAGTTATCGTGAAAGTATAGAAAAAGACACAGAGAGGCAACTTTACGGGGATGGAAAAGTGACTGAAGCTGATACACCTGATAAAAACCAATAATATTGTTGTTACTTTTTTCAAGGATCTCTAGATATATAGCAAGAGCGCTGAAACATGTGTAGCAGCGATATTCTAAAAATGGACGAATCGTAGACATATAGATATGTAAGATAGATTCTACAAAGATGAGTATGTGACAGAAGCCTAGACGTAGATCAGTACCAATAATATTGCAGATTCTTCTACGGATCTTATCAAGAAGATCTAGGTAAACTGCAGTGGTAGCAATATTCTAAGCATGGACAAATGGTAGACTTGTAGGTGAGTAAGATTGATTCTACACAGTTGGGTATGTGACTGAAGCCTAGACGTAGATCACGACCAATAATATTGCAGATTTTTCTACGGATCTTATCAAGGAGTTCAGAAATATCGCAAAAAATTGTAAGGGCAAAAATATTTAGTATAAACATGGACAAATGGTAGACTTATAAATATGTAATCAGATAGATTCTTGCAGTAGAGGAGGGTATGTGAAAATGAAGCCTTTTTTTTTCTGGACCAATAATATTGCAGATTCTTCTGCTTTTCTTATCAAGGAGCTCAAGGTAAAATAGCATTTTTTTTGTCTTATAAATATTCTAAGGATGGACAAAGGGTAGACTTATAGATATGAAAGATAGATTCTACAGAGTAAGGTAAGTGACTGACGCCTAGACACAGATCAGGACCAATACTATTGCAGATTCTTCTGCGGGTCTTATCAAGGAGCTCAAGGTAAATAGCAGGGGCAACAATATTCTTAGCATGGAAAAATGATAGACTTATAGATATGTAAGATAGATTCTACAGTGGAGGGAATGTGACTGAAGCCTAGACATAGATCCCCGACCAATAATATTACAGATTCTTCTGCGGGTCTTATGAAGAAGTTTAAGGTAAATAGCATGGGCAGCAATATTCTAAGCATGGACAAATGGAGGACTTTATAGGGATGAAAGATTTTTTCTACAGAGGAGGGTATGTGAGTGAAGCCTAGACGTAGATCAGAACCAATAATTTTACAGATTCTTCTACGGATCTTATCAAGGAACACAAGGTAAATAGCAGAGGCGGCGATGTTCTCAGCCTGGAAATATGTTAGACTTGTACGTATGTAAGATTGATTCTACACAGGTGGGTATGCAACTGAAGTCTACCCGTAGATCAGAACCAATAATATTGCAGATTCTTCTACGGGAGTTATCGAGGAGCTCAAGGTAAATAGCAGGGGTAGCAATATTCTAAGGATGGACAAAGGGTAGACTTATAGATATGTGAGATAGATTCTAGAAAGGAGGGTAAGTGACTGAAGCCTAGACATAGATCAGGACCAATAATATTGCAGATTCTTCTGCGGGTCTTATCAACGAGCTCAAGGTAAAAATCATAGGCACCAATATTCTAAGGATGGACAAATGGTATACTTATAGATATGTAAGATAGATTCTACAGAGGAGGGTATTTGGCTGAAGCCTAGACATAGATCAGGACCAATAATATTACAGATTCTTCTGCGGTCTTATCAAGAAGCACAAGGTAAATAGCAGGGGCAGCAATATTCTTAGCATGGAAAAATGGTAGACTTTGTAGGGATGTAAGATTGTTTCTACAGAGGAGGGTATGTTAGTGAAGCCTAGACGTAGATCAGGACCAATAATTTTCCAGATTCTCCTACGGACCTTATCAAGGAGCACAAGGTAAATAGCAGAGGCATCAATATTCTAAGCATGGACGAATGGTACACTTATAGATATGTAAGACAGAGTCTGCATAGGGGGGTATGTGACTAAATCCTAGACGTAGACGAGGACCAATAATATTGCAGATACTTCTACGGATCTTATCAAGGAGCTTAAGGTAAATAGTAGAGGCAGCAATATTCTAAGCATGGACATATAATAGGTTTATAGATATGTAAGATAGTTTCTAGACAGGTGGGTATGTGGTTGAAGCCTAGACGTATGTGAGGACCAATAATATTGCAGATTCTTCTACGAGTCTTATCAAGGAGTTCAATGTAAGTATCACAGGCTGCAATACTCTAAGCATGGACAAATGCTAGACTTATACATATGTAAGATAGATTCTACAGAGGAGGGTATCTGACTGAAGCCTAGACATTAATCAGGACCAATAATTTTGCAGATTTTTCTACCGGTCTTATGAAGGAGCTCAAGGTAAAGAGCAGAGGCAGTAGTATTATAAGCATGGACAAGTTTTTGTCTTATATATATGTAAGATGGATTCTAGAGAGGTGGGTATGTGACTGAAGCCTAGACGTAGATCAGGACCAATAAAATTGCACATACTTCAACGGATCTTATCAAGAAGCTGAAGGTAAATAGCAGACGCAGCAATATTCTAAGCATGGGCAAATGGTTGACTTATAGATACGTAAGATAGATTCTTAAGATGTGGGTGCGTGACTGAAGCCTAGACGTAGATCATGACCATTAATTTTCTTTCATTATTTTATATATATATATAAGTTGAGATCAAATACATATCAATTAGATATCGGAATACACCAGGATGCTAATGTAAAGAACAACCCTTGCATAGAATATTGCTGCCGTATATGGTCTGGAGCCCCTTCTGTTTGTCTCAAGGTTCTTGATAAAATCCTGAGACGGATATGCAATGTAATTGGCCCTGATCTGGCATCTCGTCTGCAGTCGCTCTCTCACAGACGTGCCGTCGCCTCCTCTATTTTTTAAGGCCATCGTTTCACGGTAAAAAATCCCAGGAGCTGCTTTCGGCGGTTCCCAGACTTCATGAATTTAAGCGTTCTACTAGGCTGGCATCTCGCTCACACCCTTTCACTGTCGAAACTGTTAACTGTAGCCGTCTCTTCTACTTCAATAGCTTCATGTCTCGCACATCTCGCTTCATCCTTTCCTCTATCACTCCTCTTTGCTCTCCTTCTAACTCTCTGTAAACCCTTGCGTGCTAGTGGCTTCCCACCTTGCTTGGGGTGAAACGCTTAAAAAAAATAGGAAACGTTTATCATTCTAATATGTTTCACTTTTAATAATTTTTTCCCTAACAAAACTTTGATAAACGTTTCCTATTTGTTCTTTATCTTATCATATATATATATATATATATATATATATATATATATATATATATGAAGAAATATGGTTTAAAGGTATGCTATATTTATGGGATAAAGTGATCAATATCAGAGATAGAGCGTATGTAGATATAAAAGTGAAGATTGAAGTCAACACTCAGAGGAGACAGGCTGTTTCATGCTAGACGCAATCATCAAAAGAACCGCCAGAATGCACTCCCACAATGCACCACTGACCCGTATATATAAATAGTCGAGAAAAAACCCGAAAACACGACCTGACGGTTGCATCTAGCATGAAACAGACTGTTGCCTCTGAGTGTTGACTTCAATGTTCACTTTTATATATATATATATATATATATATATATATATAAATTGCATAATAAAGGCAAAAATTAAAAAAAAATGCTCAGTATAAGATATGTATAAAACAGAGCCAATATAAAATAAATAAAATGATACTCATCTGTTACTGCTTTGGCGGCTAAAATTTCCACGGAACTGAATAATAAATTCTTACCATCTGTGGATTTTGAGACAACAGCATCACCAGCTAAGTGTTTCACATGAAAGTACATTTATTTATTCAGCTGAATATATATATATATATATATATATATATATATATATATATATATATATATATATATCAGGACCAATAATATTTTTCTTTGGATATTATCAAGGTAAATACCTCAGGGCTTCGGACCATATGTGGAAGCAATATTCCAATATTTGTTACCAAAACTTCGAAGAATCCATCTCTATTCCTTAGACTAAGCTTTCCTTTTTGCTACCTAGACCTCTGAGTTTCTTCTCTGGTACCTAGACTAAGCTGTCCTCTTTGCTACCTATTCTTTTAAGAATTCATCTCTATTTCTTAGACTGAGCTTTCCTCTTTGGTACCTAGACTTCTGAGATTTCCTCTCTGCTACCTAAATCGAGGTTTCCTCTCTGGTACCTAGACTGTGCTTTCCTCTTTGTTACGTAGACTTCTAAGGTTTTCTCTTTGGTACCTAGAATTTATGAGTTTAAGCGCAGTACTAGATTGGTTAGAAGGAATCGTCATTTTATAGTTAAAATGGCGAAAAATAACCGTAAGTTCTATGCTAAAAGTTTCTTCTCCCTCACTTCTCGCTTGTGGAACATTCTTCCAGCTTCTTCCTTTTCAATCAACTTTGATTTCAAAATTTAAATGAATATATATATATATATATATATATATATATATATATATATATATATATGCGAGCGAGAGAGAGAGAGAGAGAGAGAGAGAATGAAAGGGAGAGAAAGAGAGAAAAAGAAACGGACAGTGTGGATTTAGCAATGAACACTGAATTGGGTGACAGCCAATTTCACGTCTTCAGGCTATAGGTGTCAAATTGTTTGTCATCATATGGACGTGATTTCTATGTCCATACTGTCTATATATATAAAAAACATAAACACTCCGATAATGAGCTCTCTTATCCCCAAACTATAGCAAATTTGAAACATATATATATATATATATATATATATATATATATATATATATATATATATATAGGTAACTTTATCTGTATAGTTTTTTTAGAAAAGGTGCAATATGAGATCGTCTGTTTTTCACCTGGTTCCTAAAGAATTTATGTTATTCGGCTCGAGACATGGATAGATATCTTCAAACGTGTGTTTACCTTTTCTTTGTCAAAATATCCATATCGATCATGAAATGACCCGAGATTAACCCTTTGAACCCTAACCACCGCTTTACCGGTGATAGAGAAAATGATGTAATACCCACCCACTGGTTGAACCATTATATACCAATTATTTGCGAATTTTGACTCAGGAGCTGAGGTAGAAGTGTTAAAATTATTCAGGGACGCAGGGTTGAAAGGGTTAATTGACTTTGATGTTTATCTCCAATGTCAGCTTAAGCCCCGTACCTTTTTGCAACAAATGCTCAACACATAAGTATTAAAAAGAAAAACAGATACCTAACAACAAAACTACTTTGACTAGATTTTTTTAAAAATCAATATACCCCATGCAATGCAGTAGAACCATTAAAACACAAGGTTGTGGAAGAGAAACATTAATAATCTGCGGGAAGAGAGAAGAGGAGAGAGGAGAATAATTCTATGCGATTATATAGCCTGCCTATTCATCTTTAAATTTAGGGCGATGTTTCGTTTGCTTTCTTTACCAACAAAAAGCGGAAATTATCTTTGTTATCTATCATCGCCTTCTTACCAACTACATAACAAAACAGAGAGCACAAATCGTTTAAGAACCAATTCATCAAATTTACTTAGACGTAATCTATGTTGCAATATATAAGGCTTCACGATTCAGCTTTATCGCTAGATAATGTGAAAGCTACACAATAAACACCTTATCCTTAAGTAAAACCGTCTGTTAGGAACAGAAGCATGTACAGATGACAATGTTGAACACACAGGAGAGGAGTTGTTTAATAGCACTCGGCCTGAACAAAAAGCGATTAAAACATGTATCTGTTTAAATATTGAGATTTTGGTAAATGGATCAGGTCAAGTAATTTTTAGCACCAACTCATATTTCAGATTGTATTATATAATGTGAACTCTAAATCACTATATGAAATCTTATATATAAATATATATATATATATATATATATATATATATATATATATATATATATATGACTACAGAATCTTTAAAAATCTATCTGGTTGCATCATGTAATATGATATATATGATATAACCCGATGGTTTTAAGGATTCTGTACCATTATTACATTTCTCTGTTATTACATCGTGCACTCATTGGATTAATATATATATATATATATATATATATATATATATATATATATATATATATATATATATATATATACAGGTAAGTTCATCTGTATAGTTGTTAGAGAAGGTGCAATATGAGATCGTCTGTTTTTCACCTGGTTCCTAAAAAATTTATGTTATTCGGCTCGAGACATAGATAGGTATCTTCAAACGTGTATTTAGCTTTTCTTTGTGAAAATATCCATATCGATCATGAAATGACCAGAGATTAACCCTTTGAACCCTAACCACCGCTTTACCGATGATCGTTTGTGTATGTGTGTGTGTGTGTGTGTACGTGCGTGTATATATATATATATATATATATATATATATATATATATATATATATATATATATATGTTAGGTGTATTTCGACAGCTGTTTGGTTAAACAATATGGACAAATTCTGCATATCAACTTTTTAGTTAATTTTTTAAATTTACGAATTACCGTATTTGACGGCATATAAGACACATGGGTGTATAAGACGCACCCCAATTTCCGCAGGGCAAATCAAGAAAAACATTAGTAATTAGCAAAATTAGTAAACGTACATATAGCATATACGACGCAGGAGAATTTTAAAAGATATTTTTAGTAGAAAAATATACGCCTTATATGCCGCCGAATACAGTGTTTTGTGTTATCGGTAAATTTGCCAAAGTTCATATTTATTATTGTACTTTATTTTATTTTCGAGTACTTACGAATGTTGCTACATACGTTATTGACATGTGCGTGTGTGTGGGTGTTTATCTGTTTCTGGAAACAGTCAACTGTACATTCAGGCATGGAAATTATTTTGTTTTTAGTAAAATTCAGGCAGCATCAGAGACGAAAAAATTAAATGCGAATCGAAATATGTTTTTGTTTTTTAGAAATGTGTTATTATTAAAGGATAAAAACATTTGGAACGTGCAGTCACAACGCGAAGGTTGAAATTACTTGCAGATTAAAAAAAGACTGTATACAGATTGTAGTTATTATAAACGAGGATCATAACACTCATCAAGTGGTTCGTAGGTTAATGCAACTTTAAAATTTTGTTTGCGAAAGGATTTCGCCATTTTATATCATTAACTTTACTAATCTACTTTTTGTATGAATGATTCATTGTAATATATATATAAATATATGTGTGTGTGTGTGTGTATTTACAAATTATATGTGCGGGTAATGTGTCTGTTCGTTTCTAAGAACTGAGTTGTTCCACCTTCATACATGCAAAACGATGAGAGATTCCAGTATTTTTTAAATCAATTCACAAACAAGCAAGGCGATAATGCCACTAAGACGCAAGGGACCATTAGCAGTGAAATATAATGAAAAGACATCAGAAGAAACCGGAAATCCAATCCTGAACAGCGAACAAGTGATCAATTACTAAATAGAGTAGTCATTATAGTAGTTTACGTTTATTATAATTTTTTTATTTATTGTTGTTTGAAGTTCTATGCATAATAATAATGCTGGTGGTATTTAAATCAGTTCTTGATATATAATAAACGAGCTAAAAACGATACTTAAAATACTAAAGAGATATATTGATTGAGTATGGATAGGAATCCGACTAAATGATAGAATAAAGAACAAGTAGGAAACATATCTTAATCTAACATGATTCACTTTATTAAAGCTTCATCAGCGATAGAAATGATAAAAAATGATAAAAATCAAAGAGGTGCTGATTAATGGTATGTTGTATTTGGTTATTTCTTATTTGTTAGATAAGTGTCACGTGTAATATGAAGTAACAGATAATATTCAAATATGTTTAAGAAAATATTCTGGACGCTAAAGTATGTGAAAAGTTAGTGAGACGCTGCAGGATGTTTTGAAAAAAAATTGTTTTGGTTTGATGTTTCATCAAATACAAAGAAATACTCACCAACGACCAAACAGCATCAATGGGAAAAATGCTACGTTTTAAAAACATTCTCTCAAATTTCGAAACCGAAATATTTCGACAAACAATATCGCACACAAACAACAAACAATAAAATCGATTAAATTCCAAACTCCACAACCTCTGCACAAACAGCAAATGGAAGATGATTGGTCATCCAAATCTTATCCACGATATCTCTACATTCACACTTTCTACCATTGGAACGGAAGCTTTAAGTTTAGGTTTAAATTTCGTCGCCGGTCTAAAAAAAATGACACAATCACTACCTTAACCAAGCACCACAATTTCAACGACACTGATTATGAAAAAGGATTCATACATGGCATATTAGCAGCCTCCATAACAACTACCATCGAGACTACAGTACCCAGTGTAACGAAAGACATGATTTACCTCGGGATTCGAAACGAGCGCGAACGTGTCTTGCCTGCAAAGTGATGACCAAAAAGAAATATGGCCGCTATTGAAGACGCAATTTATGCGCGCCTATCTCGTCCAAAACGAGACGATATTTGCACACATGCACAAATTTTGGCCGTCTTGGAATAGCATAAAAAGCGGGGTGCCAGCAGCACCAAAAGCTAGTAGTCATTCGGCGGACTGCGTTTGTTGGACGTACGGATTGACAGACAGACAGACAGACAAAGAGGAAGTTGAAGTAGGCGCGGCTGAGTTGGTGTCTGTTTCACAACTGCCCAGTGTCACTGCCGAGAAAGGGAATCACGCAATCCATTTCCTTGAGACAACCGAAGAAGAAAAATAGCGTCGCACTGCACTTTTTGATCCCCTCGTCATCATTTATTTTTTTTCTACACCCAGGAGATCTATACAAGCACTAAAAAAAAATTGTCCATGAACAAAGGATGCGGTATAGTTATTGTGGACACCAACATCTATATTGAAAAATTAGAATCCCTTCGAAATAACCACAACGCCTACACTAAAACCAGTGAACTTACTATAAACACTGAAACACATAAGTTCAACAAAACTATCAAGAAATTATTAAAAAATGAAAACAAATTTTGGTCTAGATTAATAGATTGCCACCCCACTTTACCCACATTATATGGCTTACCAAAGACATACAAACCCGACATTCTCATTAGGGCCATTGTATCCTGAATTAACAGTGCACATCACTATTTAGCTAGAGTCATCACTAAAAATCTATCTCCGTTCCGAGTCACCATCAGTACAACATATATCAAACATTTGGGTGACTTACTCCAAAGTATACAACAGAATACATTGGTGAAAAAAAGAATTATATTGAGAACACATTCAAACTTCTCCACGACCCCATACCATGTCATCTTAAACGCAAAAAAAGCGAGCCCACAAAACCAAACAAACAAATACGTCCAACAAAAATTATAAAAAAATTCATTATCCTACCCTCCAACAATTCAACTAAACTCGCAAATTAATTAGCCATCCCTAATACGAGAATCGTTACAAACACCTCCAAAACTATCGGGGATATAACCAGGATGAAAAATAAGATAAAAAGCAATTCAAATGCCGGAGTTTATCAAATCAAATGTCTACATTGTAGAAACATATACATTGGGTAGACATCACGCGATCTAAAAACCCGCATCCAGGAACACAAAAGAGACTTGCGATTAGATAAACATTCAAATTCTCTCGTCTTACACCGCAACTACGTGGGACATAACTTTAATTTCACCAAGGCCGGCCTTGTTGCAAAAGAACATAATCATTTAAAGATAAAATATTATCAAAATATATTTACAGCAATATTACTATTAACACACGTTTAAAAAAGTAAATTACGTCACCATTTTTCTACGGATACATTATTCATAACTCTAACTTATCTCTTCCGAATGCATAAAAATCATTGAAGTTATATGCAAAATACGCACGAGATATGCTTTAAAGAAAAATCAAACCAAACAAAATTTTTTAAAACATCCTGCAGCGTCTCACTAAATTTTACACATTTCAAGATAGAGAATGTTTTTGAATATTATCTGTTATTTCATTACACGTGACACGTATCTAACCAATAAGAAATAAACAAACACCATTAATTTGCGTCCTCTTTGCTTTTTATTATTTTTTTTATCTTTTCTATCTTGATCTTTAACTAAGTTTTAATAAAGTGAAACATGTTAGATTAGAACATGTTTCCTACTTGTTCTTTTCCCTATCACACATTTATCTATTTTATATTTTTATTAATTATTAACTGACAAATGATCTAACATATATTAGTCATTAGGTAGCCTTTTTTTGAACCGTTTACAATTTTTAGCACTGTTTGTATTCAGCGAATATTGTAAAAAAATATCATATTTTGCTTGTGGTGATTCATAATTAAAATTCTGATTTGAATATATTTTCCATTCAGTGTATCGAATACAAAATGTATCAACTTTATTTGGATTTATTCTTGAAATAGTAAAATTTTGAAGTCAGTTTGTAAACAAAAACCTGTGGAAATTAGTTCTTTCTATACGTTTTTTTATCTTGATTTCTGACAAAGCTTTAAGTGAATAATATTAGATTAAGATCTATTTCCTACTTGTTCTTTATCCTATCATATACACACATACACATAAACACACACACATGAATTAATTTTTTAATTCGACGTTATTTCTCTTGAAAATAAACGTTATCTTTAGTGGATATACGTGTTTAGGTTTTTACATATTTTTTTCAATAGGTATACGTGTTTTAGGCTGGTTGGTATTAATTTCACAGGGATGTCAAGTCAAAGATATATACGTACTAAAAATAATGTTTATAATAATAATAATAATAATAATAATAATAATGCGATTGATAGTAGAAAGTGAGCTTAATGGATTCAATACGCTGAAGGCGACCAATACCTTAGCTGTACTCGTAGTAACATACAACCTCAACATTATTAAATGGAAGTTGAATGGCATTAAAAGATTGGACGCCAAGACCAGAAACATACTTACTCAAATGAGGATGCACTGACCAAAATCAGATATTTATAGACTGTACGCACCAAGAGGCCGAGGTCTAATCCAACTTGAACTAACTCTAAAAACTACAACAATTGGATTGGAAGCCTATCTCACAAAAACCAATGACCCTCTCCTACAAATAGTAAAACATTAAATCCGCCCCATCAACAAAGAAGCTGCACTCTTCAAGAAACAGCTTAATCTACCTGAAATCCTACCAACAAAAATAACGAAGCGAATACCATCTAAACAAAACGAATAAAACAGAAAGAAAAACAACTTGGCCAAAGGAAATTAAAAAAAAAAAAAAACTGGGAGGACAAAGCAAGGTGTTACATGGCAAATACCTAAAAAGAACGAAAGAAGCAGATGTGGACGAACAGAAAACACATCAGAGCATCGGGTTGAAAGTTAAAAAAACAGAAGGCCTAATTATTGCAGCTCAGGACCAAAACCTTGCAACCAGATCCTATCACTGTCACATAATCAAGGATGGAACTGATCCGAAATGCAGGATCTGCGGAAAATATGATGTGACTTTTGACCATATTACAAGACAAGACAAGACAAGAAATTCAGGAAGTGTATGCTATTGACACAGCAGTTCCATCTGAGAGAAGCACCTCCATGAAAATTATCGAGAAATTGTCCAAATACAAAGACCTGGAGATCGAGAGGACGTGGGAATGAAAACTGAAACTGTCGTACCAATAGTAATTGGAGCTCTGAGTTTCGCAAGAAAAAGTGATAGACAATTTTTCTAACATTGTCTCTGGTGACATCATCATACAAGTTGCTCAGAAGATTGTCCTACTAGGGACATCCCATATACTAAGAAAAGTGCTATCAATTAAATGACAATTTTCCTATAAGGTCTAAGGACCATAGTTTAAACCCGGATCTGCTGGATTCAAAGTAGGAAATATAACATACACAAATAATAACAATAGTAATAGTAAATATTTCATCTGGTAGGGGTCACTGCGACTTCTACTAAATTATTAGTAACTTATTATAGTCTATACTATTTCCATACTCTTATGCTATTCACTGAAAATAGTACTCAATAATGAACTCTTGAATCATGAACATCTGAATTTAAACCCCCTCCCCATCTCATGGGCAGGACGACATCTTTAACCTTGGTCAAGAGTCGTCCAGGAGCTGGTAACTTGAACAAAATTACCCTTTGGAGGTCAAGGATAAAACGCAAAAAATTACAAATCTCAATGCTTACGAACAAAACTTCATACCGGATCGGCCGTCACCCGGGAGAAAAAGGACCGTGTCCCTCAAGGAGGAACCAGTTTGGGTCCGAAAAATATGTCACTGGAAAAGAACTGTTCCAACAACGAAGAGACACTTGTTCACCAAACCCGGACTATTTCCAACCTTGGACCAAGTGACTCAATGTCAAATCAACTAATAAAAAGAAAGCGAACGAAATGGTCTCGTGAAGAGTATCAACATGACATTCTTTTTCACCAAACTCGAAAATCCACGAAAGATCACCACGTATCAGACATAGAAAATATGGAGAACTATGATAGGAAGTGGAATAAGATCCCATCTCAACCCAAACAAGCTTTCCAATGTCCGCAGGGACATCGTACAAAACAAAAGACACTCAAATGCAGAAATAGATAAGTAATACTAGATATAAGGCAGAATATAATAACACAACTCTTAAACAGTAAAGAGATGGGAGTAGAAATAAATAATATGACAGAGAATGAGGTAAAAAATAAAATAAATGAGATACAAAATGATAATATCACAGAAAATAAAACTGAAGAATTTACCTGAGACATAACCCGAGTTATCCAGACTGTCTCTGAAGATGAGTCCAACTACATTGAGGTAGAATTCTTTGAAAACCACAGAGGTGAAATCACTGAAGCGAAAAATCACATCATCCAAGTACTCAGCAGAGTAACTCTCACACAAATGTCAGACAGAGACCAAGTCCTTAAAAATTCATATAAAGTCCAATACGCACATTGTTCAAATATACAACGCTGCACTGGAAACACTGTTAACGGGCAAACCACTGGGAAACATCACAGAAGTTAATAATGTCATATACGTAACAGCTTAAGCAGCTACTGGGATACTCGGGGGGGGGGGGCGGTCAAGGTAATGAAAAGAGAGAGTCAGCCTGGAAGGTAAAACTGATGCGAGAAATAAATGAAATCAGAATGCGAGATTTTGATATTAGACGAGATCACTAGAAACCCCAAAAGTCTCAACATGCAAATGCAGGTAAATCAAACAGAAATATAAAATTAAATCACTAAATGAAATTCCATCAATCAAAGAAATGCTAAAACAGAAACTGCAGTTAAAGGCACGGAGAACAAGACGAAAACTTTGTAGGTTCTACCGCCAAAATAAAATATTCCAAACGGAACTTAAGAAATACCTCCTCAAGGCATTTGATAGTGATTTTCTAAGCGTAGCTTAGATGTGGCACAAGGCCAAAATTAGGGTGCACCTAGTGAGGATCGAACTCTCTACTCAGTCGTAATTGGGATACCGAGCCAAGCTTGCTAATCATTACACCACCTTGAGGTGGCCCTCAAGGCATTTGATATAGGCCTCCGTGTTGAGCCGGCTTATGGGAAGATGAATGACGTTGCCATCTCTAATAATCACTCCAAACACCATGATGTTGATTGGATATGTCCTCCAACTCTTTCGGAACCCTTTGCACTGTCTTCAGATTGACACCCAAAGTCTCTGAAATGTTTGTATTGGAGCTTCCGGCGCGAATGCCATGCAATACAGCATGCTTTTCCAAATTTTTAGCGGAGTGAATTGCGTCATGGTGCTCTTTTTCTCACAGACGATTCCCAACTGACCCTACTATACTTTGCACTCTCACACATTTTTTAATTAACTGCAAAAAAACTGGCACTTATATGAAAATACTTCTACAATGTACCCAACCTTAGGGCCTTCTTTGATAGTGTTGAACCCAAAGCCATCCTAGATTTCTTAAAAGTAACAAAACTCTGCCCTAAAATATAAAAAGAAAACTGAAAAAACACCCAGATACAAAATGAAACTAAAACCTTGGGCTTGTCATACCAGTAAAATAATCCACCTAAATTTAAATACCCATTCGCATCTGCAGAAATAGAGATAACTGCCCCTTGGTGGGGGAAAAATGTTTACTAATGTAGTATACTAGGCAACTGTGAAAACCAGAGGTGAACCAGACGTGTCTTATACTGGCATTTCTGAATGGACATGAAAATAAAGATTCTAAAACCACATCATAGCATTTTCAATATTTGTTAGAAGAACCACATCTGTCACTTTAAGACTCTTTCTCTGTGAGGGGACTGTCCAGCATTTACTATCAGAGATTAGACTGAGGAGTTTGGATCAAATATGAATCAGAAACCATCAGAATTATAAGATAAAGAACAAATAGGGAATGTTTCTCGATCGAATATGTTTCACTTTTATTAGAGCTTTATCAGAAAATGAAATGAGAAAAAGAAAGAAAAAAATTCTATTTTTACTTTTGTGTTTGATTTTCATTGGTTAATCATGTTTCATATGCATTCAACTTGCTAAACAAACATTAGTATAATTTATGGCACCCTGAATTCAAGGAGAGACCCACATAATGCAATACTTAGTATTTCAGTTAGGCTTGAAAGCTTGATTTTTTGGAACATCAAATAGATGCATCTTCTGTTCTTGAATTCAGAATGCCATAAATTATAGTTTGTTTAACAAGTCAAATGCATTTCAAATTTCAGTCACATTTTCCATGAGCTGTTGCTATCAAACCCAGATAATTAAGTTTCATCAAATACACAATTGTATTTGACAGGGGTATGACACAGAGTTACTTGAAATATTAAAAAAAACTTGATTTACATGGCAAAATTAGAGTAGTTTGTAACATCTACAGCAGTGGTTCCCAAATAGTGCAGCACACTTCATGGGTGAAGCAGAAGAGGATAGCAGGTGAGGCAGAATGAATGAAAGACAATCAAAGATTTAGAAACACTATTTACATTATTCAGACTATTGTCCTCATCTTTGTTGCCATATTTATTACGTTGCGACGTTTCTTCACTGCCTTAACTGTGATATGTGTCCCCAAGGACATATGGCACAGTGGATAAAGGCAGTGGTTAGATCCAGTGACATGACCCAAAGACTGAGTTCAATACCCGGTTAAGGCAGTGGAGAACTTGGAGAAGGGAATTAACAGAAGATAACTGATAACTGACACCCATTAAACATGGCACGTGGAACTAGAACTGTCTACCCCAGTGAGCAAAATAAAGGGTTCAGTTCAACATTCCAACCACCTTTATAAATTTTTCTTGTATTCATACAGGTGTTTTCTTTTTCTGGACGCAAAGTGTGTAAAACTCTCCAAAAATTTTGCAGAAAAGAAAACGTGTGTATGAACACAAGAAAAATTAAATAAAAAGCTTAATTGCAGAACCTTGTCAGTTGTGTTTAAAGAAATATAAATATATAACAAAATATCTT
The DNA here is from genome assembly GCA_903632075.3 of Acanthosepion pharaonis. Lineage (NCBI taxonomy): Eukaryota > Metazoa > Mollusca > Cephalopoda > Sepiida > Sepiidae > Acanthosepion > Acanthosepion pharaonis. The sequence goes on along the minus strand of CAHIKZ030003243.1, from coordinate 90,666 downwards.
CATGACTAGTGTTTACTTAATTCTGGGGAAACTAAGTCCTATTTCCTGGCATTGTGCATGGATATATCTTTCTCTTATAAAAGAGATTATCATAGAAGATTAATATAATGTAATGGATATATCTTTCTCTTATATAGATTAGGTTCAATAGGTAGATGTAGCTTTTGTAAAAATAAAAATAATTTTTTTTTTGCTAAAAACAAACAGATGAATAAAGTTTTGAACCACACAAGAGTGTGAATATAAGAATTCTTCATCCGTTGAAAAAAAAAAAGGGGGTGGTTAACAAATGTACAATGCATAACATTAAAAAAAAAAAAAAAATAGCACATCAAAAATATTTTTTTTCCTTTCTTGGCTAGCATCTGAATTCGCGAAAACATTAGTAAGGAGTTAATACTCTAGCTGAAACACCATGAACAAAGCCCTTTTTTCTTTTTCTTTTTTTTATTATAAACGCTGATGTAGGAAAGAATGATCAAGAGAAATTGTTTATTTTAAATGTAATATATACAAAAAGAGCAAAAAGTAACAGATGAATAGATTCCATGAAAACCAAATTAAATCTAATTGTCTTCAAGTTGCCGGTTCATACGAAGAACATCCCCTGGAGCTGGGTAAGGACGCTGTTGGTACAAAGGCCCAGTAGCAGTGACGTCAGCCCCTGTTTTTGCTTCTCCTCTTTTATCTAGGCCTGTCGACCAAGTGCCCCTGGGGAAGAGAAAAAAAAATGAATTTTAGATAGAAACTATTTTGTTTAATTACAAAAACACTTTTTAGACACTATAATTTTTAGATCAGCAGATAAAATAACTTTTCGATCCTTGAATACAAAAACCAATCTGATCTCAAGAGTAGAATTATGCAGCGGACTTGTTTAGATTTGTTAACATCTGGACTAAAATATCCTCAGCTTTGTCACGATCATAAGGTTTTGGCCGCCGTGTCCTCTGATCTTCATGCCTTCCAATCGAGGAAATTTCAAACTGAACACTTTATTTGATCTATAATAGATAGCTGAAGATATAATCCTGATATTTTGTCAATTGTAAGTAGAACATTAATCTAAACATAAATAATGATAACTTATCCCAGAAATTCAAACAGTAATGCTATTTGTGTAAAAGAAAAAAAAAAAAAGGAAATAAATAATCCTTTTTTTGCCTAACATAAAACATTTACTGGCTTTTGAGGCAAATATTTTTCTAAAAGCTATGTATATATTTCAGTTATTGTATAGACAGGAAGTTGCACAAAAGGGGAAGGAAAAAAAATACTTCCAGATGGGATAGGTGGGCAAAAATAATGGAACTTCAAAAGAGCTTGTCACCTGGTAATAGTTGGAGAACTGAAAGGTTTGGGAATGTAGTGGGGGGGAGGGGGGAGAGAGAGAGGAGGGGCGAGAGAGAGAGGAGGGGCGAGAGAGAGAGAGGAGGGGAGAGAGAGAGAGGGGGAAAGGGAAAGAGAGGAGGGGAAAAGAGAGGAGGGGGGGAAAGAGGAGGGGAGGGAAAGAGAGAGAGGAGGGGGGAGAGAAAAACAATTAAATTTTAGCAGACTTCAAATTCCAGGCTAGGCTATTGCACTTACTTTCATACACTTAGGAAAAACAAAATCCATCCTGGCATTGTTTAAATACCAGAGTAGACCTGGCTCTCTAGCTTTGCAAAGCAACATGGCATTTCACATCCGAGGGTCATCGGTTGAATATGAAGGAGTAATGCTAGCACCGTGAAATCTTGCATGAATTAATTTCAACTCTACTTTTTAATAACTGCATTGTTTCTTTCCAGGTAAACTGACATCTGACAATTCAAAATCTAGCTTTCATCTTGTTGATCAAAAAAAAAAAAAAAAAAAAAAAAATCATCAACAGTAGATATGACATCATCATCATCCTCACAGCGATTTCAGCCCCACCCTCATATAACAAAGAAAACTCAGTGGGAAGACATTATCACCTGCATCCTGAAAGAACATGACACCAAAAATAAATAAAACATTTAGAAAGAAATGAGAAGACATCATAATGGTTATAAATGTTCTTTTATGTGCTGTGTTCATTCAGGGTGTTGGCGATAATGGCTCTCCACAATTTCCTGTTCTTTGCAGCTTGTCTTTTTGTTATCTCTCCCAAACCTTGTTCCGCTATCCTAAGCTCACGAGATAGGTTATGTCATTTTCCTCGGTTCCTTTTGCATTCACTTTGTCCTGTATCAAATTTTTCAAGCCCTTTACAGACCGTGGAAATTTCAACTATCCCTTTCTGCGTCCTTTTTGTTTCCATTTTCTCTAAAACGTCAGTTTCTCACATTCGCTGCTATACAGGATGACTAGTACTTTTTTTTCTTTGTTTCTAACTAAATACTTTGCTTAGCTTTTGAAAGACATCTTTCACTATCCCAACGTGCCTTCGGATTTCAATGTCACACTTTCTGTCCTCTGTTAAAACATTTTCCAGATATTTAAATTGTTGTACTTGTTTGAATTGGGTATCACCAATTTGTATGTTGGGCTCAGCCATTTGCTAACAATCATTCATTCTGCCTTCTTGCAGTCGATGTTTAATCGTTTATTTCCACTTTTTTTGATTACATTCTATAGGAGTTTTTGTAGTTTTCTTTCTATTTCTGCTATCAACACTATGGTTTGGTTTGTTTTACAGTATAACAACCTCAATGGGTTAGTTAATGCTGACAAGATTTTTATTGCTAGTAACAATTTTTCCAGAAATGTATTGCTGGCAATATTTTGTTTTTTCTTTTCAAAAATCTATATCCAGGATGTTCAGAGAGCTTGCTGTTAGATATAATTTATCATCTTACCCAGGATAGATCAAGACTATGTCATCTGTATATTTTATGTTTTTAAGATTGTGGCCAGCCAATAATGAACTCTGGTAGGACTTCTAATTCACTCAGAATCACCTATTTAGGTTGAAAGAGTCTGGTGAGAAGACATCCTTCTCTTACTCTCCTTTTCTATTTTTGTATATCTACTGAATTCATTTTCTAACCATAGTTTACTGCCAGTATAAGTTCTGAATTATTCTCATATCATTCCCAAATAAGTAGAAAGTAGAATTAATGAGTTGAATTCAAACTACCACGTAGTCTGCTGTTCTCATTAACACAAAAGGCATGATTCCACTTAATCCATCTGAAGCTATTGGTTGAAGCTGGATGCTCTTGCCTGGCTAGACAGTCTTGCAGAAGGAGAACTGAATCCTAAAACCATAGAGAAGGTAACAGGGGAAACACTACACTATCTTTCTGAAAAAGTGCTGGTAATTTAGAGATATTAAAAAGAAGTTGTGGCGAGACAGGATTTGTTATTCCTTGAAGGGCATTTAAAAATGGGGGGAAAAAAAAATTTAGAAATCAGCTTTTATAATTAATGAACTTATTCTTGATAGTACAAAACATCATCCCTCGAGTAAAAAGAAAATTTCTTGAAAAGTTATTCAAGTCAAGGGAGGTAACTCACCTCGGTGCATTTGAATAAGCTGCAGGGTCCATAGGATCGAGCTCTTCTTGAGCTGCAAAGAAATGAAAGAATGGAATAAAAAAAAAAAAAAGAAAAGAAAAGAATGACATGACGTTAACAGTAAAGCCACCCATTTATCGACTCGCATCCTAATGACCCTGTAGATTTAAGAATCATGTTTAAGAAGTACAAACATTTTGGATAATTGGCATTTTTTGTCGGCATGAGTTGAGCAGGGAAATAGAGAATATTAGATTAAGGTGGGAAGGTGGGGAGGGCAACTGAAGAACAGGGAAGGAGAGGGGCGTTTACTGGATGAAGGGACAGGAAGAAATAAAAGGAATAGCAGCAATGTTGGGTTATCTTTCTCTCTCTTACTTGAAAGAAATGGTTAGAATTCAAAACTCACAATTCAATTATTTCACATTTAAAATGTATATATTTCCAGATAATATGCGAGTCTCTAGTATAAAATTGTTTGTTTTCTACAAATAAAATTGTTTCTATCTAGTGAATACACATAAATTTAGATATTAAAAAAAATAAAACAAGTTTTAATCTCAAGTTTTAAATGTGTATATTTTCAAAACTGAAAGTCATTTTTTTTAAAACCCAAAGTAAAAATTATTCTTTTTTATCCACTAGTGTTCAGTGGGTGTTCTGCCTATAAAATTCTTTTAAACAAGGAAAATTAATTCATTTTATATTTACAAATATCTTTGTGGTTTTATCTAGCAAATACATTTAAGATTATATATTAAAACGATTTATATAGTTTTTAATTTCAGTTTTAAAATGTGTATCTAAAAAAGAACAGGTGATATGCACAGATTAGGAAATATACACATTCTAAAAATTAAATTAAAAGCTTTTAATTATTTTTAATATTTAATTTTAGGTGTATTCACTAGATAAAAACAAAATGACTCATTGATTTTCCTTGTTTAGAAGAAACTTATTTGTAAAACCCCAATAACAATTGACTGGTGTACCAGAAAAGAATTGCCATTTTATTTAATTATTTTAAACAAGGAGTTTCATTTTTTTACTTTTTAAAAGCCATACCATAAACTAATTTCTGAAGGGCTATATCATGTTCTCTCTCAAATGTGTTGTCCAAAGACAAATATAGATAGTTTATGCAACAATTTCTTTTGTATTTTACCAATTTGTTAAGAAATATGTTAGTTATTTATAGTTGACAATTTATTCGAAAGTTTAATAAATAAACTTTAATCGAAAACAAATTTCTGTCAGTGTCAGACAGTAGTTTGAATAACTTGAAAGTTCTTTTACCACACATTTATTACTATCTTTATTTTTCTTTTTTTTTCTTTTCTTTACTCAATAATTTTTGGAGGAATTCGCTTTCAAGAGACAGAGAAGAAATGAGCATCTTCTTGGTTGAAGTTTAAGGTGTCTTCTAATTGAGTGTACAATTTCAAGAATATTGATAAAGATTGGTCATTGATATGAAAAAAATTAAAAAAAATTTTTTAAATCATATTTCACATTTTCAACTGCTTGAAGCAAAATATCATTTTAACTCGCTGTAAAAAAATAATTCAATTAATGAAAGCACATACAAATTACATATTTAGAAAGATTATTTTATTTTCTTTCCAGCCATTATATATATATATTTAAGATTGGACCAGAAATACACGAGAAATTGCGAGTTGAACAGACTAAGCTGAAAATTTATCAGTCTCAAACAAAATCAGATATCAACTGGAAATGCTATCAATACACAAGAAAACAAGTGGCTTACTTAGTAACCAAAAATACTAAATTAAAAACCGAAAAAACCAAATCGAAAACCATAGTATCAAGGGAGAAAAAAAACAGATACCGAAACATAAATTGCCAAACCAACCAAATCTAATATATATGTGTGTGTGTGTGTGTGTGTACCCACCATATATATATATATATATATATATATATATATATATATATATGAGAGAGAGAGAGAGATTGAAAAGTAATTCAATATTTTATGTATGATAGCTACAATTTTTACAAAATGGGAAAGTCCATCATACATAAAATAATGAGTTACTTTTCAACCACCATATATATATATATATATATATGTATATATAATAAAAGAACAAATAGGAAACATATATCAATCTAACATGTTTCTTTTATTAAAGCTTCATCAGAGATTGAGAGAAAACACAGAAAACACTGATATTTCCAATTATGTTTAGGTCAGTTCTCACTTGTCAGACACGTGTCATGTGTATTAAAACCGTTGATAATTCTATGCATGTGTAGGTTTGTGAAAATTCTTGTATATCTAAGTGGGCAACAGATGGTAATGTATATTTGTAATTGTGTGCGCGTGTCCGTCTAATTGGGTTTTTTATCTTCTTTTCTGATAATGGACAGGTTTAATAAAAAAAAAAAAAAAATCAACATATTTATATACAAAAAAAATTCAAAATACTTTTTAAAATATTGGGTGTCACTTGTAAGCTTTTCCATTTATGATTAGTAAATATAGTTTTTACTTTATAAGAATATCACGTGACTGACCAAAATTAATACAGAATTTTAAGATTTTTAAAAAATTTTAAATTATTATAAATTAAAATATTTTTTTTTTTAAGACAATGTCCATAATATATCTTATTAGCTTTTCTAATTAAATAATACCTTTGTTTTATTGCATTTTTTAGTTTACAATTCAGAGCAAATTTTTGTTAACTGGGGGTCCAGTTTTACAAAAAGAAAATTTAAGGATTTAAACTATCCAAGAACGATAAGAATTAACAGGATTAACAACATCAACATCAGAATGATAAGAATTAACAGGATTAACATCAACATCAGAATGATAAGAATTAATAGGATTAACATCAACATCAGAATGATAAGAATTAACATGAACATTCGGTCACACAAAAAAAAAAAAAAAAACAAACATTTCAAAAATAGTTTTAATCATTTGTAAGTTTCATTAAAATACGACAATCATTTGATTATTGCAAGAATTTCCAAATCAATGTGTTTTCCATTGTCAAATGATGCTAAAATTTCCAATACATTTTATGGACACCCACCGACACAAGAAAAACAAAATTTTGAATGTTTTAAAAAGTATAAAAAAAAATAATTTAATAATAAAATAATTCTTTGGTCTTTCCTCTTAATATTTTCTTGATAAAATTTTGTTTTAAGTTTGGGGCATTTTTTTTCAACATATATGCTCATTTTTTTTTTATTTTTAAGCAAATATTTGGAGGTTCATTATATATTTTTCTAAAGAAATAATAAATTTTTCTTTTTTTATTTATTAATCTGACAGTATTATTCTTAAATGTTTTTTTTTGTTTTTTTTTTTGTGGATACTCATATTTGAGTACATGCTCAGTTTATTGATTAAAGAATATATTTATTTTCTTCTACTGGCCTGAATGTTTGAGGAACCTTATTCAAGAAAAATATAGAGTCACTGTTCAAACCTTGCTTGATCAGCAAAGCTTCATCATGGCCGAGTCAGTTAAGGCATGTCAAATTTCTTCTACTCAAGGGCATGCAGGTTCAAATCCTGCTGGGGAGCATATATTTTTTGTGAATTTTTCTCAACTCTTCAGGCCGGTAGATGAAAATAAATATACTATTTAATAGATAAACACAGCATCTTCTCAAGTATGACAATCCACTAATATATAGATAGATATGTTTTAAAGTCTGCTATATTTCTGGCTGAAAGTGCTCAGTATCAGAGAAAGCATATGTAAATATAAAAGGTGATACAAAGGTCAGCACTGAGTTGCAACAGTCTGTTTCATGGATTAATTAATGGATATTTTTGTTTTTTTAATCCAACATTTTTACCACTTCAAACATTATTTCTAGTGGATATCTATATTTGAGTCAACGCTTGGTTTTATTTTAAACTATTTTGTCTACTGTTCTGCATGCTCAAGGAATACTGGTCATCACTAAAAATAAGCTAAATATGTTGGATTAAAAAATTTGAAAAAGCCTTTAATTCTTTAGAAATTGCTTGGTTTACATTTTGGATACAAAACTGAGCATATATGGGTTATTGAGAAATTTTGAACGAGTGTGCTTTAAAGAAAAACAGAAACTGTCTTATTTGTGGAGCTCTTCATGGATGAATGGTTAAAGCATACCCTGGATCAAACAGGGTTTTCTCCTGCATAGGTGGATGTAGGTTCAAATCCTGCCGGAGGGCACATTTTCTTTAATAAGTTTCCTTAAGTTTGCAGGCCGGTAAATGAAATAAACACTTTAAAATAAAAAGGAGAATCTACTCAAATATGGATATCCATTAAAAATAATGTTTCAAGTAATCATATATAACTCACACACACAATCTGTATAATTATCCAAATGTAAATAACACTTCATCCAAGGAATTCAGAAATTGTGTGTGTGTGTGTGTGTGTGTTTATATAACAATAATTAGTAGTAGTACCTGTGAAAATTTCAGTTTTCCTATTTGAATTTTCTGACAGATCATAAAATTTAATGAATAAATAAGTTCATTGTGAGTTCCAGGACTACAAAATATCCATAGGAATTCTCCTATTTCATCATTAAATATTTGAGCTTAACAACTTTAACAAAATATTGCAATAACAAGCATAAATATGAATGCAGGTTATTACTTAAAGTAAGAAGGTACAAAAGAAAATATTTAAAATTGACAAGGTTCTCCTTTTCACTGAAGCAGACATTAAACTCATGAGAGCTTTATCCCCCTCCTCCTCTTTCTCTCACTGGAACCAAACAGCATTTGATATGCCTTTTCTATACTTTCATCACAATCAAAACAGAAGAGTCCATTATTGATGAGGTAGGGCAGGGTATATCCTACACGTTAACTAACAAGCAAATAGAATTATAATACGATAATAATAATAATAATAATAATAAAATGGTAAAAAAGTTGTGCAAATATTCAATAGTTGTCATTTCACCAAATATGCAAATTGCCTTTGCCTACCATCTTGTGAAAGGATAACACACAAATACAAGTCAGGATAGCAAAAAGATACTATATTTTCCGGCTTACAAGGCACTTTTTTTTTACCTAAAAAATACATGTGCATTTTCGAAGACAAACGTCTAGGCTCAAGTAAGCTTGGATAGTTTTGTGATGTCGACAAACACTTGTTGCCACTTTTGTAATGTCAATGAATGCTCGTTGTAGTAGAAACTTTGCAATCACAGATACAACTATAGTAATGCCGTTGAACAATGCTGGTGTCAGATGCCTTCGAATATCACTCGCACTAATAGTACTTTCGATAATGCTTGCTCATAAAGTAACCACCATATAGTGATCTTAATATAGAAATTGTATAGTGAATAGAGTAGAGAATAGCAGTCCATATAGTAATAGAGGATAGAATAAAAATAGCGTTCAATCGGACGTCACACCACTTTCTACTTAGGCATTTCCACCATGGTCACATGATCCACTTAATTCAATAATGGGATCGCCTGTGTTTGCTCACTGGCAATCTATGTTCAAACTCAAGTGTCAGCAGTGACACTTTATTCCTATATGACAGAGTCACCTAATTGGCTTGACTGATAGAAATGTGGATTTGTATGTTGAGTCATTACACTAAAATGTTAGCTCTCTAATTCAGCGTTTTATATGACGTAACCTCAGTACTAGCTGTTACAAGTATTTCCAAGACTATAAACCAAGCTTAAACACGATCTGTTTATTAGCAGCAGCAGGAATCTTTCTGCTATTGACTAGTATGTCAATGCCATACAAACAAAATCAGACGAGTGATTAATATAAACAATACGTGGAGCTAGTGTTGTTGTATGAGAATGAGTTTTTTTTTTTTTTTCTTAGAAATTCCTTTATAGTATTAGGGTGCATCTTCCAAGCCACAGCATCTTGTAAGCTGGAAAATACAGTAATAACATATACGAAATGTAAACATAAATGTGTTAAAATAAAAGTTTTGATAATTTAAATGAGTAGATCTTAAAACATGTATATCACCAAAATGTTAATAGGCCAATTTCTTGCCTATGGAGATGCTAGCATCTTACAAAACGTTCTCAATAAGATGAGTAGAGTTGCTTTGTGGCAGTAAATTGAACTGATAACTTTACGCAATGTCAATTGCTATCTACTATCTGACTGATTACTCTTTCTGCTCATCATTAATATATTTCTGTTCCTAATTCTTCCACACCCTGTAACCCCTTGTATTTTAGTGGCATTACCGCTTTGCTTGGGGTGATTCTAAATAAAAAGAAAGAAAGAAAGAAAAAAAAAAGTCATTTCATTTCTTCTTCTGAGGCAGTGAATAGATTGAGAAGACAAATTTACCTCTTTTTGTTTCCCTTTTGGAATTCCAGTCCCTTCGTTTTCTGCCATCCTCTTCCTCTTCAGAATCTTCATCCAAGTCAGAACCGCTAACATCGTCGTCATCATCATCATCCTGAAATAAGGCAACTAAAAATGTCGAACACCAATTCTTTAACAAACAGTAAGTGCAAAGAAATACATTTCTAAAAATTAGAGTGTAATCAAACAAAACAGATTTACATTGTCTAATATCTTTATTAACAATATTAAAAACCAATTTATTGAAACTGGTATCCTCATTTTGACCGTTTTTGTCACAAAATTCCAACTTTCTGGGAATAATGAGTCAAATTCTTTATTCAATCCATAAGCACATTATTCCCACTCTACTGCCTATGTCATAGAATGCCTACAGATGTCAGGCTGAGACTTTTGTCATTCCAATTCTATTGTCTATATGAAAAGGATGACTACTCAGTGTATAATGTTAATTCCTCATGTCAAATTCAAGCAGACAAAAAAAATTAAATCAAAACCATTCATATGATTTTGTTAACATTTAATTCGTAGCCAGAGACATTCCATTTCATCCAGATTTTAAATGCCATATTGTAACAGATACAGCAACAATGAACCACAAAGCCTTTGATCCTTAAATGATCCATACTTCTGCAATTTCTGCTTCCTTATTATTTATCCCTTATTTGACTGGATCCCAACATTTTCTTCAGTTTTGGTATTATGACTTATTTTTTACAAGTATATCACTTTAAAAAAAAAAAAAAATAAATAAATAAAAAATAAAGTAAAAAAATACATATCCAACCTGTATACTTACCATGTCACTGTCATTTTCCATTCCATCAGAATCATTTCCTGTCTTCGAAGGAACCTTAAGAGATTCTAAATTGAGAAAAAAAAAAAAAAAGTTTGATCCAAGCATTAGTAACACAAAGACAAATTGCTCTTGTTCTAGTCCCTTAGAATATAATTTGTTGTTAGAATTTAACGCATTTTTAAACTGCAAAGCTAGAAGATATATACCAATTGTTTATTTGGGCAGCAATCTGTCTCTGATACAGGTTTCATTAAATATGAATAAAGTACTTCTATTTTTAAACTTGGTGTGTGTAAAAACTGTTCAAATGCTTTTGGGCTAATTTATTAGTCATTTTCAAAGATGGGTTATACTATTGTATAAGTTGCAGAAAAGTAGACATGTTTTTAATCATGGAAAATTGTCAGTACATTGTAGCAGTGTATATAGTTGATGTTATTAAGAAATAGTTTATTTTTATAAGAGCTATTACTTTTAAACACTGTTTGCAATTGAGAGGTATATATCACATTTGTGTTCTCAACAAGTATATTGTACATCAAGGTTGGTGCATTTAAACCAGCACAGAAAACAACTTGAAAGCAGCAGATAAGATATCCTGCAAGGAAATTATCACTGAAGCTGAGTCATGGGTTGTCTTACTGTGACAGGGAATCTGATATGAACTCAAAACAATTTGGAGAGGCTAATGAAATCAGTTAAAAACCAATAATAGTAGCCATTAATGCATTATTTTCTCAATATTACAACACACCCTTCTGGCAGGTAATCAAATCTAGATTATTACTATTGTATAGAGAGTTCACCACTCTTATTGACCTTGTGGCAGACTAAATATCAATATTTAATCCTAAATTACATTACTCTAAAACTCACCTGATACCTTTGAAATGGACATCGTTATCTGGGCTTTGGGATGCAAAGGTGCTAACCAAGACACCTGATCAGTAAGCATATTCCAATAATAATAGCGATTACTGCAAAAGATGAGGAAAACAAAAGAATAAAAATTTCTAAACAGAGAGGAAAAAAAAAAAAAAAAAAATTATTAACCTGTTTGGAAAGTAATTATCTATTTCACCGTTATGAGTTAGGACTAAACCATGGGTTTCCAACCTTTTTTGGATCATCACTCACTTTCACATGGAAAAATTTTTTCTGCCACCTACCCATATGGTAAATATTCAAAAGTGTACTAAAAATGTTTGGTAAAAGTTTATTACTAGTTTGTAAACTGACTGATGTAATAAAAAATACTAAAGGAAAGTATAAAATAATGCTGACTTGTGTGATGGTGGTGGCTGCTACCACTACTGTAGAAATACAGAAGAAATGAAAGCAAACTTGACCATTGAAAACTACCATAGATACTTGCCGATCAAGCAACCTTTGAAGCCCTTTTGACTACAATAAATGGATGTATAGTTAGGTCAATGGTGTAGCCAGGGCCTGCAGGAACATATGCTAATTTCATGTCTTGTATATGATATGAACCACTTAAAATTATCTTCAAATTAGGTTTTCAAAAATCACATTACACAAGTATCTATGGTGTATAAAAAATACTAAAAAAAATTCCTGGTTTGTGGGGATATTTACATCTTATGTTGGAATGTGAACCAGTTATTCTCATGTAGCCTCTTGCTATTTTTTTTCATTTTTTTTTTTTTTATACAGATTCTTTGCATGTCTCCTTTGAATATTTTTGGAGAGTTGCACATGTTGAAATACTTTTTTTAATACTCAAATATCGCCCACCATATTGTTCAGTTGCTCATCATCCACCCAACAGTTGATACTAACTAGGTCGGGAAACCCTGCTGTAAACCAACTTTGTTTGAATGAATAGTAAAAAACTATGTCTAGAATTAGTTTATTGCCATCTACAAGACAATTGTATTGTTTATGATGTATTTAAGAGTCAAAAGAGGATTTTAGAGAAAAAAAAAAAAAAAGGCTAACATTATTGCTTATGTTATTTTCAAAATGCAATACAGCCATCCTTCAATTAATGTACTAAAATTTTTATATACCAAAATTCAATTGGTGCATAATAATACTTGATTATTGCGGTAAAACACTTTTCAGCTTAACAATGGCAATTGAAAATTTTTTTTTTTTTTTTATATATATAGTTACCAGTGTACACATTAGCCACACTAATCAAGGGTTCCTGTACTGCTAAAAAAGCATTTAAAAACATTTGTGCAGTGTATAGAGATGTAGTGAAAGGTTGTACATATCCGCTGTCGTTTAATGATCTACACAGAGTTCCCACAGATTGGTGAAAAAAAATACCAGGACTTTTCAAGGACTGAAACTGTCATATATACACACACACACACACACACAGTGAATGGTCATCAACTTCAAAAACACAAAATTTGTGGTTTATCTTTTAATAGTTTGATAGATGAGATGTTCAAAGAAAAGCTACAGCTGGTTCCAATAATTCATGTCACATGGATCATTTGAAAGCAGTGAAGAAATCCAACAGTAGAAGGCTAAAACACAACTGAATGTAGACCTGGTTATGTTACAGATTTTGTGTACCATTCTACAGTTTGGAGTTTTACTACACTTGAAAATTTTGAATTACACACTTTAATTCTTATTGTTACATATTTCAGCCATCTAGACGACTCATGGTTTGTGAATGTCACAAATTCTTGACTGTCCCACATACCACAGAACACAATGACATTAACATTTTTTTCCATTTCATCTACTTTAGCATTCAGCTCCTCTTTCAATCTCAATGAATTTGTCCTTTGCAGATCTTCGCATGGCATTGGACTTTACAATAAGTGTGAAGTTCTGAATCTGCTCAGCGTTCTCTGCAGAACTGTCAGTTGACCACCTAAGCAAATTGTCTGCAACTTTCAAGCTTATGATTTTTGGTCTTCAGTTCTTCAATTTCTAAAAGCATGAATTTCCAATTTTGTCCAGCTGTTTTTTTCCCTCTCAGATTCAAGGTATTGGTTGTATGCTGTTCTGTTATTTGGAAGAACTGCAGAGAAGAGCCTTAGTCATGGAAACATTCCCAGTACCTCCAACTGTGGCCAGAGTCTGTGGTTTCATATTGTCAGTGAAAATTTCCTTATTCTTATAGTGGAACACACCTATTCTATAGTTAATAGATTCTCCCAACTATAATAAGTAGGAGTAGTAAGAGTAACGAGTAGTAGTTGAGTGAGTTGGTCAGTCAGTCGATGTCAGACGACCGTTAGTCGGATATTAAAGTATCAGTGACCACCACTAGATTTCTCTGCATCATTACCTATTATATCAAGTTCCTAACGTTTTGTATGTCGAACTTAGTATAAATACAAGCCTCCACTGTGAAACTATTCTACAACACTTATTGACTGAGAAACCTCTCTCCACTAAGGCCTCTCCATGAGAGAGTACCAGAAATCTGCAAACTTTCCATAGATTTTTATATTCTTTGTTGCTAGACAAAGAAGAGTAGAACAAAGTGTCCAGACAGTTTTCATGCTTGCTGAAATTCTTGAAAGCAATATTTCCCGCAGCCTCCTCCTCAAATTCTTTGCACGGACTGATAATGTCATCACAATCAGACTTCCTGGCTTGATTTCTGTTCATGTCAGAAAGATTTTTGTTTAGATGGTCTTCTGTGACAATTTTTTTTTTTTCCACAAATAGATCCAGGGTTCAGCCATACAAATGACCTTACAAGACGGTATTTAAAAGGGAGACTTAGTTTCTCAATGATAGTGATGAAAATTGTTTTTGTTGCAATTCTGCATACAAACAGTTCCTTTTCTGGATAAATTTTGCATAGCCCTATTTGCCAAAAATCCAGTAGATCTTTGCAACATCTTTATGCATGTTTGGGTTTGACAAAATTCTTAAAAATTCAGTTTGGAAAAATGTAATTATGTTTTTAGTGTGCTCTTCCTTTACAAATCTTAAGTTTCATGATCATGTTAAAAATATCATCTGCAAGGAAATGAAGCAAAGGTTTATCACTGATATTTTATCAGAAATAGACCAATGTCTTTCAAAACAGACACAAAAATCTACAGTTTCACTGGAAAGAAAATGTTATTCATGTTTGACAGCACTGCAAAGGAGGACTTGGTTTAGCGACATTTATCTGATTTTTTTTTTTAAATTAAGTTCACAAATTTCATCACATCTGGCCAAATGTCTAGGGATTGTTAACATGTTCATACATTTTCTAGCCATCTATGACAAAAAAAATATAAAAAGTAAAAAAGGAACAGAGGTGCCAGATTGAATTTTTAATATAAAGTCAAGCAATAAAAGCCAAATAAGTTTTTGTAACGAGCATGCGCGGAAACATCCCCGAACTGCATGTGTGTGTTGTCGCCGGGCACACCTTGGAGTATCATAATGGACTCAACCGAGGACTACAAGAAGACGCACAAGTTGTTTGGCGTCTTTTCTTGGGTGACAAAAGCCGGTGTGGTCAGTCGTCCATCAGCAGCAGTTTTGGGTGCTGTTTTGCTCGTTTGCTGACGTAAAGTTTTTGTTCGCAAGAAGGTGTTTGTTTTTGTGCTCCTTAATTGTTCAAATTTTAAAAAACAAGGAGAAATTTTGAGATTCTAATAAAGTATATTTTATTACTGTTAAAAAAAAAAAAAAAAATTATTTTCCTTTTAATTACAAATTCAGTGAGTGTGAATTAATTTATCTTTGATGTTTACTTGTCTCTGATGCCTTTTATTTTTGTTTTTCCTCTTTTCTTGTTGAGTAAGGATAACAGCTAGAAGAAGACTCACCTTCATATTCTTTTTACCTTTCTTCCCAGTCATCTCAATGAGAAAATACATTAGTAACTCCGAGAGGTCATGAACTCATTCTAATCAAGGAAACAAACCACTGTTCATAATAAATGCTAAATATTACTGACGATAAACAACATTTTTCATAAAGGACAATTTTAGCTTGTAAAAAAGCCAGATTTCTGGGATCTGGCATTTTGACTTTCATGAATTGAGAAGAAAGATGTTCATGTGCAGCCCAATTTAGAAAATCCCAGGATTTTTCAAGTCCTCAAAGTCCCAGTCAGGTTTCCAGGACATGTACAAACCCTTGACGCAAAAATTTA
Organism: Acanthosepion pharaonis; assembly: GCA_903632075.3. Taxonomy (NCBI): domain Eukaryota; kingdom Metazoa; phylum Mollusca; class Cephalopoda; order Sepiida; family Sepiidae; genus Acanthosepion; species Acanthosepion pharaonis. The sequence goes on along the minus strand of CAHIKZ030003243.1, from coordinate 74,925 downwards.
ATGTGTCATGCTCAACTACCCACAAACATCAAGTGAATTGAGAAAACTTGTAAGAGTTTAGGTTCTAAATAAACTTTCGCTCAACATCTGAACACATTCTGCCATCTGCAGCAGTTTTTTTTTTTTTTTTTAAAAAACCAGAAATGCCAACCTTTCATTTTTTGCTTTATATTAAAAAAAAAAAAAAAAAAAAAAAAAAAAGTGATGAAATATTGTGCACCAGTGGTCTCCAAACATTTTTTTCTCGGGTCACATTTTTGGAATGAAAGTTTGTTCATGCCTCACCAAATTTTTTAAAAATTAAAAAAAAAAAAAAAAAAATGACTAATAGTGCATTAAATATAATATATAACTTATATGATATAAATATAAATTTAATGAAAGTTATGAGCTTGTTTTTGACAGGCTAAAGAAATAACAGGATTCAAAGTCAGAACATTATCATTGATAACTCCCTCCTCTGATTTGCAGACCCTAATTACTACATTCATAATACTTGATATAATTAAAAAAATATCTCAATGATAAAATCGATCAATAATTATTTATATTGTGACTCATGTAGGGAATTACAAGTAATCCATAATATTATTTGAAAATCATTTATTTTTGGCATTCATGAATTTTTTAAAACTGTTTCAAAATCTTTGATTGTCTTTCAATCATACCGCTTAAACTGCTGTCCTCTTCTGTTGCACCTATCAGGCACACCTCACCACTGTTATACAACAACAGAAAAGTCACACTATGTATGTAAATAATATCAATATCTGTCTATATTTCTGAGATGAGGTATTTGCACTATTTACATTGTTGTCCACATCTTTGTTTCCAATAACCTAAAGAAGGCCAAAGCATACAACAGCCAAAACATCATGAATATAGCAACAAAGATGAGGACAACAGTCTGAACAATGTAAATAATATCAAGCGGAAAAAATAGGTCATTAAGCACCTAGCACAATAATATAAACTTACAGTCGTATCATGTTGAAACTACCAATTCCCATATGACCATTGAAGTTAAGCAATGTCAAGCCAGGTCAGTATCTAGATGAATGACCACTTGAGAATACCAGATGCTGTAAGCGTGGATGTGTGGGTCATGTAAAGGATAATGACCGATATTATTAATTGGAGAGTTGAGTTCTAATTTCAGTTGGTTCACTCAGGAAAAAAAAAAATAGGTAAAATTTTTGTGATTAATGTCAAATTGATCTTTGATGTCTTGTTTTTTTTTTTTTCTTATTTGGAAATGTCACATTTTAGAACTGCATACCACTAATACAGTGTAACTCGGATATAAGAGAGTTGTCGGGACTGGAGAAGAAGTCTCTTATATCCGGGTTTGGTCTATTTTATATACATTAACACAGGCTCTAATTTGGGACCAGAGAAAATCTCTCTTATATCCGGGTTTGGTCTATTTTATATACATTAACACAGGCTCTAATTTGGGACCAGAGAAAATCTCTTATATCCGGGTTTGGTCTATTTTATATACATTAACACAGGCTCTAATTTGGGACCAGAGACAATCTCTCTTATATCCGGTTTGGTCTATTTTATATACATTAACACAGGCTCTAATTTGGGACCAGAGACAATCTCTCTTATATCCGGTTGGGACCATTTTATATACATTTTAACATTAGGCTCTAATTTGGGACCAGAGAAAATCTCTCTTATATCCGGGTTGGGTCTATTTTATATACATTAACACATGCTCTAATTTGGGACCAGAGACAATCTCTCTATATATCCGGGTTTGGTCTATTTTATATACATTAACACAGGCTCTAATTTGGGACCAGAGAAAATCTCTCTTATATCCGGGTTGGGTCTATTTTATATACATTAACACAGGCTCTAATTTGGGACCAGAGAAAAAATCTCTTATATCCAATTTTGGTCTATTTTATATACATTAACACAGGCTCTAATTTGGGACCAGAGAAAAAGTCTCTTATATCCGGGTTTGGTCTATTTTATATACATTAACACAGGCTCTAATTTGGGACCAGAGAAAAATCTCTATTATATCCGGGTTTGGTCTATTTTATATACATTAACACAGGCTCTAATTTGGGACCAGGGACCAGATATCCGGGTTTGGTCTCTTTATATCCATTAACTTGGGTCTATTTTATATACATTAACACAGGCTCTAATTTGGGACCAGAGAAAATCTCTTATATCCGGGACCAGTTGGGTATTTTATATACATTAACACAGGCTCTAATTTGGGACCAGAAAAAATTTTTATATCCATTATACATTGGGTCTATTTTATATACATTAACACAGGCTCTAATTTGGGACCAGAGACAATCTCTTTATATCCGGGTTTGGTCTATTTTATATACATTAACACAGGCTCTAATTTGGGACCAGAGAAAATCTCTCTTATATCCGGGTTTCTTCAACTTTTTATATACATTAACACAGGCTCTAATTTGGGACCAGAGAAAATCTCTCTTATATCCGGGTTTGGGTCTATTTTATATACATTAACACAGGCTCTAATTTGGGACCAGAGAAAATCTCTTATATCCGGGTTTGGTCTATTTTATATACATTAACACAGGCTCTAATTTGGGACCAGAGAAAATCTCTCTTATATCCGGGTTTGGTCTATTTTATATACATTAACACAGGCTCTAATTTGGGACCAGAGACAATCTCTCTTATATCCGGGTTTGGTCTATTTTATATACATTAACACAGGCTCTAATTTGGGACCAGAGACAATCTCTCTTATATCCGGGTTTCTCTTATATCCGGGTTACACTGTATTTTCTTTTTCTAATTAGAAATTTTCTGCATTTGTTTAAATATCTTTGACCATACTACCAAACTGTACCCTATGCTAACTTTTATAGCTTTAAAAGCTACTGATTCACTGTCAAAAAAAAAAAAAAAAAAAAAAAAAAAAAAAATCTATATTGGTATAACATATTTATTTAGATCAATTGAATTCAAAGAATAAATATTTGTTATCTCCCTTTGTCTCAAAGTCAAAACTAAAAAGGAAAATACATAAAATTTGTTTTAACAAAAACTTATTTAAAAGTTCATTTATGAATTAGGAAAAGGAAAACAGTCATATGCAGTTACCACAGTGAGGTGGGCACAGTTTCAAATTTGACATTTGTAAATAACAATAAGATATAGCAACAAAGATGACATACAAAATAAATAAATTGGAGATTGATTTGGAACTATTTATATCATGAATAGGATCATCCACCACCTAAAATGATAAAAAAAAAAAAAAAAAAGTTCATGGTTTTTTTTTTCTCCATAAAAAAAAAAAAAAAAAAAATTAATGGATGGCCTAATAAATGCAAATTAACAAAAATTTGTTACATAATACACACACACGTATTAAAAAAAAAAAAAAAAAAAAACCTCAATGACTCAACATAAACAAGTCTGTAGCCTTAAAAAGAACCAAAATAGAGAAAAACATTTTAAAGATTACATTTTTAAACAGTTTACTTCTTTATTTACATATGAACTATTGTTCCCATCTTTGTTGTTATCACAACATTTAAGCCATTCCACTCCCTAACCTTCATCAATTGCCAATTTGGTTAAGATTGGAATTAATTTTGAATTGAACCCTTTATTTAATCTACAGGGGCAGAGTGTTCTCATTCTGCTGTCTTTATCTAGTTTTTAATTAATACTGTTCAATTATTGCTCATCCAATTTCCACTGACGCAGGGATTGAACTCACAATTACTATGTCACCAAATTCCCAAACCAATGTTTCAATCCACTAGGATTCTGAGTGGTGAACTTAGAGTCTTAACCTAAGATGTCTGGTGAAGGCTGGAGGGCCAAAACATTGTGATAACAAAGATGAGGACAATAGTCTGCATGTAAATAATGATAGCTCCTCATACCAGAAGGTTTACTTCCTTGTAATATCCAAAGAAGAATCAACAATATTATTAGTCCTGATCTGGTGATTCAGCTTCAGTCACTTGCCCACTGTTGTAAGGTTGCCTCTGTGCCTTTTTTTATAAATACTTTCAAGGTATTTGTTTGTTTGTTTTTTTTTTGTTTTTTTTTTTTTAAATACTCTTCCTGGTGTTTGTGCTTTTTTTAAATAAATACTTTTTGTGGTATTTGGTCTTTCATAAATAGTTCCCTGGTATTCGTTTTTTTGATAAATACAATCATTGTATTTTTATAAATACATTCATGATTTTTTGTTTTTATAAATACTTTCATGGTATTCGTTGTTGTTTTGTTTTTTAAAATAAATACTTTCATGGTATTTGTTTGTTTTTGTTTTTTTAATAAATACTTTCATGGTATTTTGGATTAACTCTTCGCCAGACGACGAGATCACATCAATTTACAGTTGAGCTGTCTAGATGAAACTGTAACTTCTAACAGTTTCTTCTCTCACACTTCATGCTTGTGGAACTGCCCCAGCTCCATAATTTCCAGCCAACTTTAATCTGCAAAAATTTAAGTGCAATACCAATCAATATCTACTCTCCTCCTGATTACTCTTTCTGCTCATTATAAATGAGTGTGTTCCTAATTGCTCCACACCCTGTAACCCCTTGTATGTTAGTGGGGCTGTACTGCCTTGCTTGAGGTGATAAAAAAAAAAAAAAAAAAAAAAAATATGACCATTTTACAATTCAAATTTCAGTTAATAACTATCAGGCTACAGACTTATTGATGTATGCCATACATATCCACAGACTCTTTTATTGTAAAAGTTATTATTTCCAGTGAAGAAAGAGTGGTCTATACCTGGCATTTCATCAGGAACTTCCTGATCCTTCTTAATGTAATTAACTTATTAAGCATTAAATAAACGCGTCGGTCCATGTCTGGGTCAGGTGTGAATTCCTTTTTACCATATCGTTTCCGACAATATTCAGAGCATTCATGGTAGGGATTAGATTTATTGGGACATGCTATTGTTTCTAGAGACTCTGGTTCATCTTCTGCAGCTGGGGCATCTGTTTCAGGGGCATCTAGATCAGTAAAAGGTTCAGTGGGTTCATCATAGTCCTCAGCAAATACTTCCTCAACATCCTCTGAAAAGAACAAATAGACAAATCAAGAAAAAAAAAAAAAAAAAAAAAGCTCATTAACAAGTTGTTTTTCTTTTGACTTTATTAATGCAGGGATGTTTATATTGATTTATTGCCAGGTAAACATGCTGATTTCCATTCTATCTTCAGTGTGGATCACACCTAGATTTGTAAAGTTATTTTGCAGAATAAAGTAGTTTTTACTGGATTTTTGGTTCATAAATTAAAAATCCTAAAACACACACACGTTTAAGAAGATAAACTGCAAACGTTTTTGGCTGAAATGTAGATATTTTTATTTTAAAATACTCCATTTTCCATAATTCTGCTATACGTTTTTTCTGGTTTCATGACCTTCAAGCAAAGATATTTCCACATATTATAAAATAATAAATAAATTAAAATAATAAATGAATTTTTTGCGTGAGTGATTCAAATGCCTTTCTTGGACTGAAGAAAGAAACAAAAATGTCCTTATTCATAAAAGCCATTAAAAGCTTTTTTTAATTAAATAAGATTTTTTTTGTATTTTACAATTCAGAGTTAACGTCTTTGGGTAGATGCATGTGTCAAATTACAAAAAAAGATTGATAATTTATATTCTTCAAAGTCTATGGCATTTAATTTAAAAAGTTATAGAGATGTATGTACATATTCAAGTTTTCATAAAATTAGGGGGAGTAACAGATGTAAAAAAAAAAAAAAAAAAAAAAAAATAATTAAAATTAAAATATTGGACATACAACTGACTGAATGTCAGCTCTATCACCGATGACGGTTAGGCTTTTTAAGGTTAGTTATCGTGCTCTCTTCAAAGTTCATGCAAAGTTTGCACATTAATTTATTTGTTTTATCTTTAAAATAAAAGCTTTATTTTATTATTTAATTTATTTTTAATTTAAAAAGAAAACTTTACTATAAGAAAAAAAAACAAAACACTTGTCATTGCTTTTCGACACAACACAACTTAAGTGCGCAGTAATTTAAAACTCCAAAATTTAATAAAAAAAAAAAAAATATTTGAAATTGAAAATTTTTATTTCCTTTCTAGTTTGTTTTTTTTATACTTTGTAAAAAAAAAATTGTAAATTCTTTACAAAATTTGCGTATTACTGTTTAATAAATGCTTTATTGTATTATTTATTTTGTTCTTTTTTATTTTGTCATTACTTTTCGACACAGAAAAAAAAGGGTTTATTGTATTATTTATTTTTTTCCCTTAATTTTTTCGCTTTTCGACACAGAAGAAAAGGGTTTACAAAAAAAACAAAGAAAAACACATGTCCACTTGGCACTGCTTTCCGACAGTGCACAGTAATTTACACGAGTAAAAGCAGTAAAAAGGCCGATAATTAGTGTTCCGCAGTGAATGTAGTTAAACAAGGCCCGTAATGGCGGACGAATGAACGCGACTGAGTCCGAATTTTTATTGTCGATAACTTCAAAACAGTAGGTTTTATCAAAATTTGGGCGTTATTTTCGAGTTCAGCATATACATTTACACGGAAATATGACGATTTGAGAAAGCTATAATAGATTTTCTTTGCGGGGCTTAAAAAGCAATTTTACCAAAACAACAAAAAGTTGTTATCGTCAAACTCAAAATCTCTGTAATTTTGTGTTTTGCAGAGGTGATTTGTAATTCTTAAATCTTAAAACCCTATGAATTAGGACTGTAAAACACAAGGTTCAAAGTTAATGAAATCCTTTTTTTTTCCTTCAATGTTTTATGGACAAACAAAAAAAAAAAAATATTGAAAAAAAAAAAAAAAAAAATAATTACTTCTGGTCCCAGTGCTTTTTCTTTTCTAAAGTTCTTTTTCTAATCCCAACGATAAAAATTAAAATGCTTTTTTTTTTAAAAAAAGTTGTCTTCATCTCTTAATAATGAAGAAAGCCTTTTTTTTTTATCCTGTCTTATGTCGAATCATCGCGTGCAATTTATTTTTCTAGGAAATACTATCTTTGTTAAAATTCTGGGATTTATTCTAAAAACTAAGAAAGTGTAATTCAAAACACCACCCAATACAAAAAGAAAATACATAATTTTGTTTGGTGAATTTCTAAAAACTTTCTTGCCGTTTAAAATTTATTTTTTTATAAGTTGAAATCTTTTTTTAAGGAACATGAACATTTCGATTTATTTATCTTCATTAGTTCTACCACAGAAAATAACTATAATTTCCACATTACAATATACATAAATAAATATACCAATTGTCTTAAAATATAACTTTAAAATGTCATTTTTTTTTTAGTAATGCGGAACATACTGCTAAAAAAAAATGTAACAAATTGTAAATAAATACTAATCAAGAACTTGCACATAAAATGGTGTTCCAAAAGATTAACATTGACTGACCTGTTTTCTTGGCTTCAGGGGTTTTAATAATTCCTCGTTTCGAAAGTCTAGCTAATAAAGCTGGTGGTAACGGCATTTTGATCGGTGAGTGATAAATAAATGCCGAAAAGAGATTTATTAAATGTTGTTTTCAATTCTAGAGAGTTATACAAATGACATGATTATCTCCCCTTTTAATTCACCACCACGTCGTAACGAAAAAAAAAATGGGTGGGTTAATCAGTAAGGCGACCCAGAATTGTAGTGATAGACTAAAAATGTACCTCTACAAAAAAAAAAGTACCTAAGGCTTAAAATGAATTTTTAAAAATGAAAAATCCTTCTTTTATTTTAGTTTTAATTTCAAGTTAATAGATTAAATTTAAATATTTCCAATAAGCGAAATACTAATGGAAGGAATTTTTTCGGTAAAATAGTAGATTAGCTCCATTTTTTTTTTAGTCATTTTTCATCGCAATGTGTTGGGATTGCTATGAGTTTGAATTTGGTATCAGAAGGTTTTTATGTTAAGATGGTTAGTTTTTTTACGGGCATGTTCACCATATTAATCCGCAACAATAGACATTCAAAAACGAATCAATCACAAGAAACACCGATTATGAGATTTCAACAAAACAACATGCATTTATGTACAATTAATATACAATTTGAAAACTTGTTTGATAATGCAAGAAATTGACCATTGATAAATTGGGTTTCTTATTGATTTACAGTTCAAAACTGTTCATGTGTTTAAGAACTGGTCAAACAAAATGGAAAATATTATTTATACAGAAATTTGTGTAGTTTGTATATGCGTGAGTAAAGTAGGAGTTTGTATGCGTGAATAAAGTTTAATTGTCTAAATTTTCCAGAGTTGTTTACTTTGGATTGTTCTTGTTTGTCTTTGTTGAATAAATACAAATTCTATCTTAGTAGTGTGTATTAACACTTTTCTTAGAAAGTTTTAAGTGCGATGTAGAGAGATTATGTTGGTGTTTGAGTCAGCAGTTGAAAAAAAAAGTATCTTAAGTCAAAATTTGACACGACGCGTGGATTTGTTTGGCATCTCTCTCCAGGATTAAATTGACTAACGATAATTTATTAGTGTAAAAAAAACAGCAAATGTGGCACAAGGCCAAAAAAGGGGATTTGGGAAAAGGACGGTCATCATTTGTCTTAATTTAAAACTTAGCTAGCCACAACCACTGACCCTATCATACAAAAAAATATTCCTATCACCAAAACAACACATTCATACATACCTTTCTTACTACATCCACCAAAATACCTCAATGTCTCAATGAAAATCCTAAATAGTCCCCTTATGTACAAATCATTGTCTGTGAGGGGGGGGAATAAAAACAACAATTTTAAAAAACATCCCCAATGATATATATACAAAATGGTTATAAACTATTTACAAGAAACTAAACAAAATCATGTTAGTAATAAAAAAAAACACAAACCTTAAATGTGGCAGAAATATCAGTTAACCGGACGAAATCGATGCAGGACTATGAAAATATAGGAAACATTCATTCATCCAAAGCATTCACACAGACACACATTCATTCATTCACAAACAACAAATACGAAAAACACACACGCGAAAACGAAAGGCGCCCCACATCCACCAGAGAACTGACATCACTGACCACCTAACGAGGGAGGGGATGGGGAGTTAAACTAAAGGAAAAAAAAGGGACAGAAATAAAATAAAGGGGCCAATGAGCAAACACACCCCTAGCTAAGTTTACCGAAAAGGAAAAGAAAAACTAAAAAATCAAATACAAAAAAACCTAAACTAGCCTAAATCCAGGGAAGGGTTGCCCAAGTTCAACCCAGGAAAACAATATCCTGATGCCTAACCGGCATCAAAATGCCACTCCAGGTCAGCCCCTTTTACTCTGCACATGAGCGCAAGATTCACCCACCTTTTGCCAAATTCTGATGAGCTGAGCTGCAGCCGTTCCGTCCTAATCTTGACTTTAAGCTGATGCTTAAAGAACAAGATCAGTTGGTCCTTCTGACGCGTCGTCCAAATTACGACTCTCATAACACCTAGTAAGCAACAGAATACATAATGTTCTGCCTTCGTCATCTGCGGCACCACATCGCTACAAACAAAACTGGCCTCAAGGACAAAAAAACTTTCCCTGCAGCATGCGAACCATGAGGCCTTCAACAAACTTGCACAAAGGCACTACCATCCTGCAATGAAAGAAGGCGTGACCAATGGTCTCGACACAATACAGCGACGGAAGTTTGGATATTTCTCCAAGCCTGCTGAACAAAGTCTTTTGGCGACCCAGAGGGCCCCACGAATCACCAGCCAGGTGAGTGATGCCTCATCGTTATTGAGGCATTTCAACCCAGGCGCCCAAGGCCATATTGAGCGAGCCTCCTGCTTCGTAAGACCGAGCTCGTCAATTAGATCATCCTGAACGCCCCCCCCCTGACTAACAGTTGATACAATGCCTTATGAGACAATGCCCGGGCATTGGAGAGGCCATTCGACGCCCGTAAAAGGTGTTTCAGAGCACGACGACATTCGCGGTAGAAGGAGCATTCGGCTCGGGGTGTACGGCCGGCCTCCTCCTCGCACGAGTGCACACTTCTCTTTACGAACATCTTCCTTCCAGAAGGCGCCATCCTCATCCGATCCGCGACACATTCGGTCTAGAAAGTTGAAGCGAAGCATATATTGACGAATCTCAATGCTAGGCATACCTAGACCGCCCTCAGAGGGATGAAGGCAACAGATCTCGCGAGATACTATAGCGGCCTTGTCTCTCCACAAGAAAGAAAACAAGAGCCTTACTAATAATATTAGTCTGGCATACGGAAGTGGAAGTACAGAGAGTCGGTAAAGGAGAATCGGGTAGATGTGTGAAACACATACTTCCGTCCTCCCCTTCAGGGAAAGTCTCCTCCGAGACCACAGATTAACCGCGATCTCGGCCTTCCCTTGTACCTCCGACCAATTCATTTCCAACTGGAGATCAGGACCGAACCAGACGCTGAGTATCTTGATCGGCCCATCCGTCCAGAGGAAAGGTCCGGGAAGAGAAACTCCCTTCCACGCACCCAACCGCAAGCCAACAGACTTATCGCGGTTGATCTTGGCCCCTGTCACCATCTCATACCCACTGATCTCTTTGCTGACTTCGTCAATCTCGGCTCTGCTCGACACAAGAACCGAAACATCGTCAGCATAGGCAGAATACCTGGCTGAGGTGGTAGCCCCAGGCAGGGAAATTCCGCGCAGGACCGGATTCGCCTTTAACTTGCGAAGGAATGGTTCCAACGCAAGGACGTAAAGCAAACGCGAAAGCGGACAACCTTGACGAATGGAGCGAGACAATACGAAAGCCTTCGATCTTTCCCTATTCACCTCCACCAGCGCACCGGGGGTCGCATACAAAAGTCGGATTCAGGAGCGAAAGTCGGATCCGAAACCGGCCGCCGAAAGGACAGCCTCCAGAAAACAATGATCAACCCTATCGAAGGCCTTGGACTGATCTAAATTGATCAGCGCGGTTTCACTGTCGACTCGTTCTAAGATCAAGCGTACCATATGAAGGTTATCCTGAATAGTCCTGCCCTTCAAACACAAGTCTACTCGGGGCCAATCAGACTAGACAGGACAAGCTGCAAACTGTTTGCTAAGATCTTCGCCAAAATCTTTAACTCAGTGTTTAACATGGTTAAAGGGCGAAAATTACCTAACCCATCCCCACCGTTCTTGTCCTTACGCAGCAACTTGATCACACCCCTGGTGAAGCGTTGAGGTATAGACCCCTGCTTCATCCAGTGGTTGAAAATCAGTTCCAGCAAAGGAACAAAAACGGGCGACTGCCTCAAGTAAACTTCGTAGGGAAGACCATCTAGTCCCGGAGATTTATCCAGGCCAACCTGCTTCAGCGCTTCCCAGATTTCCGACTCTGTGATGGGACCCTCGCACCCAGCCGCTTCAGCTGCCTCGAGGCAGGGAAAGTCGGCTAAATAGGCGTCGAACTGAGCAGGGCTCAGACCGGGCTCCCTGGTGAAAAGATCCTGAAAGTAATCCCGAAAGGCCTCGCATATGCCCGCGTTTGTAGTCACGGTCCGCTTATCCGGCAATGTGACGCACGCGATATGTCGCCGAGACGCGTTCCGATTTTCCTCTGCACGCAATTCAGCGGCCATATTCGTCGCCTCAGAAGACATTCTTTTTAACCTAGCCCTAACTACCAGAGCTTGATCCTTCTTGATAAGCAAGGAGGACAACTCTGCCTTAGCTAAGGCTATTTCCCCACTATCACGGGATTTCACAGCCCGATCAACTTTTTGTTCTAAAGCCGTTTGCGCCGCTAATCTATCTAGATTGAGTCGACGACTAAAATCGGCAGCAAACGTTCTAATTTTGGATTTTAATTTATCCCACCAGGCATTCCCTAAAACCGCCCCCGTCAATTCCCTCTGTATCATTAGTAGCAACTGGTCCCGGAAATCCTGCTCACCAAATAATGAACAGTTAAATTTCCAGTAACCAGCCAACCTAACCTTAGGCTTATCTAAGTTTACGCGGACCCGGACAAGCCTATGGTCCGAATAAACTATGTAATGGAAGCTTGGACACCCTAAGAGCCCTACATCGACTCTCCTAACTAAGACTCGGTCGAGGTAGCTAGCAAGCGTCCCAGGAGCCGAGTTGCCACTATTTGTCCAAGTCCATGCTACCTCCCGAGGGTGCTCATTCCGGTACTTATCGACAAGATCAAACTCATCGATAAAGCCCCGAAATGATTTCACGTCCCGGTTGTTAGTACCCGGATTTTGCCCTATGCGATCTATATCGGGATCAAGGACGGCATTCCAATCCCCGGCTAAAACTACCCGACGAGATTTTGTCAAGAACGGTCCGATCTGCCGAAACAAAGCAGGCTGCTCAGAATGGCTATTGGGCGCATAAACCCCAATGAGACGTAGAGCCTTATCCTTTATAGTAACATCCAGCACGCAAAGCCTGCCTGCCGGATCTGCGAAGACAAGAGTACATGCAGCCTTCAAAGACTTGCTCACTAGCCAAGAGTCACCCCTCGAACGACCATCAAAAACATGCTGAATAAAGGGAGAACCCCTTAGACAGTATGTCCTCACGGTCATGAGGAGAAAACCGGGTCTCTTGCTCACAACAAACATTCACCCCGAGGCGCTGAAGGTCACGAGAGAGCCTCGCCCTGTGAGACTCGGGCCCCAGGCCCCGGACATGTACACTTGCTAACCGGAGAGCCATAGTGAAGACTGATTAGTGTTGAAGTACTAGTTTGAGCATGGCCGAGGTAAGGATACCGACAGCCTCTCCCATAGACCCATGACCCATCTCAGTCTTGAAGGTGCCGTCTTGGGAGATTCCGCCGATATCCCAGGGAAATGTCAGTTTTAGGGCTCTATACAGGGAGGAGTGAACTAAAACGGGGACCCTCCCTGCACAAAATTGTTTCAAATGATTCAGTTGTTGATTTTGAACTCGGCAAGGCCATCCTATAAGACTTGATGGCCTCGTCAATCATTGCCCAAATTTGTTTCGCCACCAGTTTCCCTTCTGATTACAGTTAGTACCCTTTGGGCAAGCGGGAAATTTTGCGGCACTTCAACATCCATATCTGCAAATTGCCTTATCGATAGCAAATATTTTAAGTCTTTAATGCGATTACCATAATCGCGGCTCTCTCAGCCTGAGCAGGGGAAATGTGGCAAACATCCTCCCCCAAATTGAAGATGTGTTTTTGCAATTTCTTCTTTCTTTCTTTGCGCTCCTGTGTAGGGCTTCTCTGCCGTTTTGGAAGAGGGGAGGAGGCATTTCTGCTTTTTTTAACGGGGGAAGGACTGGGATTATGCAGAGGGGTGTAGGGGGGATCTTTGTTTAACAGGGGAAGGGCTGGGGGCTGGGGTGTAGAAAGTTCTATGTTTATAAGGGCTGGGATCTCTGCTGGGAGGACGAGATTTGGACGGTGTTGTCAGAGGGGAAGGTTTCTTCTTGGGTGAAGGTGTGGACCGGGCAGAGGACGTGGAAGGAATAGGATTTGGGGTTGAGTCTGTTTTTTTTTGTCCAGTTTCTTTTTTTAGCTCCTTTATTTTTTCCGATTTCTCAAATCCCAGGATCATATTTTCTTTGTTGTTCTTGGAAAGATTGTTGAGAGGCCGGAGGATCACCCTTAACGTCGCCAGAGGGAGTGGGGCTGTGTGTGCCTTTCGTCCTTGGGGCTTCAGGGGACTGAGGACCCGCTGTCTGGCGCTTCCCTCTGGCCTTACCAGCTACCAGCCATTCCCCCTCCCCCTTCTCCGCAACTGCACTAGCAGCGGGCGAAGGCTCTTTGGGGAATGTGGCCTTAGATGTTTCGCCAACCGGAGGTTTAACCGACCCGGTCCCGGAAGCTGGCACGCCCATTACAGGCGAGGCGGTAGGTAAAGACGCGGTCAGAGGGGGATTTTGGTCGACTGGAGCTTGACTTCCAGAGGCCTTCTTCTCTGGGCAGGAAGAGGAGAGGTGACCAGTCTCTCCACACTTCCAACATACCGGTTTGCGGCCGGTCACAATGACCGGCAGCTTCAAGCGTCCAACATCCAGACAGTTGGGGATGGAGCGGAGGGCTTTTTGGTCCAACATGATATCAAAGATCCACCCCCGGTTCAGGCTATCGCAGGAAGCGCCCAGTATTTCGCCATACTAGGACAGGAACGCAGCGAAGTGTTCCCCGATAACCTGAGGAGGGACCTCATATACTGCTAACATATGGTCCTTCTAACGGCCTTCGTACTCTGTGCGAAGGATCAACTCTTTCGTTATTAATTCCGGCTCGATGCAGCATCGCAGTCTTCCGGCGTGGGTAACAATACGTCCCACATGAAATATCCGGCTCCCTTAACTATTCTGAGGGGCTTGAACCCCAAGGACTCCAGTGATTTTATCACTGTGTCTCTCGTCGAGCGACAAATTTTGCGCGTACGCTTGTCCACGACGAAAACTGACACTATTTTTTGTCAATTTTTCTCAATTCTTGGGGTCTTCTAAGTCCACCTACGACAAGGTGAGCGTAACTCTTAGCTCGCTCCAAGAACTCCACTAAATTGATTATACAGCTAGGTGGGGATTCCCCGGCCTCTGAATTATCCTTATTCTTGTCTTTGTTTGGGCCGCTATTGGCCTCCATGTTTATCTCATTGTGGCCATTATTGGCCTCCATACTTTTGGACTTTTTTTATTGGCTTCATAGTTTTTTTTTTCCATGTTATTATTCAGAGCTGTATCTGCTAAGACTGGATACTCCTCCGGATCATTTTTGTCAGGAGGGTGTTTCTTTATAGAAAATAAATGTTTTTAACTGACTTCTTGAGATCAGCTATAATAGGCTTTTTTTTCTTGATAACGAAGGATGTAGCTTTTTTTTTTTTTCCATTTTTAAAAAAATACAAAGGGAAGGGAAGGGGAGGTGTGGTAAGAAAAAAAAACCGCCTATAGGCGGGGAAAAATGCTAAATAAAGTTCGCCTAGTAGCGAAAATTTAAAAAAACACAACAAAAAAAAAAAGCAGTTAAAAAAAACACAAAACTCGCCCGAAAGCGAGACAACAAAAAAAAAAAAAAATTAAAATACAACGAGGCAAGAAAAAAATTTAAACGTACAATAAAATAAAAAAAAAAAAGAACAAAAAGTTCGCCTAAAGGCGAAACAATAAATTTAAAAAAAAAAAAACGAAAAGAAAAAAAAAACGCTAAACAAAAAAAAAAAGAAAAACAAAGAAAAAACAAAGAAAATACGAAACTTTCAAAACTAGACGGAGCTAGTTACAAAAAACAAAATGGCTGACGCCAAAAAATAAATAAAAGAAAAGAAAATCCACAATACAAAGGTTAGAACAAAATAAATGGACAAATAAATGGACAAATAGTACAAAAACAAAGTACAAAAATAAAAATAGACAATAAAAGACAATACAAAATTGGAAAAAGAAAAATTAAAAAAAAAAAATAAAGGATATTAAAAGGAAAGAATTAAAAAAAACGAAGATATAGTCAAAAAAAAAAAAGAAAAAAAATCAAACACAGACAGGGATTAAAAAAAAAGAAAACGAAGATATAATTAAAAAATGAGAAATTAAGAAAAAAAAAATTTAAAAAAATCTTTTGAAAACTGGAATAAAAAAAAGAAAAAGAGCAAAAATTAAAATGAAAAAAAAAAAAAAAATTTCAAAAAATGAAGAGGGGGAAAAAAAATGAGGAGATCTGAAAAGAAAAAATCAAAATCTTTTTTTTAACAGTTTTTCTAAAAAAACACAAAAGACAGTATTAAAACGTTCAACACAAAAAGGGTAAATTTCAAAAAACAGTCGGGCGGCAAAACAGCAGTGAAAAAGTCGAGATTTCAATGCGAAGTGTTATGTTAAAATTCTGATGAAAGAGTGTTCTTTTATCTCAGGTTATAAAATATGGACGATTCTATAAATGTAAATTCTCTTCATTATAAAAAAATCTTCCAATAATGTAATATACTTTCTTGAAATTTTGAGAAATAATACCTGATTTAAAGTAATTAATCTGATTTGAAACAACTATTATTTACTTTAAGTTTAAAATATCGCAAAGATACATTTTTTAACACGGCGGTAACTGTTTATTTAAGGTTTTGTATAAATTTGTATTATTATTATTATTACTGTTAGTCTTTAATAAGTAAAAGTTTAATCATCTAGGTTGTATTTTTTGTACATGTTCTTTTTAAGAAATCTAGATGGTTGATCAGTAAATAACGGGAGAAGGTTATTTCGACATCAAGCAGAAAGTATCTAGACATCAAGGCATTCAGACAAGAATACTGAAAGTTACAAGCCAGGCTGCAGAGAATCGAATGAATTTTGACGTTTCTCAAGTAAAAATTCGCCTACGGTTGAACGACAAGCAACGAAAAGGATTTCAAAGAAAGATTCCCAAAGCCAAAGGTTCTCATTGTTCGTGAAGCACAAAGATGAGGACAATAGTCCGAATAATGTAAATAGTGTACATAATACCTCATCTCAGAAATATAGACAGATACTGAAATGCCGAAACGTTGTAATAAATATGGCGACAAAGATGAGGACATCCCACATCCCATCCGGGCTCGGATATCCCACTTTAAAACTCGGCCTTGTGCCACATCTTGCTGCGTGGGGCAGTGGGTAAATAATTACACATACAAAAAATTCAAAGTACTTTTTAAAATATTGGTGTTTGATGAATTGTACTAAGCTTTTCCATTTATGATTAGTAAATATAATTTTTACTTAATAATAATGTCATCTAAAAAGAGGAAATTAATACAGAATTTTTAAAGCTTTAAAATTTTGTAAATTATTTTAACCAAAATTTAAAAAATAAAAACAATTGTAAAAATTCATTATTCATCGAAAAAGATTTTTTCAGACAATAGTGTCCTTAATATATTTTATTCATAAAAGCAATTAAAAGTTTTTTTTGTATTTTTTTTAATTCAATAATGTCTTATTTTTATTGCATTTTTTAATCTTATGATTCAGAGCTGATTATCGGTAAATGGTGTTTCTGTTTTACATTAACGCTTTTAACTAATATAAATATTAAGGGGTGTAAAATTTAATTTCATAAAACGAAATATGTCGAGGGTAACAGATGAAAAACATATATTTTCACCAAAACTTAAGTTCATTTGTATAAAAAGGGGTGGACCCCTCAACACCCCCCTCCTTAGATCACTTTTGGGGGAGGAGTTAGTATTTTTTTTCTCTTATGGTCAATAAGCAGAGGTTCGGTAAATTTTCTCTTCCTGTTTGATCATCTAGTTTCTCTGTTTTTCTGGGGTCTTTAGAATCTCAAAAGCTTCAAAGATTGCATCCATTGAATCGTCATTTTCATCGGGTGACGAGCTTGGCTTTTCAATCCGTCTTTTTTGTATTTGGTCAATATGTCTTCTGTGGGTAAACTTTTCGACATCACATTTCTTAGGCTGTTAATTATTGTGCCAGGCTCCCAGGAAGCCATATTGTTCCTGAACATCCTAAAGTAAACCCATTCTTCTTGTTTGAGTGATCTCTTGCGTACTGTAGGTGTATGCCGGTTTTTCTTGTTAGGCAATAACTTATCAAACACAGACTGTATTTTTACCTTCGTCCTCTGCATAAATTCATCCTTTTCCGCTTCTCTTCTTATCTCTCGCAAATTCAGAGGTAGTTCCTTTACTGCCTTGTATAACTCTTGACGGTTTTCGTCTATGGTAGCAAATGGCACGTTTCGCTTATTTTTACATAGTGATGAAAAACGTAAACTTTTGTTTAACTTACGAATATGTGATACACCTGACTCCTCAATATCCTTCGAGTCTTTCTTTATGCTTAGGCATTTTTGGCAGTCTTCCGATAGTTTTTGTAGTGTTAATCCAGGTTCCTTTTGCAGTTTTTAAAGCATTCGCTATCCTTTGCTGAGACTAACCCTTGTACAAAAATAACACTTGAAATTGTCTGGAGTTAATTCTGCCAACTTGAAATCGTCGCTATGTTTATTCACGATTGCGGCGAACGTAGAATAGTCCTCATTTTCATCCTTTACGAGGTTAAGACATTTCCACCTTTTGTGAAAGAGTGACGTCTTCGGGTTGAAAAGCTCCGTCAGGCATGTAACTGCTTCATTAAACGTTAAATCATTTGTCTTCTTTGGCAAAAATGTAATCCACGAATTTTGTGTATTCTTCCGTTCCTAATTTTCTGAGTAATAGTCGTAGCTTTTTTGCTTCTGTCCAGTTTTGACAATCGATGTTGAAGATGTCTTCATGACGTCTGAAAAAGCCCCCGAAATTTTTAACCTCTTCTAGGAAATAATTAAATGTTTCTATTGTGATCCATACTGCGTCTTGAGAAAAGTCGCCTCTTTTTCAATATTTTGTTGTTGTATATTACTCGCTACTTTTACAATTAGCTCTTGAAGTTGTAATTGTCTTTCTTCATTTTGCATTTGTCTTTCATGATTTTCCTTCTGCGTTTATAGTAATATTTTTTCCATTCTTTCTAGGAATTGTAATTGCTGTTCATTTTGGAGTTCAACAAATTCTACTAAAATACTTTTAAAATCCTCCATGGTAAGAGTCTTACGAAAAAACTCGATTTTCCGTATTTTAATCATCGTAACACTTTGTTACCCAGTTGTTGTGGATACTGGCAAAAACGGGAATTTTCTCTTTTGTGTCTCCGAGAAAATGCAAATTCTTGTCGCCCAAGCTGTTGTGGTGAGAAGAGAGAATTTCTTTCTTTCTGTGTAGGTCCCAATTTCTCGACACCAAGTTGTTGTGGTCGGCAAGGGAGAATTTTTTTTATACTCTTTCTGTGTGAGTTCAAATTTTCCACGTCGCCAAAGTTGTTGTGGTCGACGAGAGAGAATTTTTTTTTTCTTTTCTTCCGTGTGAGTTCGAAGTCCTTGTCGCCAAGTTGTTGTCGATGAGGGAGGATTTTGTTGTTTGTTCTTCCCATATGAGTTCGATATCCTCGTCGCCAAGTTGTTGTGGATTACGGGTTTAAATCCGGTACCAATAAATAACAAACGCCAGGAATGAATATATGAAAATAATGTATTAACGTAATAATACAAACTTGTAATGCAGGTTAGTAGTTCCAGGAATACGGGTTAGTAGAAAAATATATATACAGTCTTTGGTATTGAAGTACCGCTGTATGACTTCTTACTGAGTCTACGTTCTCGCTCACTGTGACTCCTACGACGCTGTTACCTCACCCCTCACTCTTCCGGTTACCTACAACCTTTTACTCTGTCACTCTGGACTCGACTCGACTCGACTCGGTCTTGCTCTGTCTTGCTCTCGTCTCGCTCTTGCAGTAGTATATGTATATACTGGGTGAGTTCATTTGTATAAAAAGGGGTGGACCTCTCAACACTTTGCAAAAGTCGACACCTGTTACCAGATATAGTAGAAAGTGAAATCGTCCAACATGACATCTCACTTTGCCATACATTGCGTGCAAAGAAATTTCTCATTGATCAAGATACTGTGTTCAAAGACCGGACTGCCGAAGGCACTACCGTTAACATAATCGAACCTATGTGTAGATAGTTGAAAACTTGGATGTATAACATAAAACGAAACACATCACAAGAGATTTGTGTTTCCTCTCAAGAGGAATATGGGAACATTATTGGTAAATTTTTACGTTGTATTTCTCTGTCCTACGTCGATTTGAGGCTGTAGTTCGTACCCTACTAAGTACTGATTATGACTTTTAAGGTCCATAAATATATAAATCCATTTATTTTGTGAAAGTTTAGTTTTTGTTCATAAATAAAAGCAATGAATTCTACGTTTCTTCTCGTATGTATAAGTTATTGCCATATTTTGTTGTAGTTAAGCTCAAATATTTAACGATGTGATATGGGGGTTTCTATGGATATATTGTTGTCGAAGAACTCGTCATGAGCCTATTCAATCATTAACTAAATAATTAAGATTCATCAGAAATTTCAAATACGAAATTCGTGAATTTTTCAAGGATTAAATCTAAACATAAATAAAATGACACGAAATGAAGAATTCACCGAACGACTGAATAAAGATTGGATCATTTTCTTTATTCATTGCGATTATGAGAATGTCAAGTAAGTGTGAAGCTGCCATTTTTTTCTTTATTTTTCAATGCCAATTTCTCTTCTTTACGCTTCTCCTTCCACGATCGAATATCGTCCATTGTCGTTGGCATCTGCTGACCACGTGACTCTGGTAATGTGAAGATTAATAGACTGCTCAGTATGCTTCCGGCGCCAAAAACAGTGGAAGGCAACCAAGGAACATATAACACCTGAATTAAAGACAAAGAAAAAATTCTTATATTAATAATATGTATATATAATGGACGTGCCGTTAGAAGAGACAAGATAGGTAATATTTCTCGCTAATTGTACGTAAATGTAGTATAGTATTATACTTACAAAATATTAATTAGACTAAACTATCACTAAATATTCCACAAGAACGGGACATCTTGTGCCAATATCAGTTCTCGCTTTATTTGAATGTATAAATGTTCTCCAAAACAAATTCTCAAAAGTTTTAAACTCAATCTTTTGCGCTCATATTTTAGAAACATCTGTTCGCGCTGGAACACTGCCCAAAGAATATGTCTTGGAATACTTGCTCTCCTTCTAATCAGGAAGAAATTTCACTCCCTTTCTATTCAACAAGAATCCTTGCTCTTTTTCTAATGAACACGAATACTTGCTCTCCTTCTAATCAACAAGAATCCATGCTCTAATTCTAATCAACATGAAACTTCGCACCCTTTCTAATCAACAAAAATCCTTGCTCCCATTCTCATCAACAAGAATCCTTGCTCTCCTTCTAATCAAAAAAATCCTTCCACTCCTTCTAATCTACAACAATACTTGTCCCTTTCTAATGAACAAGAATCGTTGCTCTCCTGCCACTCAAAAAAAAAATCATTGCTCCCATTCTAATGAACAAGAATCCTTGCACTCCTTCTAATCAACACAAATCCATGCTCTCTTTCTAACAAACAAGAAACTCCTCTCCCTTTATAATCAACAAGAATCCATGCTCTCCTTCTGATCAAAAAGAATCCTTGCTCTCCTTCTAACCAACAAGAAACTTCGCTCCCTTTCTAATCAACAAGAATCCTTGCTCTACCTCTAATCAACAAGAAACTTCATTCTCTTTCTAATCAACAAGAATACTTGCTCTCTTTTTATGAACAAGAATCCTTGCTCTCCTTCTAATCAACAAAAATCCTTGCTCTCCTTCTAATCAACAAGAAACTTTGCCCTCCTTCTAAACAACAAGAAACTTCCCTCCCTTTCTAATCAACAACAAACATTGCTCTCCTTATAATCGAAAGAATACTTGCTCTCCTTCTAGTCAACAAGAAACTAACAAGAAACTTTGCCCCCTTTCTAATCAACAAGAAACTTCACTCACTTTCTAATCAACAAGAATCTTTGCTCCCCTAACCAACAAGAAACTTCGACCCCTTTCTAATCAACACTTTCTCCCTTTCTAATCAACAAGAATTCTTGCTCTCCTTCCAATCAACAAGAATACTTGCCCTCCTTCTAATTAACGAGATTCCTTGCTCTACTTCTAATCAACAAGAAACTTCGCTCCTTTTCTAATGAACAAGTATCCTTGCTCCCTTTCTAATGAACAAGAATCCTTGCTCTCCTTCTAATCAAAAAGAATCCTTGCTCCCTTTCTTATCAACAAGAATACTTGCTCTCTTTCTAATCAACAGGAATCCTTACTCCCTTTCTAATCAACAAACATCTTTGCACTCCTTCGAAGCAAGAAGAATCATTGCTCTGCTTCTAATCACAAGTATCCTTGCTCTACTTCTAATGAACAAGAAACTTCGCTCCCTTTCTAATCAACAAGATACCTTGCTCCCTTTTTAATCAACATGAATCTTTGCTCTCCTTCTTATCAACAAGAATCCTTGCTCTCCTTCTAACCAACTAGGAACTTCGCACACTTTCCAATCAATAAGTATCCCTGCTCTCATTCTCATCAACAACAATCCTTGCTCCCTTTCTAATGAAAAAGAATCCTTGCCCACCTTCTAATCTACAATTATCCTTGCTCTCCATCTACCCAACAAGAAACTTCGCTCTCTTTCTAATCAACAACAATCCTTGCTCCCTTTCTAATCAACAAGAATCCTTGCTCTCCTTCTAATGAACAAGAAACTTCGCTCCCTTTCTAATCAACAAATAACCTTGCTCCCTTTCTAATCAACAAGGATCCTTGTCAACTTCTAATCAACAAGAATCCTTACTCTCCTGCTAAGCAAAAAGAAACTTCGCCCACTTTCTAATCAACAAGAATCCTTGCTCTCCTTCAAATCAACAAGAATCCTTGCTCCCTTTTTAATCAATAAGAATCATTGCTCTCCTTCTAATCAACAAAAATACTTGCTGTACTTCTGTTCAACAATAATCCTTTCTCTCCTTT
>CAHIKZ030003243.1:0-47500 GCA_903632075.3 Acanthosepion pharaonis | reverse complement strand
GATATCACATAACAGCTCAGTACTCTTTTCTTTGTTTCCAATGAAACTTTCCTGCCACGTAGTACCCTGCTTAACTTTTGGAATGCATCTTTGGTCACCCCAATACGTCTTCGGATCACAGTGTCGCACTTTCCGTCCTCTGTTAGAACACTTTCCAGGTATTCAAATTTCTGTATTTGCTTGATTTTAGTATCCCCTTAGGATAGTCTTTGCATTTTTAAACCAAATAAATAACCATGCATTCTATCTTCTTGTAATTTAAAAACATAGTCCAAAGTTCTCGCTCTCTTTTTGCTACCTTCTGTTGAAAAGGTTTTATGTCTGATATTATTACTGTTTCATCTGTATATCTTATATTGTTAAGATTGTGGCCGCCAATGATGAATCCTTGTAGGATTTCTAGTTCTCCCAGAGTAGCCTCGCTGTACAGGTTGAATAAGTCTGGTGAGAAGACACATCTTTGTCTTACACCCTTTTCTATTTTTGTATATATGCTGAACTTATCTTTATCCGTATGCAGGCGTTTTGCTTCCAGTAGAGATGTTTGAATATTCTAATGTCTTTCCTGAATATGTCAAGGTTTTTTTTGAGCATTTTTCTAAAAGATCATTGTGGCGTAAAACGAACGCCTTTGCGTAAAATAAAAAATACAGGTTTATTCATTTTGCATTTGTATTGATCTTTCTGATAGCATTTTGAGCATAAATATCGCGTTCCTTGTTCCAGTGTCTTTGATATTGACCCATTCTGTTTTTGTCCATCTCTGACCTGATTCTGACCAAAATAGAGATAACTACTCATCATAATTCGGATGATGAGTTTTGTTATTTCGGCTCTGAATTGGGCTGATTCTTAGGTGAGCTTCAAATTTAAACTGTTCTTCAAGCGTCTTAGGCTGTGTTGCGTTCTTTTGATAAATCATCTTTGCTATCGTTCTGCAAATCATCTAAGGTTCATTTAAAGCCTTATTACAATTCCGTCTTTACCTGCCGAACTTTGTTTCTGTTTAATTTGGTCAGTGCAGTTTCCAACGTGGTTTATAGAAATTTTCGATTGGTCGGTTTTTCTGTGTTTTGCCGGTTGTTCTCTTTCGTCGTCGAAGATATCTCCAAATAAGAAATTTTTGCTTTTTTATTAAACTTATTAAACAACAATATGATCCTGTATTGCTTCATAACTTTAAATGAAACAGTCTTTTCACCATTTTTTTTTTATTTCGAGAGAGTTCAAAAGGTCTGAGAGATCTTGTGGGTCATGAATTATTTTCCACCCTGAAAATAAAAGAGATAGACGAAACGTTTAAAACAATCGCTATTCTATCGCTAATTCTATGAAATATGTTTTGGTTTAAACCTTTCCTGAGTTCCATTTGATCTGGATCTTCACAATCCTCGAGAGCCAAACATGTCATATACACAAAATCCCTAACTTTAATTTCCTCTGTAATCTATTTGTAAGAAGAAAGTTCCTTTGGAACAAAAACTTCAAATTTAGTCTTCCATTATCTAACCAAAACATCTTCATAATCTTCTACTTAAAACCTTTTTTTGATCTGATCAAAGGAAATAGTTGTAGAGGGATTTTAATTTTTTTTTTGGGACGAACTTTTAGATTGAGACACTTTAGCTATCATCCATAAAAAAGGACATTCCATACGAAAAGTATTGCCACATATCTGTGCTGGCGCTGTCCAATATTCAATATCCAGCATTGAAAAAATTTAAAAAAATTCTGCGCGGCCTTGTTTTAACCCTGTCGAATTTTTCACCCTACAAACCCTCTCCCACATTCTTGGTCTGTCGCTGCTCTATCCCTAATTCCATGACAAGAAAATCAGGTACACGATCTACATTTCACCAGTTCCACCGGTTTTAGATCATCTTACAAGTTCTGGGTCAATTACATAACAGACAAGGACGAATTATCTCCTTAACTTCGTATTCCATTGGTAGGAAAGCAACTCTATTCGGATATCTTCTTCCCAAGAGATGCTGACTTTTGTGAAACAGACTCCCGAGATAATGCTTCCTCGAATACTATAATCTTAGTCTATTCCAGTCGAAGGTTAACCTTTATCTATATATATATATATATTCATATATATATAACCCATTACTTTCACCTCTTGCGTTCATAAAACAATTTCATTCAGATTAACCTATCTACCTTGAATGCATCTGGTTGCCTTTTTTTAGCTAAAAAACCTTAAGTTGGTTGGATAGATTTTGGTACGTATAGTCTAGATGACACAATATATTTTGCGTTGACCAAGCATCCCAATCAGACTAAGAACCACATTTGCCGTTGGAAATTGCACTGGCATCTTTTTGCACAAAAAAAAAAAAAAAAAAAGCCATATATATACATGGTGCGATGGATGAATTGTCGTCTAAATTACGCAAAATTAAAATAACACTGACATCTCATTTTAACAGATATACATAGGTGCGATGGATAAATTGTCGTCTAAATGACGCCAAAATGAAAATAATACTGACCTCATTTTTAACAGATATACAGGGTGCGATGGATAAATTGTCGTCTAAATGACGCAAAAAATGAAAACACTGACATCACATTTTAACAGATGTACAGGGTGCGATGGATAAATTATCGTCTAAATGACGCAAAAATGAAAATAACACTGATATTTTATTTTAACAGATATATTTACTACAATGACACAAAAATATCTTGAAATACTAAAGAGTAAATTCAATAAAATCCCCTTTGGCTTAAACCTCGGCCTCCAGATGACTTCGGAATGACCTACAACTCTTCTAGACAGTCTTCTTGTTTAAGTTGGTGAACGCTGCCATAATCCTTGCCTTCAGTTCATCTTTGGTGTTGCAAGTAGCTTTGTTGGTCTCTCGCTTAGAATAATCAAGGGGGTTGCTGTCTGGGGAGTTAGGTGGCCAGATATAAAGGGGTGATGTCTTTGCAGAAATTGTCTGACAGCCATGACTGGGCTCACTTCTTTGTGTGGTATGGTGCAGAGCCCTGTTGCCAAACATAGGTTCTTCCAGCATCAACCCACTTCACCCTCATCAAGTCACTTGATGTATGCCTCCATGTTGATTCTGAGGCCTTTTGGGAAGACAAAAGGCGGCATAATGTCGCCATCACTAGTGATCACTCCAAACACCTTCGTAATCAGCATGAGACTCATCCAACTCTTTCTGAATCCATTACACTGTCCTCAGATTGACACCAAAATATTCTGAAATGCTCGTAATTGGAGCTTCCGGCGCAAATGTTAAGAAGTACAGGATACAGTTTAAAAATTCCTGGCAGAGTGAATTGCGTCATGGTGCTCTTTTTCTCACAGACTGTTCAGTTGGCAAAATCAAAAACAAACAACGCGCATGCACGAAAGTAAAAACATAAAATGTCAATAATATACCCATCGTACCCTATATAAATATATATGCGGTACTTAGTGGAAAATGCTCAAGATAGAGCTAACATAACTCATATCCATACAACTGAATATATATATATATATATATATATATATATATATATAAAAGTGAACATAGCCGAGAAAAATAACAGCATATGTGGCCTGACGATTGCATATAGCATGAAACAGACTGTCGCCTCTAAGTGTTGACTTCTATGTTCACTTTTATATTTACACACGCTCTATCTCTGATATTGAGCACTTTATTCCATAAATATAGCACACCTTAAGACTATATTTCTTTATATATATATATATATATATATATATATGATAGTTTAAAGAACAAATAGGAAATGTATATAAATCTAACATGTTTCGTTTTTATTAAAGCTTCATCTGAGAATGAGATATGAAAAAAACATTTTCTAGTATTTTTTATGTTGTTTGACTTTTATTGGTTAACACATCCTTAGGAGGCAAGTAAATTCTTTTTTTCCTTTTAATCCAATTTCATTATTAGGGTTTCCTAGGAATTTCGTCTCCTGTCCATTTTTGAGTCAACTTAATTATCAGAGTTTTCAGGATTTTTGTCTCCAGCCCACCTTTGAATTGGCAAACATAAAATTTTGTTAATGATTTTAGATAATCATAAAAGTAGAGTCCTTTGAGAAACTGACTGCCCATCCAGCTTTTTGGGTGGTCTATTTTTTTGGAAAACATGTGGATGGATGTGGGGATCCCAACTAGCATCCATATAAGTAGAGAAAGGTAGGAAATCAGGAGAGGGTGACCAGCGGCCAGTGAGGAAGGGACCAGCGTGCAGTGAGAAATCAGCAGTCGCCTAGACGGTCAGTGAATTTAAGGACTCTCTTTCCGTGAAGGGAAGTTCGTGAGATAGCAGTCCACTTCTCGAGTCTGAGCGAAGAATACTACGGTTAAGTGAGAAATCGTACTGTTGCTATTTCCCAACCAGTGTCTTGAAAAACATTTGTCATTATTCTTTGTTGAATTCGATCACGGCCAAGGAGACAAACCTGTGAACATAGCGAGTCGGGTTTATATATTCTTAACAGGAAGGTTAAGAATATCACTCCAAGGGGCGTCTCGAACAAAGTTACGAAATGAATCCCAATTAGTACGCTAGTAACAGAAACATGTCTTGTGAACAGGAGTTTTCTTTCTAACAGACGACTCAAAAGCAATATGAATAGATACTGCAACGTGATCTAAATTGCCAAGACGACAGAGTTGTGATGCTCTACAAGAGATTGGAGAGGAGTAAGGAAATAAATCAAGTAAAGAAGAATGTTGATCAGATTTATTAGGGAAACGAGTAGGGAAATCCACTATTTGACTAAGAGACTGAGCAACAGAAAAATTGAAAGTCTGAATACTTGTAACATACGTAATATGTAATAATGTTTAAGCGATTTGACGTGATGAGCATTAAAATCACCAAACACAAAAATATTCGCAGAGATGTATGTAGACAGATAGCCATGTGTATATTATCAGAAATTTTGTTTAATATATTAGAGTCCTGAGAAGAAGGAGAGTGATAAAGGAGAAAGAGATAGCTAATAGAGTGCAATAACGAAAGTCGAGATTTTCTTGAATATAAATACATATGTATACTAGTTTCTTTTCCGCAAAAAAGATGATAGTCTGGAACAGAGAATTGGTAGCAACAGAAGAATTTAAATTAGTTTCGCAAAGTGAAAAGATATTCGGAGACCGTTTCAAGAAAAAAAATTCTAAACTACAGAAATTGGAACGAATGTTACGAATATTGGAGAAGTAGGTTGCTGGAGTAGGTTATTTTTTGTTTACTGCTTTACACATATTTCTTTTCTTGGTTTTTTTCATAAGAGAATTTTGTTTTAAGAAAAACAATGCTAAAATAATTATCACTATTTATCGTCTGTGACAAGACAAATTAGCCAGGAGTTGACTAAGACCAAAAAATGATGTGGTCTTGGAGTTGCCCATCGGAAATACATACAGGGATACATCTGTCTATATTTCTGAGATGAGGTATTATGTACATTATTTACATTATTCGGACTATTGTCCTCATCTTTATCGCCATATTAATCACAACGTTTCGGCCCTACAGTATCTGTCTATATTTCTGAGATGAGGTATTATGTACATTATTTACATTATTCGGACTATTGTCCTCATCTTTATCGCCATATTAATCACAACGTTTCGGCCCTTCAGTATCTGTCTATATTTCTGAGATGAGGTATTATGTACATTATTTACATTATTCGGACTATTGTCCTCATCTTTATCGCCATATTAATCACAACGTTTCGGCCCTTCAGTATCTGTCTATATTTCTGAGATGAGGTATTATGTACACTATTTACATTATTTGGATTATTGTCCTTATCTTTGTCGCCAGATTTATTACAACGCTTCGGCCGTTGTACGCTCCGGCTTTCTTCAGGTGGTTGAATCTCGAACTGAACCCTTTATTTCGCTCACTGGGGTAGACTGTTCTAGTTCCACGTGCCATGTTTAATCGATGTCAGTTATCTCCTGTTAATTCCCCTCTCCAAGTTCTCCACTGCGTTAACCGGGTATTGAACTCATACTCTTTGGGTCCTGTCACTGGATCTAACAAACGCCTTTATCCATTGTGCCATGTGTCCCTTGGAGAGGGGAATTAACAGCAGATAATTCCAACCACCTGATGAAGGCCGGAGCGTACAACGGCCGAAACGTTGTAATAAATATGACGACAAAGATGAGGACAATAGTCTGAATAATGTAAATAATGTACAGGGATACATATCTATGCGTGACATGGCATTAACGCATAATGTGGCCTCAAGTTACCCGAAAGAGATACACACCTATCCGTGCGCGATATGGTACTACAAGTACCCCAATATAATGCGACTGTTGACCAGAGCAGCCTCTCTAAGCACTATTAAAGAGTTCGGTTTCCTTACTAACAGAAAACTGCCAACCCGGTACCCTTATAATCAAAAGTCACAACCACTCAGATCACCAAAAACTTATGACAAATCATTATGGCCATGGAAGAAATATAGTCACATCTCTCTCCCTACACATTCCATATAACGCTGAAGTGCTGACTTTATCAACCTTTATCTTTACTTAAGTTGTCCACAATGCATGATAATGAGATTATTATTATTATTTGAATGTTTGCTCTAGTTGTATCTGATGATTCTTGCAGGAGGTCATTTGACAAAGTTTCGCCAGTACTTCAGTCCTTTCCCCGAAATTCGAGCAGATCTAAGCTATGCTATTGTCCGGATGTTTTCCATTTTTCTGTTTTGCAAATTTATTTGAGACGATTCAGAGTACTCCAGTCACAAGAGGCACAACTGTTTCCTTTATACTTTCCAATACACTGTCAAAACATTTTCCCAGCTTTACACATCCTTTTTTTAATGAGATGGAGATCATGGTCATCATTATTGTTGTTATTGTTATTATTATTATTATTACACAGTGTAAAAATGTCTGACATTGGGAGATAAGACATTTTCTTTTTGCACAGAATAAAATTCTCATTCTTTTTTTGCACGGAATAAAATTCTCATTTACGTTTTTAGAAAACAGGGCCAAACAACACAGACTTTTTATTTATTTCAGAAACTTAGACGATATTTGTTTTTCATTTTACATAAAATCTAGAGATTTTCTGTATAGTTTTAGGCAAACGATTTTTACGCCACATTTCATTAAGTCATATAGGAAATGCAAGGGAGACAACTTACTTAGAACCAAATTAATAATGACTGCCAAAATCAGGGCAGTGCCAGACAAACACTGTAAAAACACCATTGTCGTTCTTCGTTCTAATCTGTAAGAAGAATAAATATTTTTGAGTAGTATTTGAAATCCGTCGAAGCGTACGACTTCTACAACTATAGAATATGTCTATTTGTGATATTATGCGAACTAATAATGAAGAATATTTTAAAAAGTTTTTTTATTGGTATTTTTACTATATAAAAAGCGTAAAATATTTTAAGTAAAGAGATTCGGGCTTATTAGTCCGTCTGCGTTTATTGTAGAGAAAGCAGAAGGTGAACATAAGCCAGCTTCTTCCGATTGAAGTCACTTGGTTGCTGCGGATTCTTTTGTATTAAGAGGTAGACATTACTAAACTCTTGTATTACAAGCTAGTTCTAATCACTCTTTCTTTTGTACCAAGTACCGTTTGGAAGAAGCATGTCGATTGAACTTTTTCAAGTTATAAAATTATAACGTGCAGTTACAATTTATAGCATGCAGTTAAGCGCAGATATCCAAATTTACAGTATAAAATAAGAAAATAATTTGTTTTCTTTGAAAACAAGTTTAAAGATAAATAAAATATCAGTTACTTACTTTATAAGCATAATAAACATGATGACGTTTCCCACGATTTCCATTAAGGCCGTGAGAAAGTAGTTTAAATAATAATTTCCTGCAAGTTGCGCCGCCGTCATGTAAATCATGTTGTACGTCAGGCTGTTCATTAATCTGGAACAAAAGAATTCAATTAAAACTCATGGATCTCCACAGCTTCCTTATTTTAAAATTTGTAAAACATGCATTATTGTCGCGGCCGCCTTTGGCCGCTCCCTAAAACGGAAGAGAACATGGCTTTTCATCCTTGACCTTTTGATCGTGTTCCCTCCACGCTGGTAATTTAGTTTTAGAATTGAGCTAATTACTTTTTTTAGTTCCGTTGATGTTACGAAACTAGTCGTAATACACCTCTTAGCATTTTTAGACCTTTGTTTTTTCGTAGAAAGTCTCAATTCATTTTTAGAGATATTTTTTAGCATTTTTGCGAGACCATGTCTGTTGTTGGTCTTCCTTAACATAACACAGCGACTTCTTGCCGAATTCACGGTCGGTACCCAGATAAATGATTTTATGACTTTGTGGCCAGGACGCCGACCCGGGCTGCGTATTTAGTTACGCTCCCATTTTTTTTGTCTGCCAACTGGACGCGAGTTGGATCATTCTCTCTTTACTTCACCTCTTTACTTCTGGCTCCTTGCGCCTGTTCGACTCTCGGCAATAACCTTTCCCGTACACTATGGTTATAATTATTACGAGAGGTTTCGATATCGGACTCGACCAGCAGACACGCAACGCCAGCACCGGATATTCGATATGCCCAACAACATCGCAACACCAGCTCCCAGTTCCAACCGTCGACACGACCGGAATGTCTGCACCTCGACTCCAGCCGTAGACACGAACGCTCCTCGCATCCCGTCGTCGACCTCAACGTCCAACCGTCGATGACCAGTCCTACCAGCATTACCTTGATTACCAGAACAATATACCCCACTATAAAAATAATCTCTTTATAATATAAACTCAGCATTAATCATACATATCCTTATTCTCTTGTCCATTTTGTTTCACCTTGTCAGATTCCACGTCATGAATTCGAAAAACGTTAGCGGGCCTCTTGTGACCTCATCACTTTACGATACGGGGGCGCTCGAGCCGTGGTTTCATATCGCGCCCCTCTCCTCTAGGGGTTTCGCTACATTACCATAATTGTTTTGGGGGAATATATTATCGTGATTTCCAGTTGCTTTTTTCTAACTTTTGAATTCAAATTTGGTTGCCATTTCTCCGTATCTCAGGGAAGGAGAGATGGACACAAACATTTTATAATGCATTGATTGATCGATAGATTTTTTTTATGACTCATCAAACTTTTACAGGTTATTCAAATCCAGAAAATATTATTAGATTGTAAAAATGATTTTGAAGATAATAATGATTTACTTGCACAAATCCTACTAATTAACCCATAGCTGAGGAGTTGAATATTTAGCACTGACACAAGATTTAACCTATTTGATTTTTTTAGTTATGGGTAAGAATAACTTCTTAATGGTTTTGTTTAAGTTTCTTAAAAATTAAATCATCCAGATATTTCAAACCCTGTACAGTTGGGATTTTGCTCTCAGCCACTTCTGGCATTTCACAGGTCGATATTCGCCGGTAAAAAAAAACTTTAGAGGGGCAGCGAATAATAATTCGCGCGCTAAAATTAGTTCACAACAGCAAGAGAAACGGCAGGAGCAGCTGAATGAGTAACAAGAAGAGCTACAATCGAACTCTTTCATGGAGGTGGAGGATTTTCCGCCGCCTCGGTTCTCCTGTTTAAAAAAAAATGGGTGGGGAGATGCTTGTAAAAGAAGAAAAAATGAAGAATGTAAAAAAAGAGAGGAAACGTCTGGGCGAAACAGGGCGAAATGGCCCTGGAAGAAGTCAAGTCTCAATTCGCCCCTGCTACGCCAATCAGAAAGGACGATGCCTGGAAAGAAGGTAAAGCAAGGAGCCTCCCTATTTCTCCCGCTAGGACTCCACAATCTGTTACGGTTTTTTGTGTATATTCTGTATATAATTAGTGAGCGATTCAAAATGACTTATTTCCCTTTATAGTCTACCAATAGAAGATTAACCAATCAGGAGCCGCAGATCACTGTATCTGTCGGGTATAAAGGCGGCTATCTTTGTTTATCCTACCGGAATGACCAGAGCCAACTTGTGAGGCGAACATGACAGACGGAAGAACTACGCTCTGCTGCGATATCCACTGCGAACCTAAAGTACGCTTTCCTACTGTCTCCGAAATATTCACTGCCAACCTCTGGATTCTATACTCGAGGACGACCGTCATGAAAATGTCTAACACAATCTCCCTTACCCGAAAAGAACTACTTCCCAAAGACGGATGCCATCTGTCGGGTTGCCAGGCAAGTTGTTTGGAGGGAGCTTTCTTCCCAGAGGAAGACTCTCTTGAGACCGTAGCTCATCTATGTCATCGGAGGACCCTAGGAACTTTCCGGAAGCGCCCGGTAGGATTTCTCTAAGTAGAAACTCTGGTGGTAAGCTAAATATATAGCATTTCCTAGCTGCTGCGAAGAAATCTTTCCTTCAATTCAAGATGGGTCACATGAGCTGAACAACCTTTCTATGTTATGTTCTCTGAGAGCCCCGGTGTTCAGCTCGCTCCTTCGTTATATAGGGCTCTCAAACTAACAAATATAGTACTAATAGTTAGTAGTTAAGGAAACGTCCCATCAATATTATTTCCTGTAGAAATATCCCAATCTCAAGTGGACAAGCATGAATCTAAATATATATATATATATATATATATATATATATATGTGTGTGTGTGTGTGTGTGTGTATACGTAGAAATCAGGTGGAGAAAAAATGATTTACCCATTAATTAATACAACGATAGTAATTTTTCTAGCAGTTCTGTCTGTTATCAAAGTAGAAAGTCCCACGTCGGCCCCTTTCGATATAACTTCCTTTTCTTTTTCCTCCTCTATGCAGGCATCTTTTTCCACCGGAAGTAAAGCGGTTGACGGCTCAATGCACTTGCTCCAAACGTCGTCAAAATTCACGCCATTTTCTTTAGCCGCTCGACGGATAATGCGTTTGCTTTTTTCGATTTTGTCATTTGTAAGCAGCCAACGAAGTGATTCTTCAATATACCTGAAAGAAAAGAATAGAAAAATATAGACATCGAATGAAACAAAATACTACCCGTAAATGTTACTAAATTTTTCTATTTTCCTTTTGGTTATTGGTAACAGTTATCAAAGATTACGTTTATATATTTCAGAAATAGACATTTAAAAACATAACAAGAACGATATTGAACTGAATTTGTCAGAGACAAACAGAATTTTCAAAATGGTTCCTACTGTGATTAAATATTTTAGAAGGTAAAACATAGGTAGAAATTGAAGATCACTTAAGAGAAAACACCAAATTATAAATGATATTCAAGGCACAACATTATCATTGCCCATTGCTCTATATTTTTATAATAATAAGCACTATATGAAGATATCTGCTTCACTTTTAAATCTACGGAGAAAATTATTTTTCTTACTAAATTTCACCTAATACAAGGCTCGAGAGCCACCCAATGTAGAGGGCACCTACAAATAGTAATGGTGAATGAGGTGTGTGTGTGTGTTATGGGTGGAAGAGAAGCGGGTAGAAAGTGGAGATTGTGTTCCGCAAAATTGCAGTTCTTCGGATGGATCTGTCTGATTTAAACTTTCCTTTTACTTTTGGAACACAGGGAAAACACGGAGGCTCGGCTCCGTGGAAATAGCATGGTGTTGGAACAGGTGAAACCAAACATTGGACGACATCTGATCATTTACCATAGACATAGGAGGCTACAGACTTGTGGCGTTGTTGCGTCTTGGAGAAAGAGACTGTTCGGAGAATAAGCCTTCCCACAAGATGGCATAAACGATTTGGAATTCTATCAAAACTGGAAAGTAAGGATTGAGCAACCCCAGCCCAGATATCTCAGTGGTACTCACTTTTTAGGTCAAATCTGACCCCTAAGATAAAATATGCAGGGCCGGATTATTCTAAGGGCTGGTAACGGTTGCAGCCTAAGGCCCAGAGCTGGATTATCCTATAGGCTGGTATAGGCAGAATCCTTACGCCCAGTTCTAAATTATCCTATAGGCTGCAGCTTAGGCCCCGGTGACGGATTATCCTATAGGCTGGTATAGGCCGCAGCGTACGGCCCAAGACTGGATTATACTATAGGCTGGTATAGGAAGCAGCTTTAGGGCTCAGATCCAAATTATCCCTTAGGCTGGGATAAGCTGGTAAGGCTACAGGTTAGAACCTAGGGCTTGATTATCCTATAGGATGCAGCTTAGGGCCCGGAACCGGATTATCCTATTGTCTGGTATAGGCTTCAGCCTAGGTATCAGGAAGGGATTATCTTATAGTCTAGTGTAGGCTGCAGCCTAGGGCCAAGGGCCTTATTAATCTACAGGCTGGTATAGGCTTCATCCTTTGGCCCAGGGCTAGATTATGCTTCAGGCTGTTATAAGGTTCAGTTTAAGGCCCAGAGCCGGATTATCCTATAGCCTAGTATAAGCCTGCAGCATAGGTCTCAGTACCAGGTTATCCTATAGGATGGTATAGGATTCAGCCTAAGGCCCAGAGCCGGAATATCCTATAGGCTTGTATAGGTCCCAGGCTAGGGCCAAGGGCATTATTAACCTACAGGCTGGTATAGGCTTCATCTTTTGGCCTAGGGCTAGATTATGGTTTAGGCTGTTATAAGGTTGTTTAGGACCCAGAGCCGAATTATCCTATAGCCTAGTAGATAATACGGCCCTGGGCCCTAAGCCTGCAGCTTAGGGCCCAGGGCCGTATTATCTTTTAAGATAGTATAGGCTTCAGCATAGTGCAGAAGGCTGGGTTAACCTATAGACTATTATGGGCTGCAGCCTAGGGACCAGGGCCGGATTATCCTATAGTCTTGTATATGGTTCAGCCTAGGGTACAAAGCCAGATTATCCTATAGGCTGGTATAGGCTGCAAACTCGGGCGCTCAACCTTGGTTACAATGTTGGTTATAAAATCTTTTTCTTACTGTGGTTGTATTAATTTGGTTTGCAATAAATAGCAACAGAGTGATATTTCTCAACGTATATTTTAACTGACAAACAAAAAATTTCTATTATAGTTTATTTAAAGAAGTTGCTATAAGTTTACTTCAAGCCATGTAAATATCGCTAAAATATATCACGAGTAAATATTACTGAAAATGGATGCAAGCGAACTAAAGGGTGGTTCTGTCTGATAACGTGGGATTTCTTTAGCCAAGGTCCCCCAAATTCCATAATCAACCAAGAAGTTTGTTATACCAAATAAACACCGTACCGGAAGTGGGGCGGAAGAAAATTTAAGAATATTGACTGTACTTGTGTTTTATACACAAGAGTAAGCTTTCCTTTTTCTTTTACTAATTCGCCTAAATTTGTGTTCATATCGAAACTTATTTATTGGATCCAGTTTTTGAGAAATTTCACACAAAGCTCTTTACTTTTTGTGCTTTCGTTTCTAAACCGTAAGCCGTAACTTTTAAAGGGACTCTCGTTCGCAGCTTTGATTACGTATATTAAAAAGTAAAAAAATATTCCAAAATTTATCAGTAAAAACGTTATCTGAATTTTTCAGTTGATGTTTAACTGGTTAATGATATCAGTAAGCGAGAAGAAATACTTTTTCTATTTTTTGACAATGGTGTCAAAAATCTGTTATTTATTGTTACAATTTATTTTTGAAATATTTCATTAACTCCAATAATCTTTTTCGTGTCATAGTTTATAAACTATACAAAACGAAATTCTTTCATAATTGAATTCTTCATATCATGCTGATGAAGGTTTATCCAATGTCATGCACCTTATTTAAATGTGGACGACTAAAGGGTCCCGTTCGAAATTCAATTAAAGTTACCCGGACCGACAAGCAGCTGATGAAAGTGGGAGTTTTCTTCCTGTGGATAACTAGAGAATGGTCGAAACGCTGGAATCGGTAACAACAGCTTTAGTATTCCTCGATTTACACTGCTGTTTTTCTAATAGTATGTACTTTAACTTCTATTTGTCTAAACTTCAGAGAAAATACAGGTTTTTATATGATATCGAATTCTCTCGTTTCCAAGTAGAAAAACTTGCCTTGAAAATCTGAATTCGCAATTATAGTTTGTATCAGAACTTGAACTACTAACGCCAATGAGAAATATATAACTTTAGCTCTTAAACAGATTCTCGATATGAGGAGATACCGGTAATTTCCTGGCTTGTGGGTGTTATGATCGAGCCGTTCAATGGATATGCATGCTCAACTAATACGCATTGATACATAGCCTGCAGTTTTTTTTAAATCATTTCATTTTAATAAGGTAAGGATGCCACTAGAACACAAGGCGTTACAGGGAGTGAAATTGGAAGAGAATGAGAAGACTGAAAATGCGGAGGATTGAAGGAAAGACAAAAAGAAATAGTCATCAAGATAGCGATTGACGTTGCATTCAAATTTTTGAAAATTGTAGTTATCGGGAAAGAAAGGAAAGGAGTTCCACAGGTGGGAAGTGCGCGATAAAAAATTAGATTAGTAATTACGTTTGTATCTAGCTAGTTCAACAGTGAAACGCTGAAGCCTAATTGCCAATCCAGTAGCACGCTAAAATTCATGCAATCACGGCACCAAGGAAGAAAGGTTATTACCATGAAATTATCTGTAGAACAGGCAGTGGGAAGCCACACTACGTCGGTGAGAAAGTGACTGAAGACAAGATGCCTGGTCAGGACCGATTGTATTGCAGACCCTTCTCTGGATTTTGTCAAGAATCTCGAGATTCACAGTAGGAGCGCCAGACAAGATATTGCAACAATATTCTTCAATACACGGACGAATGGTAAATTTATAAATGTGCAAGAGAAAATTTTGTCGGTTCACGACACAATGAACGAAACTTCCTTACAGCAGACGTAACAATTAGCTCAACATAGTCACTCCACTTCATGTCAGTGAAAAACGTGTAGACAAGAAGTCGTAGTGTTGCTTTTTTGGAGTTCAGCATCATCCATAATGATGGTAGGCACAAAAAGTTCTCTGTGGAGATTAAATGACTGAATCAGTCTGACAATCTATCTAAGCGTATTCAATTTTTTTTACTGCATTCTGTTGGAACGGCTCTGCAATCTTTACGATGGTGGACAAGAATCGAGTCTACATCAAATTTTGCGTTAATCCCGACAAATCTGTTATACGACAATACTCTTTATAATGCTTTGAATTGTGAAACAAGCCAGATTGCAAGGAATGATATATGATAATTCAGAAAACATGGGTGCTATTTTTATTTTGTTTGTTTCTTACCAGATTTCGAAAAATACTATTCCACCCAAAGCAGTGAAAGCCAAAGAGTTCATCCTCCAATTGAGAAAATGGAAGAAGTAGGCCAATGGTGCCAACATGACAACGCAAACGCCCCATATCACGCCAATGGACGCTGCTAAAACTGTTCTTTGTTTGCCAGGAATGAGCTCCAGCATCATTGTGAACGATGGGCCAATCATACCCTGAGTATGAGAAAAAAATGACATGTTCAATTATTGCTTACTGAAAAATTCTCAGCCCAACCAATAAACTCATTCCCTTCCAAATTATGATGTTTAGTCATTTGGTCAGATTTTAGGAAATGAATCGAGCACTTCCTCGTATACATATAAGTACATATATGTGTAGGGTGGGGAGAGGCAGCTCGATAGTTGAGGTGGCTGATTATTACCCACACGTACTAAACTTCGATGTTTGATCTCAGGTGAAAGTCACTATATCGAATATGGAATGCTGATTTTCAGTAATGTCTGCTCTTTGTTCCGCCTTAGTGCACACTGCTAGTGGAGCGGCCATGTTTATACTGTAACGTTAGCAAGAAAACTGTAGTACCAACTATAAGCACGTATGAGCAGAAGGCAGTGTGACAAAGCTAAAGATACGTTATGATGGAAGTGAGGATAATTTTTTTTTATTTACCCTCATAGTTAAACCGGAAGTAAAAGCAAAATTATTTAAATCGTGTAACAGAAAAATTGTCTGTTTGTTAGATTAAGCTTTGAACCGTTATATCTTATAAATGACTAAAGATATCTTACTGGAATTCTCCGAGGTTTTTATAACACTATTGGACTCTACTTTAAACGATAAGAACGCATAAATACTGTCCAAGCTTAACCGAAGAATCGTGATGAAATCGGTCATAAACGAAAATGACATGTTCATAATTAATTAATCATAGCGAAGTATTGGAAGCTGATGAAGTATCGAAATAAATTTCAAATACAGTGAAACATCGACTTACGAACACCTCCACTTACGAAAAAACTCGTCATACGAACAAAAATTTACGAATTATTTTCGACTTAAGTAAGGACTTCCCGCTACTGCATTTTAAACAAGATATTTGATAAAAATATACCGAAAATAATTTTTAATCTTATCTAAATATACTGCATTTTATATTTTTAAGTTTTATATATTATATTATTATATATTTTATATAAATAATATAATACAGTATTGCAATACTTTTTTATACTGTACTCTATTAAATATTTACAAATATATTTTATACTGTATATATACTGTGTACATTATTATATCATAATATAATTTTTTATACAGTACTGTATTATATTATTATACAGTACATGCTTTTATAGGAGACACGGTGGAGTAATGGATAGCAGCTTGGATTGAGAGCCGCGTTCGAATTCCAATCGAATCCATTACATTCACTTGTGTGCGACTACCGTTGGGAAAGGTATGAATCCTCTTCTATCCTCTAGATGGCTACCGGTTTGCAGAAAGAAATGGCAGCCTACTGTGAGGGAAAAAATCTGCCTTGTTAGTCATGTATCGAAAGATACATGATCGCCTAAGCGTGTATCACGCATGGCGCATAACTGATTAACATATTTCTAGATGTAGTGTGATACTACAAGCATTGCATCATCCCGTTCAGTCCTTTTTGCTATCTCGTAGAATAAACATTTGTAGCGTACGCATTTTTGTGATTATATTGGTGTAAGTGTAAAAAAAATAAGTGTGTAAAAATTTATGTACAGTAATATGTACATTACTGTACAGTAACATGCAAATTTTATTAAAATTTATTGAATTAAATGTAGCTAAAATGTGACAATGCTGAGTTCGTTTCGTTTAATCTCTATGCAATGTACAGTGTATAATCATTGAAATTTAAATTGATATCAATACGGTACAATAGAAAAAAAATTAGAAAGTTTAATTAG
Source organism: Acanthosepion pharaonis (assembly GCA_903632075.3). NCBI lineage: Eukaryota > Metazoa > Mollusca > Cephalopoda > Sepiida > Sepiidae > Acanthosepion > Acanthosepion pharaonis. Next base: position 30,422 of record CAHIKZ030003243.1, on the reverse strand, counting down.
AGGGCTAAAAGGCCCTAACTCTACAGTAACTTACACATTATTAGTTCAATATCTGTATTATATATTATCGACTTCTAAGTAATATCACTTTTCAGGTTGAACTAATTTGCATATTGATTTTAAAAATGTATATTTCATTAATTAACTTTCCTTCATTCCGTTCTTTTATTCGAGGATTGTTTTGATTTTCATATCAAAAATAGTTCTGTTTTGGAATATTGTCTTATATAGTGCAGAAAAGTCTTTGAAACTTGCATTTTACTTGACAGTTGGCATCTATAATTTTTAAAACTTTCCTTAACTATAGCAAACCAATTTATGAATGAAATGTTCATTTAAAATTTTTTGTTTCAAAGATTTCAAGTAGTGAATATATCTTACTTTGCGAAGTGATAGCAATCGGGCGAAGCTTGATAGTATGCCAATAAAATGGAAGCTTACCTGGTTCATAAATCCTTCTACTGATCTGAGAGCAACGAATGTCCAGTAATTTGGTGAAAATGAAAGACCGATTCCTGTGCCCAGTAAGAGCAACGAGAGGATAATGTGTAGAGGTTTCCGGCCATACTTATCGGTGATTATTGGAATGATGAAGGAAGATACCAGACAACCGACAGAATACAATGTCTGCGTCAATTCGGAAAATCCTTCTTTGTCGCATACCAAGTCGAACTGGAAAAAAACCCCGAAAAAATACAAGTCGTTTCAGGTAAATCAATAAAACCTGTCGAATCTGTTACATACCTAGTAAGCGAGATAAATTTTACTGAAAAGGATGTGAAAATTCGCATAGCTAAAGCCTGGCTTGCCTTGCATAAAATGAATGTAATCTGGAAATCTGTACTACTAGACAACCTCAAGCGGAGATCCATTCGAGCCACTGTAGAGACGGTGTTAATATAGAGTGTCACTGACTGGACATTAACTAAAATCCTACAGTCTAAGCCTGATGAAACCAACACTCGGATGCTGAAAGCTATACTTAACATCTGGAAACAGCACCCAACTAAATCACAGCTAAATGGACCGATTCCTGATAAAGTTACGATCAAACGTGAACGTAGAATGCGCTTTGCAGGACACTGGTGGCGAGGAAAACAAGAACTGCTTTGGACGCCTTACCAAAGAGCAAGACGAGTTTGTTGACCGGCAACCACCTACATTAACTAGCTATGTTATGACACAGAATACTTCCCTAATGACCGTCCGACCTTGAGGCAGGACCGTAATTGTTGGCGTGATAGACTCATTAATATCCGAGCTAGCTCGACCGAATAATAATAATTAATAAAATTCTTCGTGTGTTCTACAACCTTTCAATATCAAAAGCTGTCTGCTTTTGGTTGCTGGCTTTCCATTCGCTAGTATTATAAAGTTCGACTGCTACTCCTGGTGATTTGGGTCTTAACTTTCTCATCGTCTGCTACAAGAAGTGAATTTTCTCTCTCGCTCTCTGTATGAACAGAATGAAACTGTAGCCAGAACACCTTTTTTTCTGATATGGAATATCTAGTGTCACCTTTAACCTCACAGGTGTTTCTTGGGACGCAAAATTTCTATTGTTACGAGTCTAATTTTTCGTTTTTCTTGTCAGGCACGGCTGTCTTTTCAAAACCTATCAAGTTCCCGGGAAAAAGGAACAGAGAGGATGAAAACGAACAATATAATTCATTTCGAATCGTAGTGACACAATTCCTTGTTTTTTAATTCTTTTTCAACTATCACGTTTGGATAATAATCGTTCTTTTCAACTGGTTAGGCTTTGACCCATTCTCTTTTGATAAAGTTTAACCCTCGAGGTGACTGAAAAGTTATTTTCTCAGCGATCTAAATTTATAGTCTTGCTTTCAAGTCATTCTGACGTTCTCTCCAGTTTTCATTTTATAAATTTAATTAATATTTTCCCAGAGTTCTTTCTTTATTTTAAACTCTCACTGATATCTGGGAAGCGTTTTGACAGAGGACGGTGAGTGCGACACTGAGATCCGTAGACGTATTGGGATTGCCAAAGGCACATTCCAAAAGCTGGACAGAGTATTACGAGACAGGAGGATTTCGTTGGTAACAAAGAAAAGGATATGTGACATATATCCTTCTTTGCGACAGCGAATGTTGGGCGATTTCCTCAAAGATGAAGAAGAGATCCGAGGCGACAGAGATGTGGTTCTACAGAAGGATGCTGGGGATATGGACCGAGCGTGTGAGAGTCCATATCCTCAGATAAGAAAAAAAATCTTGAGACAACAGATAATTTCGTTAGAAATAAATAAAATAGTAGTGAACTGTTACGTAATATCAATCCTCCTTTGTGACAGTGAATACTGGGCAATCTCCTCACAGATGAAGAAGAGACTTGAGACAACAGAAATGTGGTTCTACTGAAGGAAGCTAAGAATACCATTGACTGAACATGACGAAGTTTTAGAGAAAATGGAAACAAAAAGACACTTATACTTATATACATAAAAAAATCTACGTCGCTGGATGAAATAAAGGGTTCGGTTCGAAATTCCAATCACCTGAAGAAGGCCTGTACGTACAACGGCCGAAACGTTGTAAATATGGCAATGAAGATGAGGATAACAACCCGAATAATGTAAATAATCATAACAGCTTATCTTAGAGATATAAACAGACATCAAAAAGTGTTGACATTTCTATGGCGCATAATGAGGAAGCGTGGCTTGGAAAATTTGGCACTCACATGACCTACTAAAGGCAAGAGGGACCATTCGTAAAGAGCGCATAACCTACCTAGAGAGTTTGTGTCAAAGGATGACAAAAGAGAGCTTAGGAGAGATAGAAAAAAGACAAAATTTACTCAGAGCTACAAAGGATAGGAAATTGTGGAGAGCCATGATCACCAAAGTTCTGAAAGTAAAGCAGGGGAAACCTTCGAGATAATTTGATCGATATGCTCGGCCTGATGAAACAAGAAGATGATTTTCTATGGTTATGGACGTTCGAGTTGAAATGTCCCAATAACAACGAGACCTCACTCACCTGCCTGGTGTTGTGAAATGCTTTCTAGGACAACAAAAAGGCTCTCTTTAACGCGAATGGCAATTTTACCAGAATGCATGTTCTCTGGTGACTTGGAGGTGTCCATTGTTTCCTACACCGAGCAGTGTGTACATGGATTAAATAAGAACTAGACGAGATATTCTTGGATATTGTCAGCGAAACAATAACAATATATCCCCTTAAAGTGTTCAGTTTCAAAATCCTTGAAGATTGCTCGGATCGACAAGCACCTGATGAAGGCCGGATACAACGGCTGAAATGTTGGGATAACAACAACAGCGAGTGGATGACAGAACGTGGTCTGGGAGAAAGAAGCTGAAGGAAGGATCTTGTTGAGATCTGCAAGGGATAGAGAGAGGTGAAGAGCCATGATCGCCTACGTCCTGAAAGGACATGGCACATGAAAAGAAAAGATTCTTGCTTTAATTAGCATTTTTCTTAATCTATTAGCTTAAGCTTTTCACTACCGGAAGTCAATGTTTTCAACTACTATGCACAAATAATGCTTCAAACAATGTCGTAACATTGTTAGATTGGACTATAGCCCAACGTCACACCTGGAGTGCGCAATGATAAACATTGGGGAGGATATAGGGAGTAATTATCGGGATTTAACAATGTTAAGCACAGGGGTAAATAATCATAACAGCTTATCTTAAGAGATATAGACAGACATAAAAAATGTTGACATTTCTATGGCGCATAATGAGGAAAAGGGGCTTGGAAAATTTGGCACTCACATGACCTACTAAAGGTAAGAGGGACCATTCGAAAAGAGCGCATAACCTACCTAGAGAGCTTGTGTCAAAGGATGACAGAAGAGGGCTTAGGAGAGATAGAAAAGACAAAATTTAAATTTTGAGAGCTACAAAGGATAGAAAATTGTGGAGAGCCATGATCACCAAAGTTCTGAAAGTAAAGCAGGGGAAACCTTCGAGATAATTTGATCGATATGCTCGGCCTGATGAAACAAGATGATTTTCTATGGTTATGGACGTTCGAGTTGAAATGTCTCAATAACAACGAGACCTCACTCACCTGCCTGGTGTTGTGAAATGCTTTCTAGGACAACAAAAAGGTTCTCTTCAACGCGAATGGCAATTTTACCAGAATGCATGTTCTCTGGTGACTTGGAGGTGTCCATTGTTTCCTGTGAGTTTCCTGGAGCGAGTAGTGTGTACATGGATTAAATAAGAACTAGACGAGATATCCTTGGATATTGTCAGCCAAACAATAACAATCTGCCCTAAATAAAGGGTTCAGTTTCAAAATCCTTGAAGTTTGCTCGGATCGACAAGCGCCTGATGAAGGCCGGATACAACGGCTGAAATGTATATATAGGACTGGTTAGGGGTACCTCGGTGTGGTGTAATGGCTAGCAAGCTTATCTCGCTAGAACAGTTACGACTGAGTATTGAGTTCGATCCTCAATGGGCGCCCCACACTTTCGGCCTTGTGCCACATCTAAGATACGTTGACAAAATCACTTTATAGGACTGGTTAGGACATTATAGTGTAATCATGACATTGTGATGATTGAAATGTGAACTTTTGGTGAATGGAAAAATATTTTCGGGTGGATGGGTCAGTGATTTGGATTAGTTATGTTTAATGATAGGTAAGTGGGAACCAATTTCTCAACCCCCACATTTTTAGGCCTTGTGCCACATTTTCTTCATATACAGCTATAAATAATCTTATATATTCGATATTAAATAACTCAGCAAGAGTTCATTTTACTAAATTAATTACAGTCAGACTAATCTTTACTGTTACGATCACAATGTTTCGGTCGTCGTGTCATAAGGCCTTCTTCAGGAAGATGTTGATCCAGGTAATATTTAGAAAATTTCGAGCGGACACCCCCCCAAAAAAAAAACACAAACTAAGCAAGATGTCTCTTAACATGGACAGCGGGACAAGTAGATTAAATAAAGGGTTCAAATCCAAACTCGTTAAATGTTCCCCAAAAAGACAAACACAAGACGAAGGTCAGTGGTTACAACGACCGAAACGCAGTGGTCGTAACAAGAAAGACGAAGACATTAGTCTGACTGTAAAATGGTTGAAATGTCATTAAATTAACCGCCCTGACTTAACTGGGAAAATATCATTGAGTTGGTTTGGTAATGAGGCAAATAATTCCAGTTAATTTTTTTTATGTTAAAAATAAAAGCAATGTGCAGTCGGAATTTCGAGTTAAATGCTTCAGAAAGAATAAATGTAAGAAATGTTACCTCCGATACAAAAGAGCTCGATCGTTCAGGGACGTAACTGTAGCCATTTACGCATGGCAGAGTTTGATTGGAACTTCCATTTATACTTTGTATTTCGATGTGACATTTTTCGTATTTAATTACGAAACTAGAGTTGTCTTCATAACCGTATTCTAACAGTTGCGTTTCGTTCATCACTGCACATTTCACTTCGGGGAGAATACCTGTAAAAAAAGAATCCTGCAGTTTATAAACCTCGAGAAAGTAAAACGTAGTTTATGTATATTTATGGAAAAAAATGGGAGGTACAGTCGAAGATGAAATCACCGGTGAACAGTGATTCTCTTTACAAATCTCACCATATATTGAATGAAATGACATCTTTTTAAATTGTAGACATCCCGAAAATGTCACAAATTACTAACTGCAAACTTTAAGGAATGCTGCTAATTTCTTCTTCAAATTTAATAGAGGTGAAGTACTATAGACAGACTTCCAGTGCCAAGGAAACTTTCTTTGAAACTTCCAATGATGAATGAGGGGCGATACTTCAGATATTCAGACTATTGTCCTCATCTTTGTCGCCATATTTGTTACAAAGTTTCGACCGTTGTACGCTCCGGCCTTCTTCAGGTGGTTGGAATGTCGAACTGAACCCTTTATTTCACGTTTTGTTTTAATCGAATTTACTCCAAGCAATGCAGTATAGCCACTAAGACACAAGTGGTTACTGGGAGTGAAAGAATTAGAAAACAGAAAACATTATGAAGGAGCTAGATCAATAGAAGAGTGATCAAGAAGACAGTAGATAACGATTGACATTGCCAATATAGTACTGCGCTTAAATTCAAAAACGTCTCGTGACCATATGCGAAGAGTTCATCCTGTGAAGTATTCACTACCATGTAGGAGGATTAATATTTCATACCATTCTTTTCTTTATTTCTAAGCAAATTTTCTTGTTTCTTAATACTTTGTTTTGTTCGCTATTCCAATCCGTCTTCGGATTAAGCAATTAAATCAGAATGGATATGAATAACAAAACAGAATTGTTTTAATCAAATTCACCCCATACAAGGCAGTAAAGCCTCTAAAGCACAAGTGATTACTGGGTGTGAAAGAATTAAAAAGTAGGAACATTATTAAGGAACGAGAACAAAAGAAGAGTAATCAGGAAGATAGTAGATAACTATTGACATTGCATTTAAATTTGTTTTCTAATCATTTCACTCCGTGCAAGGCATTAAAGCCACTAAGACACAAGGGGTTACTGAGTGTGAAAGATTAAGAAAAAAGAGAAACATTATTAAGGAGCGAGAATAATAGAGGGGTAATCCGGAAGATAGTAGATAACTACTGACAATGCATTTTTTTAAAAGATCATTTTTACTAAAGTGTTTTTCTATTAGTTTTATGAAGTATTTTCCTATATTAATATTAGAAAGGTTGCAAAAAGGTGGTTTGAACCATATAAATTTCCTTTTCCTAATTTTTGGATTTAGTGGATGTTTTATTAACTGACTTATCTATATAATTTAGTGTCTGTTTAAATCTACTTTTTAATACGGCTTTATCATTATTCGGTTTATTTTGGTTAAAAATGGTTTTACTAGAGGAGAGGTTATTTACTCTTCTATATCAATATATAACTTCCGTTAAGTTAACCGTTTAAATGTGTCAATGTCTGGACCTCCTCAAGTAATTTTAAATATGAAACAATAGAAATATTAAATTACATCTAACTCACTCATGTCTTCTCTCTCCCACCTCACTTCCTCACTTCGTTAATTTACATATGCTTAATACGGCATGTCCAAAATGTGTAAATTTCTTTTCATTTTTCGTTTCAACCTTTGGAAGTAAAGTCTGATGATCCGCAGTCCTTTAAAAGGGCTGTGGTCAAATAATTTATTACATGGAACCTTAAAGTGGTCTGTTTTTATTTAAATATATATATATATATATATATATATATATATATATATATAAAATGTTCTTGAGAATTTACAACAAAGATATTAAACACTTTTATTTATTAGATCTTCAAGGTTAATCTGATCTATGGCAAGCACACAGGAAAATATTTACTAAGCTTTAGTTCCATTTGGTAGATAATGAATAAGATAGATAGATAGATAGATAGATAGATAGATAGATAGATAGATAGATCTAAATAGACTAATAAAGACTTGAATAGACAAGGAGATATATAGAGATTTGAATAGACATATTTGAATAGATAGCTAGATAGATATTTTAATAGACATCTGAGAGATCTGAATAGACTTAGATATATTTGAACAAACTTAGATTTGAATAGATAGATAGATAGATAGATAGATAGATAGATAGATTTGAACGGTATGAGATAGATAGATAGATAGATAGATATGAACGGTATGAGATAGATAGATAGATAGATAGATAGATAGATAGATAGATAGATAGATATGAAAAGTATGAAAGGTATGAAATAGATAGTCATGAAAATTATGAGATAGATATATATGAACAGAATCAGAGAGATATGAACAGATTTAGATATATATATATATATATATATATATATATATAGATAGATAGATAGATAGATATGAACGGTATGAGATAGATAGATAGATAGATAGATATGAACGATATGAGATAGATAGATAGATAGATAGATAGATAGATAGATAGATAGATATGAAAAGTATGAAAGGTATGAGATAGATAGTCATGAAAATTATGAGATAGAGAATATATATGAACAGAATCAGAGAGATATGAACAGATTTATATATATATATATATATATATATATATATATATATATATAGATAGATAGATAGATAGATAGATATGAACGGTATGAGATAGATAAGACCGAAAATTATTATATACAATGTCTTTCAGAAACATTAATATCATTTGGTAATCTAATAACCGATTCTCATTCAAGTCATCTCAAATTTTAACAGCATGTGTAGATATAACTCAAAATTGTGTGATAAGAGGCGGATCGGTCTTGCTGGCGATGAAGACAATGTGCTGTTGAAACGGCCGGCATGTGACAACATGTGATCTTTTTTTTCTCTGTGGCTATGTGAAGGAACAGGTCTATGTCCCTCTTCTCCTACAAGCCTCAAGCAGAGAATCACTGCCGTACTTGTTACCCAAGACAATGGGCTTGGATATTGCAGCGTGTTTGACAGCAATTGGACATACCGACTTGACGTGTGCCGCATCACAGACGGCGCGCCTATTGAAAACTTATGAAATCGTTCATGAAATCCACATACCTTTGAATTTCTCATCTAAGCTTTGATGAATTAATCTTATTTTACTTAACAACAAGCTTGTTTAGTTTCACATGCCTGTACTATTTAATTACTCTGGGTTGGGTCGGTGGTCATTCGCAAAAGGCTGACACTTCTTATACTTGGCTCAGCTTAATTTACGCAAGACCAAAACTAGTTTGAAGATTACCTGACGTCGGCTTTCAAAAAACAAACTTCAGCCTGTTTACTGTGAAAATTAGCATTTGATTTCTTGGTTTTATACCTGATCTTGAATATTGACCAGTTGGTTAAGCGGAAAACTGACAATTATCTCAACCACAAGGCTAATCTCAACTCTACATACGAAAAATTAATAGAAAATTAACTGAATTGAAATTATGATATTATTTTAAGAGCAGACTACTTTTGATATGTATATACATTTGATAACATTATCTGTGATAAAAAACTTCAAATGCATTTTTGAGAAATGGTTAGGACACATTTATAGATATGAAAATAAAAGCTTAAGTTACAGGCAGAGAGGACACTATATAGAGAAACTGTCACGGGACCTGTCTGTTAGATGAGATAGTTGTGTATTCTCTACCGGTTACGGGGCTTGCAGTTCGAGTCCGTGTAAAAAGCAGGATTATGAAAGCTGATTTTCAAGGAAAGTCGACCGTATTTACTTTGAAGAATGGCCCAATGTAACCATTCTTGCCTCGACTATCTTCGCTTCTTGTCTCCTTTGGTTTTGTGCTGAATTAAAATTAAGAGATATTGAATCAGTTCAAGTTTAGGACAACAATAGGTACTATGACGTAAGGAAATTGGGCGAATATACAAGCTTTGAAAATCCGTATCAGTTAACCTGGCTTGTTACGTGGGATCGAGCAGATAGTGAGTGAGTCACTAAGTTAAGCAATCGCAATATCGATAAAAAGACGTATGTAAGTGAAGTGTATAAGACCTAGAAAGAAAGAAAGAAAGAAAGAAAGAAAGAAAGTAAGTTTTGTAACCTAGTGAAGGTTACTGAATAGAATAATCAGACGAAGGTTGGTAATGAACGATAATACGTAGGACAAGAACAACACATATAAGATTCGCCAGCAGCGCGTAGAAGTAGTAGTCAACAGCTAAAAGTGAGTCAAATGAATTCCTCAATGAATTTCCAAGAGAGAGTTTAACCAGCTGTTATGGAGTGATTTCACAGTGGAGGCTTGTATTTGTACTAAGTCGGTCCTAAAACAGGTTCGACGTACAAAACGTTAGGAACCTGATATAATAGGTTTAACGCAGAGTAATCTAGTTGTGGTCGCTGATACTTTAGTATCCGACTAACGGTGGTCCGGCATCGACTGACTGACCGACCCACTGAGCGACTCGCTCGTTACTATTACTACTCCTACTTATTATAGGTGGGAGAGTCTATTAACTATAGAATAGGTGTGTTCCACTATAACACCAGCACAGCTGGAAACGAATCTCCAACTGCAGGATTTCTACCAACCGGCCCACGCAATGAGATGTGGCACAAGTGAGGTATCTGAGTCCGTAGGCTCGGTCAAAAATTTCCCAGTAGACCCCGTATAAAACGGGGTCGGGTAGCTGTTTCTCGAGACGAGACTCTAAAAACATAAATTTCATCTGGGGATACTTTCAGCATCAACATTTTCCTCAGAGTTTGACCAGTGAATTCGTGACGAATATCCAACTGCAGGATATCTACCAGCCGCCCGACGCGGTCAGATGTGGCACAATGTCGAATTTAATGTGAGGTATTTTCGTAGCCTCAATCATTTCTCGTATAAAAATAAAACAGTTGAAGCTTCAATTGGTAGACGAGACTCTGCCCTTCGACATAGCCTTGTCTGAGGATTCTCTCTGCTCGGAGGTAGAGAGTTTGACCATCACAGGTGGAGATCAATCACCAACTGAAGACCACCATACAGTATTTACTACTGTATTTATGTCAATGGGGATATACCCATTATCGTCTGTAGGTATGCTACAACAGAAAGAAAGAAAGAAAGAAAGAAAGAAAGAAAGAAAGAAAGAAAGAAAGAAAGGGATATTAGACATGAGAGAGAAAATAAAAATAAAAACATAAAGTACGAAAGACAGGAAAAAGTGAAGAAAATGAGAAAGTTTAATAAAGAGAAAGCCATTTTGTGTTATCACTTTGTGTCCGGGTTTTTTTAGATAGCAATAATCGGAAGGTATAAACAAAATTGAAAACATTTCCCATAATCATCATAAACATCTTTACATACGAAAAATTAATAGAAAATTAACTGAATGTATGTATATACATTTGATAACATTATCTGTGATAAAAGACTTCAAATGCGTTTTTGAGAAATGGTTGGGACACATCGAGCGTCCGTGAGAAAGAAATAAAGAAAAGATCAACGCGTAGGGAGAGAGAGAAAGAGAGAGGGGGAGAGAGAGAGAAAGCGTTTAAGAGTGAACTAGAGAATATAAGAGGAAGAAAAAGGGAAAAGATGAAAGCGTATGAAGAGAGAGGAAGAGAAAGCGTTTAAGAGTGACATAGAGAACATAAGAAAAAGAAAAAGAAAATATGAAAGCGTGGGAAGAAAGAGAGAAAGGCAGCTTTTAAGAGTTTTCTTCTGAGAAAAAAAGAGAAAAAAACAGAAAAGATGAAATTATAGGAAGACAAAAACAGAGAAAAAGAGAGAGAGAGACACCGTTTAAGAGTGGAATAGAGAATATGAGAGAAGGAAAACGAGAAAAAATGAAATCTTGGGATTAGAGAGTGAGAGAGAGAGAGAGGGGAGAGAGAGGGAAGTAAAGTAGAGAATAAGAGTGACATAGAATATAAGAGAAAATAGAACATCTGAAAAAGCAGGAAAAAGAGAAAAAAAAATATTTTTTTAGTGAAATAGAGAATATAAGAAAGAGAAAAACGAGAAAAGATGACAGCACAGGAAAAAGAGAAAGAAAAAAAATAAAAAGAAAAAATATAGATATATTTTTAAATAGAAGAAAAAAAAAAAAGAAAAAAAAAAAAAGATGAGAGAGAGAGAGAAATAAAAGAGGAGTTTCATAGAGAAAGAAAAGAAAGAAAAATAGAGAAGATCAAAGATTGTTAGAGAAGAAAAGCGTTTTCAAATGAAATATAGAATATAAAAAAAGAAAAAATTTAAAATGAAAATTTAAAGGAAAAGAGATAAAAAAGAGAAAAATAATTTTATAAAGAATTTTTATAAACAAAAAAATAATATACCGATTTTTAAATTATTTTAAAAAACTATGCAAAATATAATAAATGTTAACGCCAGAAAAGTGAATTGTGCAAAATAAAAAAACCCAGGTTAAAGAATAGAGTCAGATTCGTTAAAAATTTTAAATTATCGATTTGACGAGAAAAAATTTTCGTAGATTTTATATCAATATATTAGATGAATAGATTGAATCAGAACAATGATTTTTATTTTAAAAAATAAAAAAAAAAAATTAAAAATTTAAAATTTTTTAAGAAATTATGAATTTGGTTGTTGAGCAAAACTGATTAAAAATTAATAAATAAATAAAATGAATTAAATAACGGTGTTCATTTTTTACTCTCTAGTTGAAATTAAATTTATTTTTTTTTTAATAAGAAAACGTCCGTCTGTTGTCCGGCATTTAACTGCGCCTTTCCCAGTTCAATTCTTATTTTTTACCAAATAAATCATTCAATAAATACAAAATTTTTTTTTCAAAAACCGAAGCAATAAAAAAAAAAAAAAAAAAAAAAAAAAAAAAAAATATAAATGAAAAATTTAAAAAACAATTTCTATTTTTTTTAAAAGGTATCCCTTTTTTTTTTTGCAAATATTTATGATATTTATTTTTTAAAATTAACATATTTATGAAACATTTTTGTGAAAAACATTTTAATATATGAAATTTTTGGAACATAAAAAAATTTTTTTTTATTTTTTAAGTAAATTTTCTAAACTTTTTTTAAAAATATTTTTTTAATTAAATTTGTTTTTTTTTCTTTTGAAATGAATTTTATTATTCAATTTTTTTTTTTTTAAATTTTTGTTATATCATCACATAAAAAAAATAAAGAGTTCAAATTTTAATTAATTTTTAAAGATTTTTATAAATTTCAATTTGTTTATTTTCTTTTTTTTTAACAGAAAAAATTGAAATTCAAAATAAAATTTAAAAATATTTAATTTTTTATAAAAATTTTTTTTTTATTAGAAATTTTTTAATTTATTTCCATCAAATGTTAGAACTATTTTTTTAGATACGCATTTTTTATATTATTTTTCATATTTTGTCAATTAAAAGGTTTTTCTTTTTAATTTAATTTAAAATCCAAGTTTCCATTGAAAAAAGAAATATTTTTTTTTTTTTCTTTTAGATTTTAGCTTCTAACGGAGATTTTTTTTTTTCATTTAAGAATTTTGTTTAGTAAATTAAAATTAAATTTTAAATATTTAAATAATTTTTATTTTTTTTTTTTGGTTGTTAAATAAAAAAAAATTTTTTATTTTTGATAACAAAAATTTTTATTTAAATTTTGCAAAAATAAATTCAATTTATATTTAAAAAAAATATATAAACAAGATTCAAAAAAAAATTTTAATGAAATTCCAATTTAAAAAATAAATTAAAATAAAAATATTTTTATTCTTTATATTAAAAATGAAAAAATTTAAAATTTTTTAAAAAATTTAAATAAATTTTATTTTTTTTAATAAATGTTGATTTAAATATTTAATTCAATAAAAAAATTTTAAAATTTTTTTATTCAATATTTTTTTTTTCAAAATTTTTTTAAATATTTATACTTTAAATTTTAAAAAAAATTTTTTTTTTTTTTAAAATTTCTTTATTAATTTTCTTATGGAAATTTCATAATAAACAAATTTTTTTTTAAATTTTAATTATAAATCTTTTATATATCAAAATCCAAATTTTTTATTTGAAAATATTTTTTCAAAAAAAAATCAAATAAAGACAATTTTTCAAAATTGAAATGTTTTTATTGAAAAAAAATAATTAAATAATAATAGAAATAACTAAACATTATTTTTTTTTTTTTATTTTTTATAAATTTCTACAAAAATTGAAATTATAGATTATTTTTCAATTTATTAACGATATTTTCTATATCCATTTTTCGATTTAATATCTTTTTTTTAGATAAAATGAAGATATAGTAAAATAAAATTTATAAAAAATATGAAAAAAATTGTTGAATTTTAGTTTTTTATATTTTTATTTTTTTTTATTTATAAAAATTTATTAAAATTAATTTTAAAGAAATTTTTTTCAGAATATTTTGTCTGTTAAAATTAAAAATTTGATTTTTTGATAAATTTAAAATTTATTTTATTATATATTTTAAAATTTTTTTCTTTTTTTTCCAAATATGATCATTTAAATATCATCCAAAAATTTTATGATTAAAAAATTTTTTAAAATTTTTTTTTTCATTTTAAATAATTTTAAATTTAAAATATATTTTTTTTTCATTTCTTTTATATTTTTAATAAATTAAATAATAATTTGAAAAAAAAAAATTTATATAAAAAAGGAAAATATTTTATAAAGATATAAATAAAATATTTTTTTTTATTTTAATTTAATAAAATTACTTTTTTTTGCATATCATCTTTCAATATTTATAATATAAATATTAATAATTTTTATTTTTTTCAACTTATCCTTTTAAATTTTATTTTTTTTTCAATTTGAAATTTTAAATTTTTTCATTTTTTTTAAATTTTTTGGTCAAATAAAATTTTTTTGCCCGATTATCAAAAAAATTTTCAAAAAAAAAAAGGATTTTTTATTTATTTTTTTTATAATTATTTTTATTTTTGATAAAAAAAATTTAAATTGATTTTATCATTTTTAATGTTCTTGAAAAAAAATTTAAAAAGTTTTTATTTAAAACCAAAAATAAATAAGAAAATAATTAAAAAAGTCATTTTTTTTTTTAAAATTTTTTTTTTTTAAAAAAATTAAAATTAGATTTTAATTATTGAAATTTGAATTTATTTCGATTAGATGAAATTTATCAAAATTTTTTTTTCTCTTTTGATTTTTTTTAACAAAATCAAAAAAAAAATAAATATCTATTAAATTTTCACCTTTAATTTACATTTTTTCAGAAGTTTGATATATTTTTAAAATTTTAAAATCTTATAAATTGTTTTTGTAAAAAAAATTGATTTTTTTTTTTTATTTTTTTAATTTAAATTTTTTTTTTTTTTCAAATTTTTTTTTAAAATTTTAAAGGTATAATTTCTATTTTTCAAAAAATTAAAGATTTTTTTTTTTTAATTTTGTTTTGAAACTATATTTTTAAAAAATTTTTATTTTTATAATGTAAATTTTTTGAATTTTTTTTTTTTTTTGTTTATTTCATTTTTTTTTTTTTTTTTTTGCCTTTTTTTTTTTTTTTTTTAAATATCCATTAAAAAAAAGTTTTATAAATATGATAATTTAATAAAATAAAATTCAATTTGTTTTTTCATTTTTGTTTTTTTTTGACTTCATATTTTCTAATTTGTCCAAAAATTCAAAAATTTTTCCAAAAAAAATTTCATTGAAACTTTTTTGTATAAAAAAATTTTTTAAAAAATGGTAATTTTATATTTTTTTTATTTTATTATTTTTTTTTATTTTTTTTTAAATTTGATATTTTAAATTTCATTTTTTGAATATCTTTAAAAATTTTTTCGAAAAATTTTTATTGGTATTTTTATTTATTTTGTCTAACCTTTTTTTTTAAGAAAATTGTTTTTTTTTTTTTTTTTTTTTTTTTTTTTTTTTTTTTTTTTTATTTGTTTTAATATAAAAAAAAAATCTTTTTCTAATAAATCGCTTAAATTGTTTGACCTTTTTCAAAATCCTTTAAAAAAAAAATTTAGTTTTTTTTTTTTTTTTTTTTTGTTTTTTATTTTTATATATCTATTTTATTTTTTTGAAAAAATTTGATAATCAAAATTTGAATTTTTTTTGTTTTTTTTTTTTTTAAAACAATTTGTCAAATTGAAATTTGTTTTTTTTTTGAATTTTTTTTAATATGTAAAATATCATATTTGTAGTTGGTCAAAATTTTTTTTTTTTTTTTTTTAATCATTTTTCAATTTTAGTTGCAACAAATTGAAAAATTTGGCATTATTTGCATGTTTTTAGAATAAAATATTTTTATGATGTTTTTTTTTTTGAAAAAAAAATAGAATTTATCCTTATTGGATTAAATATTTAAATGTAATTTTTTATTTTTAACATTTGATTTTTTATTTAAATCTTCTTCAAAAATTTCATTTATATTTTAAAATTTTATTGTTAAAAAAGCAATGTTTTTTGAAATAATTTAAAAATTTAAAAATTTTTTAAATTTTTTATTTTTTTTTTTTGATGTTTTTGAAAAGTTAAAAGGAATGTAAAAATTTTATTTTCTATTTTATTTTGTATTTTTTTTTTTTTTAACAATGCTTTTAAAAATTTGTCACAAATATTTAAAAAATAAAATCTTTTTCTTTTGAATTTGTAAAATTATTAAAATTAAATTCAAAATTTTTTTTTGTAATCAATGATTAAAAAATACCAAAAAAATAAAATTTTTTTTTAAATTAATTTCAAAAATTAAAAAATTTTTTTTTTTTTTTATGTGCCATGTCATTTCAGGACGTAGGCGATCATGGCTCTCCGCCTCCCTCTATCCCTTGCAGTTCTCAGCAAGTTCCATTCCCTCTGCTTCCTCCCCCAGACCACGTTCTGTCATCCACTTGCTTAAGCCCACCAGGTATGTCACGCGTTGTTTTCCCTTGTCTCTCTTTCCCTCTATTCGACCCGTGAGTATCAGATTCTCCAGGCCCTCCTTCCTCATTATGTGTCCCAGGAACTTCAGCTGCCTCTTCCTGATGTTAAGTATAAGCCTCCTCTTTGTTTTCAACCTCTCTAAGACCTCATCGTTGCTCACACACTCTGTCCATGATATCCTTAGCATCCTTCTGTAGAACCACATCTCCGTCGCCTCGAGTCTCTTCATCGTTGAGGAAATTACCCAACATTCGCTGCCGTAAAGAAGGACGGATGTCACGTAACAGCTCAGTATCCTTTTCTTTGTTACCAAAGAAATCCTTCTGTCTCTCAATACTCTGCCCAGCTTTTTGAATGCGTCCTTGGCCATCCCAATACGTCTTCGGATCTCAGTGTCGCACTTACCGTCCTCTGTCAGAACGCTTCCCTGATAGTTAAACTTCCGCATCTGCTTGATTCTAGTGTTCCCGGACCTGTAAATCGCATTTCGGGTTCATCTTTTTGCTGATGACCATGCATTCTGTCTTCTTGTAGTTTATGCTTAGTCCCTTCTTCTCACTCTCCATCGCTACCTTCTGTAGGAGGTTTTTGTAATTTCTTTTCCGTGTCTGCTATCAGTACTGTGTCATCTGCGTATCTTATGTTGTTAAGATTGTGGCCGCCAATGTTGAATACCTGTAGGGGTTCTAATTCTCTCAGAATTGCCTCGCTGTATAGGTTGAACAGGTCTGGTGAGAAGACACATCCTTGCCTTACACCCCTTTCTATTTTTGTATATTCATTGAACTCATTCTCTATGCGTATGCTGCTTGCTGCCTGCCAGTGTAGGTTCTTGATTATTCTGATATCTTTCCCAAATATATCAAAGTCGCTGAGCAGTTCCATCAGATCCTTGCGGCGTATTTATTAAAGGCCTTTATGTAGTCTATGAAACATAGGTACATGTGCTTCTGCATCTGTATTGCTCTTTCTGATAACATTCTGAGCATGAATATCACATTCCTTGTTCCAGTGTCTGTAACAAACCTGCACTGTTCTTGTCCTCTCTATGGCCTGATTTCTGCTGCATGCTCTATTCATCAGAATACGGATGATGAGTTTTGTCATGTGGCTCATTAGGCTTATTGTTTCGGTGGAGTTCGCATTCGTTTGCGCCTGGTTTTTCTTAGGCATGCTATGAAGATAGATCTGCTGAGGTCTTCCGGTATATCCCCGCTGTTGTAAATTTCATTTGTTATTTCGGTGATCTTGTCTATGTCAAAGTCATCTAATGGCTGTCAGCATTTCCATTACAATTCCGTCTGGCCCTGCTGTTTTGTTTCTGTTCAATTTGGCCAGTGCGGTTTTTACTTCAGTTTTTAGAATTCCAGATCTGTCGGTAGTTCGTCGTGAAAGAGTTCTCCAATATACTCGCTCCAGCGTTGAAGAATTTTTTCCTTCTCTAATATGAGCGTTCCATCCTTTGATTTTAGGCAGCCTGTTGACGAGCATGTCTTCTGTCCTGTTAGTTGTCTTATTTGTTTGTGGATGTCTCTTTTGTTGGTAGTACTTAATCTTTCTATTTTTGCACATTTTTCGTTTAGCCATTCTTCTATAGCTTGCCTGCATTTGGTCCTTATTTCATTGTGTAATTTTCCGTAACTCCGTTCCGAATCTTGGCAGAGTTTTCTGTCTCCTTTCCATAATGTTGAGAATCACATCAGTTATCCATTCGTTTTTTCTTCTTCGTCCTGTCTCCTTTGGGGGTCATATCATTTGCTGATGTCACTAAAGCGTCTCTTAGTGCGTCCCATTATGAGTTTCCATTATGTGCCTCGTATCTTTTTTTCACATTACCCATATATTTTCTTTTAGGTTAGGGTCACTCAAGGGCCTGTTGTATTGTAGTTTGGGTGCTGCATTAGGCATCTTCAATTTCCGCAGTTTAACTTTTAGTTTACATATAAGAGGGCGATGATCGCTCCCGTAGTCGGCACTTGGGTAGGATTTGCAGTGAATCATTGCATTCCTGAATCTTTTGTTGTTGGTTATATAATCAATTTGTTTTTTAGTTTCTCCTCTTGGACTCCTCCATGTCGATAGTCGGCTCGGATGTTCTTGGAACCATGTGTTGGCTATTACCTGGTTACATTGGCTGTGCACCAGAAGGAAAAGGTTTTCTCCGCGTACGTTGCGGGTTCCAAGTCTGAATTATCCCTTCTATATCCCCTGTCCTTTATTATGATGTGCCTATTTTGGCGTTTAGGTCTCCCATGATAATGATGATAAATTTATTTATTAAATGCGTAATCTAGTATTATTAGGAATTTTTTTTATTCTTTCTCACCGCCTGCATAAAAATGTGTTTGTGGCTGACAAAATTGAATTGTTTGGCCATCTGGTTTCACATACTCCTAGAATTTGATGTTAAAAATTTTCATCTCGAGTTTAAAATAATTAAACTGGCCGCAGTTGTTCAGTGTTCATATTTCCAAGTGAGTTTTAAACCGAGAAAAAAGAAAGCAATTAAATCAAAAAAAACAGTAAAACGATGGGACCTATTTGTGAACCTGGTTTTACGCTTAAATTTAATTAGTCAAAGTACCAAGGAGGAGTTATCACCAGAACAATTGCTATGAAAATTTTAAGAAAAAATACAGAGAAAAGCCATATCACGGCGGTGGGAAAAATTTGACTGAAGTCGAGATGCCAGGTCAGGACCGATAACATTGCAGACACTTATTTTTCGGTTTTGTATTTAATACCTATATACGCAATACCATACCGGATATGGCAGCAATATTCGAATGGAATATTTATAAATGTACAAGATGGATTCTTTGAACGAACCAAGCAATTGATTCAATATAATCACAGCATTTCATAAAAGAGACCAAGATTTATATAATGGCTCGCTCTTCTGAAGGTTTCACGAAAAATTCAAAATATTGGCAGCCTGACTTTTTTCAAACAATATTTCTTGCCCGCAATTTTCTATATCTTTTTTCTATCGTCAATCTTTTTATACATCTGTTTTAAAAATCTCTCTCTCTCTATATCTCTCTCTCTATATATATATATATATATATATATATAATAAAAAAAGTAAAATCCTAAATTAGCCGATTGATGTTACCTTCAGCATCCCGATTCCAGACTTTTTTTGATGGATCCGCCCGTTTGACTTTCAGAAGATCACCAATTCACTACTTTTTTATAATTCTCGATTTTTTTTTTTATTGTTATGCATATTATCATTTTAGTGTATGTTGTTTAATGTCCTCTTTCTTTCTCTTCTTTATATATATATATATTTCTTATTCCCCTGTCTCTCTCTCTCTCTCTCTTTTCTATATATATATATATATATATATATATATATATAATAAAAGTAAAAGGTTTGTACTTAGCTTAATTGATTTACCTTCAGCATCCCGACCGATTGTAGAATATTCGTCCATTTTATCCATCCGTCCGCTTGTCATATATTATCACCAATTCATTGCTTAATATTCTCTCATTAAAGGTTTTATATGCACTTATCATTGGTTCAACTTTTTTATGTATACGTGTCCCCCTCTCTCTCTCTTTCTTCTCTCTCCTCTCTCTCTCTCTCTCTCTCTATATATATATATATATATATATATATATATATATATATATATATATATAAGTGAAAATTGAAATCAGAGGCGACAGATTTTTGATTGCGTCTAGCATGAAAACAGCCTGTCGCCTCTAAGTGTTGAATTCAATGTTCACTTTATATATACACACGCTCTCTATCTCTTATATTGAGCACTTTATCCCATAAATATAGCACACCTTAAGAGTATATTTCTTCACATATATATATATATATATATATATATATATATATATTTTTTATTTACCCAAACTCTTGTGTATAACTTTGCAATTTTTTGGATGCCTGATTTTATTCAATAAATATTGCATTGTATTTGTATGTATTTTTTCGTAATCCATTTGATTTTTTTTAAAGCACCTTCATTCGAAAAAATGAATCAACTATTGGACAAATCCTGATTGTTGAGCGGGTTATTGAGGTCATCAGGGCAAAGAATCTACAGTCCGCCTTACTTTTTGTAGATTTCTCTAAAGTCTTCGATTCTATACATAGGGGAAAACGAAGAAAATTCTTCTGGTATATGGTATCCGCCCTGAGACAGTAGCTTTTCATACACAGAAACACCAAATCTTAGATTTAATCCCCAGAAAATATGACACTTTTAATTCAATATCAAAGCAGGGGTCCTTCAGGCTGACACTCTTGCACCTTTTCACTTTGTTATCAACGTTGACTACGTATTGAAAACAATCCGGCTACAAGCATCTTCATCTAGGTTTTAAGTTATATCATCAAAATCTCAAGTTGATATCCTGAAAAATAGATGAAAGATATTGACTACGCAGATGACTTATTATTATTGCAGACACCATTACCAATTATACAATTCTCCTACATCATCTAGAAAATGCAACCAATGATCTTGGACCCTATGTCAATGCCTTTAAAACTAAATTCATAGACTTCAAACAACAAGGCTCAATACAAACTGTCTCAGGTGAATCAATAAAATATTTTATATAATTAGGAAGGAAATAAATTCTACCGAAAAGGATGTGAAAATTCGTATAGCTAAAGTCTGGGCTGCCTTGAATTACATGGATGTACAATGGCAGTCTGATCTACCATACAACCTCAAACAGATTCTTTCGAGTCACTATAGAGGCGGTGTTAATGTATGGTGTCACTGATTTGACTAAAATCCTAGATTTTAAGCTTGATGGAAACTATACTCGGATACTAAGAGTTGTACTTAATATTTCTTGGAAACAACACCCAACTAAATGGACTCCTCCCTGATATTTCCACAATCTTAAGAGAAAACAGAATGACATCGCTTTTGAGCAAAACAAGAAATCGCGATTTGATCTACAAATTGACATCTAGTCATGACGTAAGACGGGTTGGTCACCCAGCAATCATTACATTGACCAACTATGTTATTACATTTAATGTCACCCTAATGATCATCCGATCTTGATACAGGGTCGTGATGATTGGTGTCATAGATTCATGAATGTCCGAACTAAAATGACCGAATAGAAAAAAATATTTTTTTAATTATGCACAATTAATTCCTTTCAGTAATCCGTAAAAAAAATTTAAAATTTTATCTACATTCTTTTCCATCTATAACTGTTCCTCACACTCAATAATTTACTCTAAAAAAATGGACAGCAGTTAATTTTGTGCAGGTCTAAGCTAAACATTCAGAAAAGTGTTGGACAATATACTTACCTAATTAAAGCAAAGCTCTTTGAGGAAAAGAAATTTCAATCGCCAGAGGGCGCTTCAGGGTTTTTTTCGCCACAATGTAATATTGAATTCGGTTTAAAACAATTAAACTTCATCCAAATATATGCACGCATAAGCTTATGGTTTTGGGTGCAGGCTGATAAGACATTTTTTTTTAATTGAGACAGTTGCATTATCTTATTAAGAACAGCAATCTCAAATTACGTGCTGAATATAAACAATTATTTTTTTACAGTACGTCATGTTTAGGGATTCTAACACAGCAGTTATCGACTCAGAGACGAGATTGACGAACCGGTGTGTGTGCGTGTGTGTTCGCTTTGCTCTAATGAGGGGGGAACATAAATTTCTTCTTTGTTTCCTCAGAATGTAGGCGATCATAGCTCTCCACAACTTTCTGTTTCTTGTAGCTCTTAATAAACTTTGTCTTTTTATGTCTCTTAAACCCCGTCCTCCATCCATTTACTTAAACTCACTAAATATGCTATGCATTGTTTTCCTCTGTCCCTTTACCCTTTATCTGTCCTGTAAGTATCAATTTTCCAAGCCCCTCCTTCCGGGACCCAAAATTTTAACCTCTTCCTGGTGTTAAGTATTAACTTTTTTTTGTTTCCATTTTCTCCAAAACTTCATTGTTGCTCACATGTTTGGTTCATGGTATCCTCAGCAGCCTTCTGTAGAACGATATTTCTGTTGCTTCAAGTCTCCTCTTCATCACAAAGCCATGCAGGAGGACAGATATCACGTGGAGCAGTTTAAATATGTTACAACTTTTCCTTGTTTCTTCAGCGAAATTTTGGTTTATATCCTTTCTTAAATTATTTCCCATCTTGTTACTATCCTCTTTTTTGTGGCTTTAAAATTAACCATTATATTTTATCCGCTTTACTCGGTTTGCCGTATTTATTATTGTTTTTTACGGACACCTTTAGCGGGAAAGGATTAAATGCCTTTATTTTACACGCCCTACAAGTCGACCATCGGGCGTATTTTTTTATTCTGCGGAGGAAAGTATGTGCCTTCGGCCTTTTACCTTCAGCGTCATATGTACGTAAAAGTTGTAAGAATGTTTTTCTTAATAAAATTATTTTATCTTTATTCAACACCTTATTTCGGCATAATCTTTCTTCGTATACACAACCGATCTCCGTAATTTGTTTGGATTTATTTTGTGCGCAATTTTTATTTTTTTTTTTAAATCACTATTCTTTATGATCCCTTCACATAAAGTCACTCTTAAAAGACATTAGAGAACCAGAACTATGTAATATTTCGAATACATCACAGTACACATGCTAGAAAAAAAAAAAAATTTGTATAAGCAACGTATCGTTCCCCTTAAAGTTTTAATTACATTTTAAGTAGACGATATCAATTGCAATTTAAGAAAAAATAATTAAAGTTAAACAATTTTTTAAACCTTTCAGTCTGTTCTTCTATTTAAATTTAACTTTAAATGATTTAATTTGATTTTTAATTGTGTTTAACTACAGTAGTTATTACATGTTACTTCATGTTGTTTATTTTTGCCGAGATCGAAAAACGGACGGACGTACGGACACACGTACACTGCGCTTTATTTATATAGATTAGATGAAGCATTGTCGCCCATTATTCATTTTGACAAGTAATTGTTTCATTTTTGCATTTCAGATGCTTTTTATCGCAACTATTCGATTTTTGTCCTATGCTTAATAACGGTCTGTGTTTGCAGTGAAAAGTAATTGAAATTATTTTGTCCATAAAATACAAAGCTCAAGAGCCACTTTTTAAAGAGGGGTATTGAATGAGGTTGCTGCATGAAATAAAGAGGGAGTAGAATAGATAACGGTTAACCCTAGACTTGACGAGGTTAAGATAGTAGTGATCGGATATGCACCCCGTCGGAATCGGTTCCACAAACTAACAAATCTAGAAAAAAATGGTTGTCTACATTTTTATTCCTCCTTACCAGTGGAATATGAATTATTGAATCGACCATCAAATTCAGTGTGTAAACCCGTTGAAGGTCTCAATTTTTGGAAAACTAAAGAATATCGCTTATCTGAGAATTTTTTTCGTGAAAATAGAGATTCATTAGCGAGGGGTTCGCAATGTTTAGTCTGTAACAATGAAGTTTTAAACTTGAAAGTAATTCATCGCCTATAAGACCGCGTAATTTTCCTTTTACTCCGTCAAGACTGGAAAGAAAGGATTGGGCAACTCCAGCCCAGATATGAAAGCAATACTGCATTTTTGGTCTCATCTGACTTGTAAAGATAAAAGCATATGTCAGGGTCTTTTTCTGTAACGAGGCGCAAAATCGGTTTCTATATACAAGTTCCACTTTACAGTATAATTAAACCTGGTTTTTAATGGACGTTCAAGGCATGATGCCTCGTTTGAGAATAAACTCGTTTATCAGGACTGGAGAAAATTTAGGGACTTGATGATGATGATGATGATGAAAATTACTAGCTTGGTTTATTAGGCATTTGAATGATAAAAACCAACCTCCCAAATCCCCCATTCAGCTGTGAGGGCTTTATATATGAAAATTATATGCCAATATATGTTCATCTTTTATTTTGAAAGAACATATAAACTCCAATTATCACAAATATATATCAGGTCATCCCATAAGTTCTGTCCGAATTTTGAATAAAGAAAACAAATGACCAAATGTTGCATTTAATTACAGATTCAATCAACAATGTATTTTCCCTGATTATCTATGACTTCCTTCCATCTATTAACAAGCTTACTAATCCCATTACTGTAAAATTCTTTTGGCTTTGATTCGAAGAACTCACAGATGTCAGTTTTAACCTCTTCCTGTGTTACAAAAGTTGTTTCTTCCAAATGATTCTGTAAGCTACGAAACAAATGGTAGTCTGAAGGAGCAAGATAGAGAGAATAAGCTGGATGAGGAATTTTCTCCCAACCAAGTTCTTCGATCTTTTGTGACGTGATTCTTTCTGTGTGGGGTCGCGCATTGTCCTGATGAAACATCACCTCTTTTCGGTCACTCGCTGTTTGGAGGGGAGGGGTTCTGCCTCGATCAAGACATCAAGAAATGGACTCTGGGGCACTGTCAGTTATCTGAAAGAATTTTGAACCCAGTTGAAAGGAAAATTCCTTTAAACATATCTATTATAATAGTGTATGCACCGACAGCACAATCTTTCTATTCTATGCTAGACAACGCCAATGCTCAGGAAAAACCACAAGAAGTTATAATTATCATGGGAGACCTGAACGCCAAAATAGGCAAGGAGAGGGCAGGGGAGATAGCTGGCAAATTCGGGCTAGGAACCAGCAACGAACTGGAAAAATGGGTCCAGTGGTGTACGGCCAATGACCAGGTTCCATTTACAAAGGTCGGTCACTCGTTGTTTTTCTTTTCTATCGTGCTTCAATGTCCTGTGAGTGCCAAATTCCCCAAGCCCTTTTCCTCGTTATGTATTCCAGAATTTTCAACTGTCTTTTTCCGTTCATAGTTATGTGTCATTTTCGTTAACACTTTCTTTAAAAAACTTTCTCGTTTCTTTACACCATCCCTCGCCATTCTTCTGTAGAACTACATCACTGTTGTTTCAAGCTTCTTCTTCATTATTTATTATTGTATATTATATATCTATAGTAATTAGTTTATTTTATTGAAGTATTGAAAGATACAAAACTGACCCCCCACCACATACACACATTAGTTTTGGCTGTTAGATGAGAGACTAGCTGCCAGACTTTTTTCATCTTTATTTTGGAGGGCGAACACATAAATTATGTTATCACCTGCATAGATACTAATATTTACTAACGATCCGAGAATGCTTTTTCGTTAATATAAAGTAGAAAGGGTTAAGATTCAGGAAAAAATCAATTTAATATTACCATTTCTTTTACTAACGACCATAGATGAGTAATCGGAGTAGTGAATTTGGTGAATAACATTACATTCACTTACGTGCTAATGCCCTTTGGGAGGAGTATGAATTCATCTGACCCCACCTCCCGAGCTTGTTAGTAAATAGTAGGACAGACTGTGCTCTATGGCCTTGGGTGGTAACCGGTCTAGAGAATGGAAAATCTAAATAAACACATACTGTACAGCTAAGGAAAGGATCGTTCGCATTGACTTGATGATCCCGGCTGTGATCGACTCCTTTAGATAGTCTATTCATTTGCAATGAAAAGCAACTGAAATTAAGATGAAAAAATCCTAATAAAAATGAATAGTGGTTGAAAATACTTGAATAAAAATTCAATGTTACCATTTCTTTACTAACAACCTCAGATGGTCTGAATAGTTGCAATAAAAAAGCAACTGAAATTAAAGTGAGAGACATATAAATAAAATTTATAGATAGATTCGTTTTCTGTGGTTTTCTCGACATTTTGCAGGCTATTTAAAGCCAGAAATTATTTTTAGATTGTATTTTTTTTTTAGATAATAATGATTTAGTAATAAAAATTTTACTAATTAACCCATAGCTGGGGTAAGAAGAGGTGGAATCATACCTTACCTAAGTATAAGTGAATAAAACGAACCCAACTTAAATTAGAACTCGGCTCTCCGATTAACAATTCCGAGCTATTACCCATAACACCATCCGCATTTTCCACGCTTACAAGCACCGTATCCACAAAACGTTCACCCATCTAGGTACTGACCTGTCTCGACGTTGCTTAACTTTGGTGATCGTACGGGACCGGTAATTCAATGTGATATGGTCGTAAGCACAAAACTAACAATGCTTAACAATTCTTCTTTCCTTCGGGAAACACGCATGAACATTATACATACACACCTACGTACGAACATTCACATTCACTTACACATACTTTGGCCACAAACTTTCTACGTTTATCCATACACACTAATTATCGTCTTTGTCAGTTGTAACCCTTATTGTATGTCAATACACATATACCTGAGTGTGTGTGTGTGTGTGTGTGTGTGTGTGTGTGTGTGTGTGTGTGTATCCTTATTGTATGTCAATACACATATACCTGTTTGTGTGTGTGTATATATATATATATATTTATGTATGTCAATACAAATATACCTGTGTGTGTGTGTGTGTGTGTGTGTGTGTGTGTGTGTGTGTGTGTGTGTGTGTGTGTGTGTGTGTTTGTTGTCAATACACATATACCTGTCTTATACGGTCTTTGTTGTTTTCTTCACATTTTTCCTTTTACATTTCTGTTGGCGGGCTTATACTCCGGGAGAGTCATCCATGTTTGTAGTGGGCCCCATTTCAGGAGACCACTTGTGTTTGTCTCACAACGCGTACAAACGGCAAGCTAAACTTCCTCATAATTTTTTATTGATATTTTTATCAATTCCTCCTGTTGGGAATTTTATCAATGACAGTCAGAGGTAATGAGGCTGGTATGTTTATTTCTTTGTTCGTTCTTTCTGTCAAATATTCCCGTCATTTGAACTGTGTGAACAATCATTTGTTTTGGGACGTGTTGAAACCATTTTTTGTATTTAATGTTATAAATAATCAAGAGTTGTCTCCCCTTGTTTTGTTACTCTCCTCTTTGAGAGAGCTATTTCTGTTTACTGGGACTATAAAAGGACACGATACGTGAACCTTGTATTATCAGTTGAATAAAGCTTCCTTAAAGCCTACACCTGCGAACTTTTGTCATTGCATTTAAGTTGTATTTGTCTTAATAAATGTTTTGTTTATTACAGGCGTGTATCTCGTCTTTTCATACTTACATTCAGTGTTAGTGTATCAATGGCTACATTAATGCTAATATTATTACTTGGTATACAGGAAACCATTATTCTTCCTAGTAGTAAATAGCCGGTAAATTATGGCTGGTTTATAAACAATACTAATAGATTGTTTATTTACCAGATTCATTTTATATTTCCAAAATTATAAACATATGAACCAAGCACAATGCAATATTTATTATTTGCCATTTTATAAAGAAATATGAAAACAAATCATTTTATTTCAAAATGTCTTTGAAGTGTAGAACAAGAAAATTTAAATAAAAATATGATTTTTCCGGGTATTACATCAACCCGGATATAAGAGAGTTGTCGGGACCGGAGAAGAAGTCTTTATATCCGGGTTTCTCTATATATCCGGTTTGGTCTATTTTATATACATTAACACAGGCTCTAATTTGGGACCAGAGAAAATCTCTCTTATATCCGGGTTTCTCTTATATCCGGGTCTCTTATATCCGGGTTACACTGTATATATTTTGTTCTCACATAAATGATTCACACATTTTTATAATTTTGTAAATTTTTTTAAATTTATAAATAAAAAATGACATTTTCATATTTGTTTCCTTATATTAAATTAAATAGAGTGTATAATTTTTGTTGTTATTAAAATTCTAAGCACAACGTTTTTAAGCAATTGCCGGAGGAGTCGAAGTAATATTCAGTAATATCAGTGTAACGAGAAATACCGTCCTTTTGTCACACAGTGTTTTTACGGGGAGGGGGCGAAGATTGAACATTATCGAACTTTTTTGTCGACTACTTAAATACTACGCAAAAAAAACCAGTTTTGGATTATTAAAGAAGTTTTTTGATTACACGATGATACTAAAGACAATTTTCAGTGCAATTTTGTATTAGTATTCTAGACATTTTTAAAATTTAAATCAGGAAGCGTTTTAGGTAGAAATAGTATTTTCAATATATGTGTATATGTGTTTGTGCGTGTGTGTGTGTCCACGTGACCGTGAGTATAAGTGGGTCTCTCTCTAAAAGACGAGGATGCATAAATTTTTGTATATACATGTTGTTATATCATCGCATAACACAATCTTTAAATTACTTTCACTTTTGACCCTTAAACGTTATCTAATCTATTTGCTACATTATTTTTATATTATTTGTTCGAAATTAACTAATATATGATTTGAGGCATCACGTTCAAACGTGTGACAAAGAAGACACCGAACGACAAAATGGCGCCTGTTGAACGAAGTTTCTCTCGTTCGATTGCGTCCGCTTTTTACCTTAATTTTTTGAAAGTCGTCTTTTATTTTTCTTTCATCATTTCATCTAAGCAAGGCGATAAAGCCACTAAAGCGCAATGGGCTACCGAGAGTGAAGGAAACTAAGACAACGTGACTGATGGGAAAGGACAATAAAAATAACAACATTCAAGATGGCGAAGACAGTTGTTAGCAAGAAGCTTGAAGAAAGGTCCACAGGTAAGAAGTGCGAGAGAAGAAACCGGTAGAATATAACTTACGGTTACATTTAGCAATTTCAAAAGTAAACTCATGAAACCTAACTGCTCATCAAGTAAGACGATTAAATTCATGACGTCGACGTACCAAAGAGGAAAGCTCATCAAAACATTACCATGAAAATATTTATTTTAAAAAAAAGTGCAAAGAAGCTATATTAGGCGATGGGGGAAGTGATTGATGCCGATATGCCAGATCAGGATCGATAATATATCAGATTCTTCTTTGAATTTATTCAAGAATCTATAGCACCTTAAAACACCAGACCAGATGTCTACCCAATGATAGACTTATAAAACATGCAAGACAGATTCAGGTGCGAAAAATTGTATGTTGCAATAGCCAACTTCTCCTCCTGACACAACCTACAGGAATTGTTATTCACTATTCCAGCCCTTACCTTTTGCCATGTTTCAAAAACCGAAGCTAAAAAATTCAAATTTAATTATATAATTAAATTAAAAGCATTAGTTCTGTTTTATCTTCAAGCGAATTTTGGAATAACTTATGTTTAAATTTACTGAGTTTTAAACGCACATACAATCCATAATTTTTCGATTCCAAAGATACAGAGAAATACAATTATTTAGACAGGAGAGGTAGCGTGTTCATTTTTTATTAACTATTATTGTATCAATTATGAGTTACGTTCAAAAAAGAGGTTAAGTCTAGGGATGGTCGGGATGCATTTTTCAACGAATTTTGACATCCGTTCAACGCATGTCGTCTGGTTTCTTTTATCAAGAACAAAAAATTTTTCGGCATTTTTTCCGTTAAATTCGTACTTGTATACTTAAAGATTCTTTCTAAAAGGAGTGTTTGCATTAGAATACGTTACATTGAACTACAATTATAAAATACTATATTTACTATATTAACAGAGTATATTTCTTTTTAAATCAAATAAATGTTATATATATATGTATGTATATATATATATATATATATAGATAGATAGATAACTAGACTCGTTTCGAAAAACCCTCGAATTTTTGATTTGCTAATAATCAAATCAATTTCGAGGGAAAAAAAGGTTTTAAAAAAAGAAAGAGCTACAAACATAAACTTCTGCCGACAAACTTTTTTGGCTTAGTTGAAGATGGTTTCAGCCGAAGAATTGTCAGATAACTTGCGGTTAATTGATTGGGGGCGTGTTTTTTTGGTAACTTAGAAAATCGACCATTTTGATCCATCTTGGACGCATTCAAACTTCCTGCTGCTACACGAACCCACACTGGATCTTACCTGACCCCTGACAACATTACACCTACATATGGAAAGTGATCCGAAAAACATTAACTTGAAGATTTGGATCTTATTATTTGGACTTTTCTGAATAAAAAAATTATTATAATTCATTTTAATAATTTAATTTAAATCGGTTTAAATGATTAAATTTGTTTGATATTAAAAGCGAAAATAGGGTAAAATTAAAAAAAAATGAAAACACTCAGATACAGTGGAATAGTCTCCCTTGATCTTACAAAGACTTAAGACAAATTTCAGCTAACGAGGTGTAAAACTTTATATTACAAATTAGAACATACATATATTCACGCATACAAATATTTCAATTTT
>CAHIKZ030003242.1:0-110000 GCA_903632075.3 Acanthosepion pharaonis | reverse complement strand
ATTTGCAATATTTCAGGCAGTCTCATGATTCCATTTTTCTGAAATGGTGTAAGTAGTTTTTGTAGGATCACAAAGAGTCAATTAATCTATTAATAGAAATTTGTAGGGGCTGAAGTAAATGGTAATCTGAAGTTGCAATGTCAGGTGAATATGGCAGCTGTAGTAGGACATTCCACCCAAACTACCAATTTCTACCAGGTCTGCAAAGAGACCAGAGTTCTGGTGTTGTCCTAATAGAATATAAAACATTTCTAATTGGCCAATTCCAAATACTTTTCATCAGTTGCTACCTTTAATTGGTCTAGTTGGTAACAGTACTTGTCTGGATTCAATACCAGATTTTGAAGGAACCTTGTTATATACAATTCCTTTCCAGTCATACCAGAAAGACCTCATCACCTTCTGTAGATACAGACTGGCCTTTTACCCCAGGAACGTTTTCACTCTACATTGATGCAAACAATCCATTTGAGGGCATTGTTTTAAAAAATAGATCATTGTTGTTGCATTTTTTCTGAGGCTCCCCAAACATTGCAACAATTCTCATATCCAAGTGTTTTCAAATGCCTTCCACCAGCTAGCAGAGGTATGTGGAGTTCTAACACTTTCACCCCGGCCCCTCAACCTCTGGCGTCTTACTCTCGGGGTTGAGGTGTCTTCCAGTCAGAATTTCCATTTCTGAATCACTTACAAACACTTCACTCAGCTATGGTGTCAAAATAATGTTTAAATATCAACTATTGAAAAATGCTGCAAACTTTTATTCCAATACAATATAATTTATTATCAAAACACTCTGTACTTCAACGCATGTATTATCAATAACAATTTCAAATAAATCCTTAATAATTTTAAAATTTGAAATTATTTTTCTATTGAGAATTATTTTCAAACAAATAACTTAAAATATAAATAAACAAATATTTAATAAACATCTAGATCAAAACTTCCCATATCAAATCTAATTAACTGCAGTAAACCAATTTTTTTTTTATTTATTTTAAAATATTTTGTGAATTTTGTTCTTTTTTGCTAAAACTGATTGAGAAAAAAATATCTGTAATTCTCATCTTTTAATGGAAAATCGTTGCTCTTAATACTAGATTCTATTTTTATTTTCAGATAACTTAAAATAGTTAATGACATTACATAAAATACAAAACAAATCTAGACAATCCTGAAACATCCATATTGAATGATGACATATGCTTTATTTTTTTAATTAGCAGTTTTTAATGTTTAAATAAATTTCTCTTATCTTTCAGGAAAACACCATCTATCAAAGAGCCACTTCTATTTTGCTCACCAAAGAATAATGCATACGTCCTGAAACCAAGTGTGACATCTGCTTTCAACCCTCTTTACAAAAGTTTGATATCTCAGACACCAGAACTTGCCTTATGCAATCCTGCAGCTGCAGTTGTGGCTAGCACTGGCCAAACTCAGGCTAGTATTGAGGGACAGTGATAAAAAATAGAAGTTGCCTAATATCACTAACAACGATGACTATGATAAGATCAGGTTACAAGGTGGAGAACAAAATTTAGATGAAAAGCCTTTAATGGTGACCCTATAATATCTACTGCTTCAATGTTCATGACCAGGTATCCATTGACTATTAATGACTAGTTTGTTATATGAACAGATCACTGTATGAAGATCCTAACACAAAAGGTGGAAAGCATAGTGGAAAGAAAAAAAAATGCTAGCTATTATGTGGACATATAACATCTGCCTTTGTGGTATTGAGTGTTTATTTTAATATTTTTTTAAAATCATTTAAAATATATTTTTGTTGCAGTTGATTTTTTGTATTTTATTTGAACTTATTTTTCAATATTCTGCAGATGTCTTATATCTGTGCCTTTTGAGAAAGTGGAAATGTCAGGTGAGAAGGGCAGATAAATCCGTTTAAATTTTTTAATTACTTTTAAGATAAGAGAATTACTGTGTAAATATTTTCTTGTCTTTTCATATCATAAATACTCTGAAAATGTTAAGCTCTGTGTTTTGTCCAGCCCACTGTTGGGAGATACCTTGTTTCTCCACTTTCTATGGTTAGATGTCCATACAGTGATAGTTGGATTTTAAAAGAAAAAAATAACTGCTGAAAAATGTTTATTATTTTTTGAAGAATTGAATAGTTTTCTCCTCGTTAGGAGTTACTGAAATTCTTCCACATATTTTTTGTTTATTTTATTGAAATAACCTTTTAGTCCATGTTGATATTCTCACTGTGTAAGAAGTATTTGCTGTTATGTCCTAACACAGCTTTCAACAGCTTGTTTTATGCTGGTCAAACATATTTAGCCAAACAAATGTTAGATACATTTTTACCAGTCTTTTAGATTCTATCACAAACCTCTTAAACAGAAATCATTTTGATCTTATATTAATAGCTTAGGGAGAATTAGAATTTCAAGATTATTTATAACTCTGTGCATTGTCTCATTACTTCATGTTGCTAGTTTTTCAAATGTTGATCCTATCTTTGCATATAAAAATGATTGATTCAATATAACTTTCTTAGTGGATGAGAAATATCCAATATATAGATTTAAAAAGATTTTTTTGTCTCAATTGTTCAAAATTTCTTTTCACAATCTCCCACCAAAAGACTATTTAAATTAAATTTAAATAAGCTATTATACTTTACCAGTTGGTGCTCATTTGATTTATCCTATTTGCTTATATACACATAATTTTCCATCCAGCTTTTTTATCTCAGTCTATAAAGATTGGTTAAAATCAAGACACCCATTTATAAAAATAAAAATGTGAATTTTTTTCAGTTGATACTTATTATTATTTGCAAAACTAAAATTAAGGCATTTTTCATGTTCACTTCCAAATTTGAGGACATCTTATTGAAAAAGTATAGCATAGGAAAATATTTTGTTTGGGGATGGGGTATAAAATATCATTTTTATGCTGAAAATTAAACTGACTAAAGAAATGATTATAATTTTGAATATTTTGTGTATATGTATGCAATATATTTGTAACATATTCATTTTTCCACCATAAAACTTAGTCTTTTGTACTAACATTTATGTCATGTTTATTACCAGAATCTTTTACTTGATATCAATTTATTCAAATATTTCTTTATCCAGAAGCCTGACTGCATTTATCAAACAATTTTAAGCACCAGGATATATAGTGATATCATCCAAAGTCCTTAGTAATGATTAGCTCTTTTCATTCTTGAAGCACTTTGACCATAGACCTTTTGAATTTATTTCCCCTTAAATTTAATCAGATATATTAGTTACTGCAAAATTTCTCTATTTAGCTTAAGGTAATTCCATTTACAATTTTCTTTTATTAGGCCTTATTTTTGTTACTATTACTTTGTGCATTGTTTAAAATCAATCTTTTGATCCAATTGCTGCAACTCATAATATGTTATGAGTGAAAGATATAAGAAAGAATTTTAAAAAATTAATTTTTCAACTTAGAGTTGATCAGTAATTTATATTTTGTTTTTTCTTTCTTTACTGTGACATTTTTTGAAATTCTGACAAAGTTTAGAAGACTTTGGTTTGCTAATAGTAGGTATCTCCACTAATTTGCCGAAAAAAGCGTATCATGATGAAAAAAAGGCCCCAGACTGGATGAAAAATACTTTTTATCATCTAAATATTTGTTATTATTAAGAGAAAAGGCCAAAGAAATTTTTTTATTATTTTAATAAATTTTTTCATTCTTTTTAAAACATTCAAAATTTTGGTTAAAAATCTTGTTTTTCTTGCATCAGGGGAATACCATTAAAAAGCATGTCTTATCTTGGCGACTTGTTTTTGAGATGTTAACTGACAGTTAAATTGATGAATTAACAGCTTAGGTCAAGGGAAGTTATTGGATGAAAAGATCTTAAAATGAAGTGATATAATTTTTTTGAATCTTAAGTGAACCCAGTAATTTTTAAAAATTAAAAAATACTTTCAGTAATCTAATATTTTTTGAATTTTTATTCTTTTTTTTAAGCACTTTATAGCCTTATGTTTGAAGATGATTTTTAAAAAAAAAATTTAAAATACTAACAAATATAAAATTTCAAAAACTGAGAGTGAGATAAAATTTCATAAGAGAGTCCAGATGTAATTTTTACAAAATATCTTTATGAAATTTTATGGCATTTGATTTTATTTATTTATTAATTTTTATATCTCAGTTATAAAAAAATTTTTGGGTAATACAACACAACTGAGGTAATATAAAAATTAATAATTAAAAATTTCATAAATAACATCAGTACCTAATAATTATGTGTAAAGAATCTCATTTTCATGACATTTTTTTTAATTTGTTAATTTAATTTTCCTTATTTTTTAATATTTTAATAATTTTAATATTTTCTTTCTATCCCTAGAGTTGGAACTAAACAAGAAAATAATAATTGTAGTATGTCTCTCTTAATCATATTTAAAAAATTAAAATTAAATTGAAACAGGACACAAAAAACAAAATAAAACTTTTGAAAATGCGACAATGATGATCAAAGGTCAGTCAGAATTCAACACATGTTTGCATTACAAAAACATTAATAATTTCTGAGGTCAAATTTATTGCCATCAGGAGAAACAATATAACAGTAAGAGATAGATCAAGTATCCACCATCATAAAGACTGAAAAATAAAATTGACAAAGATTATTGTTTAAGGTTGACGGACACGCATGTCTTAATTAGTTTTTTTTTTTTTTTTTTTTTTTTTTATGAATTGGTCAAACCCAAACTCAAACAAAAACATTGTTTTCAATCGTTATGAGTCTCTACCGATTGAATAGAATTTTTTTATAAACAATTGTCTTGTAAATGGAATTTTTAAAGCATTCTGAATGTAAAAATAAAGAAAAAAGTGTGCAAGACAATAAGAAACACTACATGCCAAAAAAAAAAAAAAAAAGTGAAGTTTTGTTGAAATCGGTTGAAAAATGTAGGTAGCCTTTCTGTAATCTTTTAGTTTTACAATTTATGATTTTTACTTATTGAATACAGTAAAAAAAAATTGCATATTTTGCTTGTGGTGATTCATAATTAGAATTCTGATTTGAATATATTTTCCACTCGTTGTTTCTAATACAAAAAATATTAACTTTATTTGGGTTTATTAATTATGATCTAACAAATCTTATTCATTTAGTAGCCTTTCTGTAATAATAATCTTTTACAATTTATGATTTTTACTTATTGAATACAGTAAAAAAATTGGACACCATGTGTATTTAAAGTAGTTTCCCGTTCCGGTTATTATTTTTAGTTAGGACTTGTGTATGTTTAGATTTCATTATCTCTCCCTAAAAATAAAGAATTTATCCGATGTTTGTATTCATACAATCAGTAGAGATCGTTAGATTATTGTTTAAGGTTGACGGACACGCATGTCTTAATTAGTTTTTTTTTTTTTTTTTTTTTTTTGAATTGGTCAAACCCAAACTCAAACAAAAACATTGTTTTCAATCGTTATGAGTCTCCCAATTGAATAGAATTTTATTATAAATAATTGTCTTGTAAATGGAATTTTTAAAGCATTCTGAATGTTAAAAATAAAGAAAAAAAAAGTGTGCAAGAGAATAAGAAACACTACCTGCCAAAAAAAAAAAAAAAAGGAAGTTTTGTTTTATCGGCTGAAAAATATAGGAAATCCGCTCCCATATTTAAAGGAACCCACACACACAAAACAACCGATGTGAGTTGTCCCCTTCCATTTTCACGATGTCTCTTAATCGTGTTTTCAAATTGATTTTGTGCAAAAACAATTATATTTTTCCCATTTTTGGCGCTGTTAGAACCACCACAAGGTAATTTTATGTAGTCCTGTGAAGTTTTGTTGAAATCGGTTGAAAAATGTAGGAAATCCGATCCAATATATAAACGTTACAGACACACACACACACACACACACAATCTGCACATAATAAGTAAGATTTATAAAAATATTTGTATTTAAAACTGTTTACTGATGGATAACTATACATAGTTTGAGATGTAAATTTTTTAGATTAATTACTTTAGTTTATATTTATACATAGTTTTTTCTTTTATGATGATTAACATTGAAATGGGGCTAATATTTCAAACAAATTTAAAAAAAAAAGTATACAACAACTATGTTTCTTTTATGAAAATACCTTAAATAGTACAAATCATTTTGATTTGTTTTAATTTCATTTAAAATTGAAATTTTTCAGGTGAAAAACATGCAAAATTACTTAAACTTTTTGAAAACAGATTAAAGTTTTTTTCAATTAGATTTCAATCTAAAATTTATGTGTTTGAAATAAAAGAAAGATTGATTTTTTTTGTGAATTAAGTTTAAGCATTTAATAATTTTTTTCCAAGGCATTTATTTCAAATCTTTTGTTGAAAAAAATAAAAAAAAATTGTTTGGCTGAAATTATTCAAATATATCAACATTTAATTTTTTCAAATTCTTTTATATATTTTCATCTGAAATTTTTTTTAATTAAACAATTAATTCAAAAGATTTATATATATATATATATATATATATAAATATATATATTAAATATATTTATAAAATTTTTTTAAAAAAATTGATTGCAAAAAAATATATAGTTTTAAGTCAAAAAAAACATTTAAACCTTTATGTGCAGAAATTTTATTTTAAAATTCTGAAATTTGTTATTGATAAAATTTTCACATTTTCTACAAATTTTCATTTTACATTTTTCATAATCCAAATACCTTTTTTTAGTTGTACATGTGCTAAAATTTTTAAACCAAATAATTATAAAAATATTAAAATTGAAAATTATAAAAAATTTAATGTTTGAAATTTCAAATAATATTTTTTTATATGTGATAATTTATTAGCATCTTTAAATATTTTTTAAAACAAAAAAAAAGTTTAAATGAAAAATCTTGATGTCAAAATTGAAAAATGAATATTATTTTCATGACTATCTCAATTATGCTCAAATCCCTTGGGAAATGTTTGTTCTTTTCTCCCCAGCAATGGGTTAAATATTAGGCAAAATTAGAAAAATCAAATGTTATTTTTAAAATAATTATTAATGCAATATTCAATAAAAAGAAAAAAAAAAGAATTAAAATATTAAATCTAAAATTAAAATAATTTTTTTTTTTTCAATTTTATTCACAAAAATTAAAAAAAATTTTAAAAAAATAAACAAAACAAACAAATTTTGTGAAATAAATATTAAAAATTATTTTTTGTTTTTTAAAATTTGTCTAATAATTTGATAAATTAAAAAAGAAAATTGAAGAAATTTTCTTTCATACATTACAATTTTTGATAATAAATTCTTTCTATCTTATTTTAAAATTTAGCATAAATCAAAAATATTAGATTATCAAAAAAATATACAGACAAAATAAATTGGAGCATTCTAATTTTGATATATAAAAAAGATCATTTTCAAATCATTTAAACAATATAAAATTTTTTAAAAAAAAAGATTTTATCAAAAATAAAAATATAAAGGCTAATTTTAAAAGGCCAAATGATTCAATAAAATTCTTTTTTTTTTTTAAAAATATTGTTTTTTGATTTTTTTTTTTTTTTTTTTTTTTTCCCCAAAAAAAAAGTTCAAGATATTTTTTTTTTTTTTTTTTATTCTGAAATTGTAAAAAAAAGTGGTTTTTGAATCAAAATAAAATTTTTGGCAGATGAAAAAAAAACAGAAAATTTTTATGAAAATCATTTTATTTATTTTTGTATAAAACCCTAAATTTTTATATATTTTATGTTATCAATGAAAGTTCAGAATATAATATAAATCAAATTGGAAAA
The DNA here is from genome assembly GCA_903632075.3 of Acanthosepion pharaonis. Lineage (NCBI taxonomy): Eukaryota > Metazoa > Mollusca > Cephalopoda > Sepiida > Sepiidae > Acanthosepion > Acanthosepion pharaonis. The sequence continues at coordinate 102,218 of CAHIKZ030003242.1, read as the reverse complement.
AAAAAATTTTCATGAATTTTTCAAAAAATTTTCATATTTTTTTAAATATATTTATATATATATATATATATATATAGAATATTATTTTTTTTTAAATAACAATTTTTAAAAATGATTTTCAAAATATAAAAAAAAAAAAAAATCAAATCAATAGTAGTTTACCAAATTACTATTGGTTTTTATTTTTATTATGAGAATTTATAATAATAAATTTAAGTTATACAATAAAAAAATGATTAATTAATACTTGATTGTAATGGGAAATCAAAATAAAAAATTGAACTTATCATTTGAAATTTTAATTTATTTTTTTTATTTCATTATTATTTACATTATTTTTTTCATTTTTTTTTTTCAAATTTTTTTTTTTTGAAGTAAAATTCTTTTTTGTTAAATATGTTCATAAAATAATTAATTTTAATTATAAAAAAACTTTTTTTTTTAAATTGGATCGGTTTTTGTTTAAAAAATATTTTTTTTTTTTAAAATAATAAAAATTAAATTTTTAAAATGAAAAAATTTTTTTTAATCAAACTTTGAAATTGTATCATGTTCATGTTGCTTTTTAAATTAAAAAAAAAAATTTCTAAAAGTTACTTTATTTGGTTGAATATGTATTTTAACCACTAAAAATTTTTTATATTCAAAATAAACACATTTTATTGAAGAAAATAAAAAAAAAGATAAATTTGCAAAAGATATAATATTTATAAAAAATTTTAATGAATAATTTTTAACATTTTGCAAAATTTAAATTAAATAAAACAAATAAATTTTTTTAATATACTATTATATTCTAATAAAATTATAAACATTTTAACAGTAAATTGTTTTTTTTTAAAAATTTTTTGTATATTTTAAAGGTAAGAAAAGATTTAAAAAATCGAATAATTATGTTTTTTTCTTTGTTTTTTTTAAGATTTTTTTTGTTTAAAATTTGATTATTTGAAATTTTTTTATTAACATTTTCAATAAAGCCCATTTTAATTTATAAATTTTTATTTTTATAATTTTTCATTTTAAAGAGTTATTATCACTTTCCAAACTTTTTTTTTAAAATTTTAAAAAAATTTTTTTGAAATAAAATTATATATATTTTTTTTAATCATTGTTTTTGAAAGATTATATATTTTATTCACCTAAAGTTTTAAAGTTTTTTCTTTATAATTTTTCCTGATTTAAAATTTTTTTTATGTTGGAAATTCTATAAATAATTTTAGTACTTAAAACAAAAATCAATTTGATGCATTTATTTAATAATAAATGAAACTTGTTAATTTTAATTACCTGTCAACATTTTTAAACTTTTGATTTTAAAACTCATTGGAATAAATATAAAATTTTTTTTTTGAACTTTTTAAATAAAAATTGATTATTCAGATATATTTTGGAATTATTTTTGTTTTTTAAAATGAAATAAAAAAATTTTATGTTTTTCACATTATTTTCTTAATGATTTTTTTAATTTGTCTCAAAAACATAAAAATATTTTAAAAAAAAAAACAAAATTTTACTTTACCATTTAGTTAAAATATATATATTTTTATATGAAAATTCTTTTTATTTTTTTTAAATTAATATTTAACAAATTATTTTTAAAAATATAATTTCTATTTAAAAATGAATTGAAAATGGAATGAAAGTTGGAATAATTTTGTAACTTTTTGTTCTTTCTTTACAAACATTAAAATGACATTCTTATTTTATGAAAAAAAAAATATTAAATTATCTTGGGAAATTATTTTTAAAAAACTTTTTTTTTACTAAAAAATCTTATTTTAAAAATTTTTTATAAAAGTTGTATTTTTTTTTCTATAAATGAATTTTTTTTAAAACCGTTTTTTTTTTTTTATTATTTTTTAAAAATAAATACTTTAAAAGCATTTTTTTTTTTTTTTTTAAAATTTTTTAAAAAAGTTTTCAAAATTTAAGCTTTTTTGTTTTGTTTTTAAAAATAATTTTATGAATTTAAGAAAATTTAATTTTATTTTGTTTTTTCAAATAAATGTCTGTTGTATTTTGAAAATTTGAAAATTTTTTTAAAAAGAAAATATTTTTAATACAAAAATTTTTTTTGGTAAAAAAATTGAAAGCAATTTTTTATTTGAGTTCAACATTAAAAAATTTTTTTAAAAATTTTTTCTTTAAAATCATGCAAAAAAAAATTTTTTTCAATAAATTTTTTTTTTTAATTTATTTATTTCAAATTCTTCCACATTAATAGGTACCTCCAATATTTCCTAAAAATGACCATACATGAAAAAAAAAATGTCCCTTAATAAAAAAAAAAAAGTTTTATTGTCAAAATTCTTTTTATTATTAAGAGGAAAGACCAAAAGTATTTTTAATTATTTTTTTAATCCTTTTAGAATGTTTGAAATTTTGGTTAAAAAATTTTTTTTTCTTGTGTTTTGTTTGAACCATTTAATCAAATAATTAGTTTGAAAAATTTAGTATTTTTTTTTGTGGTGAAAAAAATTGATTTGGAAAATTCTTGCAAAAATCAAATAATTGTTGAATTTTAATGAAACTTTCAGGACTTATTCACAAATGAATGAAATTATTTTTAGAAATTTTTTTTTTTTTTAGAAAATCTTAGTAAAACAATTTTTTTTTTATCTGTTATCCCAACTTATTTAATTTTTTAAAATTTGAGAAATTAATTTTTGTACCACTAATGTTTATATTAGTTATAGCAGAACATCTTGGAGAATTTAAATTCTTTTTTTTTTTTTTTTTTACACCCATTTACAAAAAATCTGCTCTGAATCATAAAAAAAAAATGTAATAAAACTAAGACATTATTTAATTAAAAAAGCTTTTAATTGCTTTTTATGAATAAGATATATTATGGACACTATTGTTTTAAGAAAAAAAATTTTTTGATGAATAATGAATTTTTACAAGAATTGTTTTCATTTTTTTTTTTTTAATTAGAATAATTTATAAAGTTTTTAAATTTTAAAATTTTGTATTAATTTGTTTTTGGTTAGGTGATATTGTTATTAAGTAAAAACTATATTTATTAATTCATAAAAAAAATCCTAATAAATATTTTTAAAAAATATTTTGAATTTTTTGTATGTTTTAAAAAATGCTCATTTTTGTAAATATGGACATCCATATATGACATTTTCAGAAAATAAAAGTTTAACTATAGAAAATTTAAAAAAATATTTAAAATTCAATAAAACATTAGATTACAGAGAATATTTTTCTAAATTTTTAAGATTACTGAGTACTTAAAAATTATAAAAAAGGCACTCATTTATATTTTCTTAAATTTTTTTACAGATATGTCCCCCCAGAAAAATTAAAAAAATGTCATCATTCAAACTATCAACAAACTATTAAATAAAAAGCTACTGTCTGTTTAAAAATGCATTTCTGTGATATTTTAAACTTAAAGTAATATTTGTTTCAAATCAGATTAATTAAACTTTAAATCAGCTAATATTCATCAAATAAAGTTTCAGAAAAAAACTAAAAAAAAAAACTGAAATTCTTTTTACAGCCAAATTTCTCTGAGTCACTATGTTGGATAGTTAGAGATTTTGCTCTTATAAACTACATATTGATTTATTGAGCAAAATAAATTTGAGTTTTCATTTCATATGTCAATGCTTATTTCATTTTTCATTTCTGCGTCTATAAAGAAACTGCTTTTTTTGGCAATTTGCTTTTTGTATTGTTTTGCAGTTGTATTTATGGTCCATTATCTTCTACTACATTTGCTACTTGACAGTAACAATCTCTTCATTCAATAGATTTGTGCTTGCATTAGTGAGAATTTCAAGATGCTAACTTCCATTCTGCTTTATTAGTTTGGAAATAATGTTTTTATAAATCTCTTAAAAAGGTTAAACACTCAGAAAAATTGTATTTACCAAGATTCTTGCATTCTCTTAATCTTGAGTATAAAACTAACATGTTAATAATGACAATTACTAATTGAAACTACTTATGTTTTATACAAATACTAATTATTACCGGTGATAATACAGTAAGCACTTCCAACATAAAAAGAAGAATAACTGTTTAAAAACAAAAAAAAAAAAAAAAAATCAAATTCAAATTATTTATATTTTTAGTATTTGATAATTGATCATATATGTGACTTTAAAATCAATTTTTTTTTTTTTTTTTTTTTTTTTTTTTATATTGATTACATTTGAGAGCACACGTTCCATTTCTTTGCCTTTGTAAATAAATTACATTTATTAAGTCAATAAGACAGTGTCAAAAGGACAATATTTCTCAGGACAACTTTTTTTTTTTTAAACTACCTTCCCTCTCAGGCATTGTTTTAAAAATCAATGTTTAAAATTTTAATAAAACCTAAACATGAAAGTGAATTTATACATTTTCTTTGTTCTTGAGAATTGATAACAAAAATAATAAATACTATTATTATTTATTTGAATGTTTGGCAAATTTTATAAAAAGGTAAATAAGAATTTCCTTATAGTTGGTTCATATATTTTAATAATTTAGTATTTATAAATAAAACATTGTTTTCAGGTTTATTTCTTTATAAATTGGTAAATGATAAATATTACATTAGTTTTTAGAATGTTGTAAATATAAAATTATTCTTATAAATAATCTAATAATTAGTGTTTAATATTTTTGTCTGAAAGTATAAATTCACTTTCATCATGTTTTATTCCATTTCTAATATTTTTAAAACAAATGAAAAGTGAAGGTAGTTTTTTTTTTTTTTTTTTTAACTGTCATGAGAAAAATGTCCTTTTAATACATCTTATTTCAGGCACATTTGTCCATGTTTGCCATTAATTCTTTATTATAAAAAAATTAAAAACAAGTAGTTCAAAGCAAATTCTTCTCACATACTTTTATTTTGTTTCCATAAAGAGAAAAAAAAATACTTTCTCTCCAAATAAAATTTCTACATACTAGAATAATTAAAGGTGTGAATGTCAAATGATCAGAATTAAAGTTACTTAAAAAGTTGGTATTTTAAATGATGAGCAGAAAATTAGTGAATTTAACATGATTTTTCTCTCTCTCCTATTATTAAAAGAAAACTGAATTAAAGTCTTTTCACAATACACTGATATTTGTTTTTTTGATTCTTACTTCAATTAAACCTTTTACTTTTGCAATTGAAATTGTTTTTTTATTTTTTGTAGCAGGCAATTTAGTAATTTCTTTTTTTAATAGGGAGGAAAATATTCGCCTGTTATCAAGATATTTGCAGTGCCACATCGTGCATGGGTAGGTGTCTCTGCATGTATTTCCAGTGGGCAACTCTGAGGCCACATTTAGACTTAGCCATCTTCTGGACAGTTTGTACTGCCATAGACAGGGATAATTATTATTTTGATCCTTTTTCTCCTTAAAATTTCAAATAATCTTCTCATGACAGTTACAATTAAAATATGTGTAAAAAAAACAAAAATCCCCCCCACTCCAATAAGTGTGGTATTCATACTAATTGTTGTAGTTCAGAATCTTTTCTTTTGAAATGTTCTCCAGATATCTTAGCACTTTTTAAAACTAATTTAAACTATCACTACAATTAGATTCTGTTCCATGCTATTTTCATCTTTGTTGAAAAGATTCTAGGATACATATGAATGGCCTTGGTATTTACATCTGGGAAAATCTTCCATTGGCAAGGACCTTTCTTTATTGCACTGTAAACTTACAACACAACTCTTGCCAAAGATTTCCACTGATTACTCCATGCTGCATTTCAATTCTTGATCTTGTTCACTGAAAGCTAGGAAAGGGCCGCTGCATCCTCACAAGATAAGATGAAAGACAAATGCAACATTGAGGAATAAGAAGTGTTTCCTGTTATGAAAGACATTTTATTCAGGGCTTTGCCTGCTCATCTGGGTAGGTAGATCGGTGATATTTGGGATGACTTCTATGTTGGTCTAACAACTCTGCTCTTCTGCTATGAACTCCTCGCCCATCTATTCATCCTAGTGTGGTGATTGGCAATACGAAATGGACGGCACAGGAACCACATGAGAGGGAAGACCAAAACCCTCTCTGATCCCAAGCATGACCTAATACAAACCAGCATCCAGAGATACCATGTTTCCATCTCCAAATCCACTCCTTTACTTCCACATTTAAGTCAAGTAGATGCTGCTTAGAAGAGAAGACCAATCTTCAAAAGAACAACCTGCTGGTCCATCGAACAAACATTTGATAGATAAAACCACCTCTTCCATTTCATAGTATCCTGTAATTTATAAAATCTTTTATAAATTACAAAAAAAAAGACCATACTCTCTGCAACCAAAATTAACATTTAACTTATTCTTTTCACATCTTGGGATACTGTAAAAACTGTTTTCCTAATTCTCAAAGACCTACACACATTTGATTGGGATAATTTCTTTTTCTTTACCTACAAGTACATTAAGTATCATTAAGAATCCAATGAAAATACCCTCTTAATGACCCCCCCCCCTGCCAAACATCAAAGCATTTTCAAACTCCTGCTCCAGTCCTGTTACTGGCCACATGGAATTGTTTTGTCCCCAACCCCATTTATTTTTCAAATGCATCAATATCTTTTGCCCTTCAATTTTCTTTTTAACTGCATTGTTTTTTTTAATTTTTGGTTCTTGTTCTTTCTATTTTATAAATAGAAGTCACATGAAAGTAGTTCATATTGTAAAATGCGTTTTGTTTCTTTGTGCCACAAGTATGTCCTCTTATGATGTGTGGGTATCTTCCTTTCTAGGATTCTTTGTTGCATGTGTGTGCAGTCCCAAAGCTATTAGTTCACTTTTTTTTTTTTGTTGTTTTAATGGCTCTTGAAGGTGCATTCATTTCCCTTTGTTGATAACAGTGTCAGTTGTACCCCCCATGCTGTATTTCAATTCTCAATCTTGGTGTGCATCAAAAGCTGAGAAAGTGCCTCCTGCTCACAAGATCAAAGACAATGCCATGTCAGGAAATAAGAATGCAAACCTTGTTTTCTACATTATAAAAGGTTTTATTCAGGGCTGCACCTGTTTATCTGGGTCGGTAGTTAGGTGATACTTAGCAGAAGTTGTACCAACTCCTCATCTCAAATACAAATGGATAACACAGGAACGACATGGAAAACAAGTCTCATTTCCCACCAAGGGTGGATCAGAACTCGTTCTGATCCCAAATATGACTTAATATAGACCAGCATCCAGAGATATTCTATTTTTGGTTTTGTTGACACTTATCACCCCCGCCCCCCACTTCTGATCAACATTTCTTTACTTTGCTTCCTACCCCCCCTTGTCAAACAATGCAATTTGCCACTGCAGTATCTGTTCATGTGTAATAGAAGAGTCAACAGAAATAAGATATTTCTTTCTGTTGACAGCATACTGATTGAGATTAATTTTGTATTTTCTTCATGATGCTCCTTCACCGAGGAATTTTAAAAAAACAAAAAAAACCTTTCCTGTGCCACTGAGCTTTCTTAGGTAAAATACTTTGTGCCATCTCTGAAATAACATGTGACAGCACAATCTTGGAATCTTCTGAACCTGCCTGTTCAGCTGTATGTATAGTCTGCATGATATACCATCAATTTTTCAAATAAATGAGAAAAAGCCACCAAGTTAAATCTGATTCCCAACTTTTATAAAAACTCAGCAATGTTCAGATAATTATATGTAATATTTGTTATTTATGAACATGTAAAAGTTAGGAAATGAAATTCAAAATAACATTATGTTGAACACAAGTGAGATGAAAGAAAACTTTGTAACTGGCTTTACTTCATCTTTATAAATCGATTAGTTAGGAGTAAACAGTAATAAATTGGATTTAAACCCAACTTGAAATCATATCCAACTTTGGGAGCTCATTCCATTTTTTTTTTTTTTTTTTTTTTGAACAGCATAAAAAATTCAGATGAATTCACTGGCAGCAGTAAAAAGACATTGAAGAAAGGGATTAAGAAAAACTTTGTACAATAAACATTTGTAATATGAATAAATTCAATAACAGAAGACACTCATTTTTATTAAAAGCTGAAATTTACAGAATAAAATTAGAATGGGTTTGGGGTGAGAATGAGAAACTCCTTTCCTTAAAAAAAAATTAAAAAAAGCTTAAAACCGTTTTGCCATTTAAATGCAAATCTGATTAAAATAACCGACATGCTAAATCCAGTTTTCTTATAATTTAAAGATCTTTCAAGTAACTGAGAATCTGAAATGTGGATAGAAAGTTTGTTACACTTTGTTAAAAGGAAAAAAAAAAAAAAAAAAAGATTTATATCCAAACACGACATAAAATTTCGATGATTTTGTAGCCCATAAATTTACATTCACAAAAACAAGATAAAAATAATGAAAAGTTTAAAAAAAAAATCAAAAAAAAATCTGCTTTTGAAATCATTCTAAATGTGTGTACATTTAGTAGGTACATAGACATTTAACTCAAAGTAGGCATTTTGGAACAGAAGAAAATGTGTGTGTTTATATGTGTATATATATATATATATATAAAAAGGAAAATAAATATGTAAGAGATTTTTCTTAAAAAAGTTTCAGATTATGATGAATTTAAATTTAATGCAATTAATGAATATACAGATTTTGTATTTATGAGATTACTTTGTCAAGAGTTGAAAATAAAATTTGACAAAGGCATGAAAATAATTCCAATTGTGGTTATACATATGTACAATTGTAAATTTTTATTCGAGAGTTGGGGAATCAAAAAAGTTTTTTCTTTGCTTGTTGATGTCCCTATTTCGAAGCACAAACCTAAGAAAAAAAGAAAAAAAAGATTCATTTAGGAGACAAATATTCAATTGTGAATACAAATATGTTAAATGAAACAATACAGTGGAAGTGTGCTATTTTTTTTGCTGACCAAAATAGAAATAATCAAAAAATTATATATATATATATATATATATATATAAAATCTCATTCATATTCTTCATTGAAACTCCAAAATTAATAGAAAAGTATATATAAAATAAATAAAAAAAAATCATTTTTATTAAAATCTCATTTTGAGTTAAATGTGAAATATTTTTGAAATGGTATGCACAGAGCTTGAGATTACCATCATCCATTACTTTAGGACAATATATCTTAATTAGAATAATTTTCAACTACATTCTTACTTTTCACTAATAATTGGTTAATAAATGGAGTATGAATACACGCAACACCAAAAACTACTAAATGAAATCCAAATGAAAGTCAAAGGATTTAAATCTAGATATCTGAATCATTCATCAAAATGTTAAACAATACCTGGCAATTATCAGAAACTTCTCTAATTAAAAAAAGAAAAAAAAAGTCAGTCATGTTTTTTTTGGATTGTGAATAGTTCTGAAATGTGTTAATATTCTTTATGTAGAAAATGAATGTATGAAAAAAGTTACTCTGAGTATGAACATAAATAAGAACATTTCCATGTAAAATTATTCAAGTTTATTAAACTGTAATGTTTAAATAAAAATAGATGTGATTAAAAAAAAAACCCAAAAAACTTGTATGTATACATTTTTAAAACTTTAATATCTTAGCTTTTTAAATTTTTGTTACAACCTGAACTATCTGCATTAAAAACTAATTTCAGAATAGTGGCAGTTTAAACATTGAATGCAATAAAATAAATATTTATTTTGTAAACATTTTAATGTTTTTATTCTCTTACTGACAGCTATAAATGATAAAAAGTTAATAACATTTTCATTTTTAGACAATTCAAAAAAGTTTTTAGGATAGTTATTTGTTTCTGGGATGATGGTGATAAAAAGTTAGTTTGGATGGAATACAAGAATAAAAAAAAAATTTATACGTGGTGAACATTATAATGTATGATATTTATTGTATTTTCCTCAAATAAGTGCCCACAGTGCTTATTTAGAAATCAGATCTTTCAAAAGGGAATGCTTATTCAAGAGTGACACTCATCTTTTGTAACTTGATGATTTTCTTTATCCTTAACAAATGATAATACGTTTGTAAGTGTGTGTGTCAAAACACCCCCCAGACTTGTATTTTTCAGAAAATATTATGATTCCTAAATACTTGTGATAAATGTTTGATAACTTGTTCAAGTCTAGGGTTAACCATTAACATTGTAGTGATCAGGGAAACATCCTCTTGGGAGTTAGTTCCACAGAGCAGTGGTTCACGAGAAGAAGTGAAAACAACTTCTCACTGATGAATTGATGGTTTATTTGTTTTACCAGCACGTCAACCCCTGTGGGTCATTTAATGCTGAGAATGGATGTTTTGTTCAGGGATGTTTCAAAATATTTCAAGTGGTTGTGTGGTTTTAAAATTGTTTTATCACAAGTTGTATAGTTTGGGAGCATTTCAAAACATAATTTGTATAATTCAAAATCCAAGTTCTATTTTCTATAAAAGTTGGAAGTATTTTATTTTCTTCAGATATCCTATTATTTGGGCAGAAAGTACTTTTTTGAAGAGCATGTGCTTTATTAAACGACAACACGTTTCTAGGATTTCTTGAATAGAGAAAGGATTTGTGTTCTTTAATTGCTGTTAAACTTGATAGGAAATTTATAATATTCTCAGATTCCCTATCTTTTGAATTTTCTAGCATTTTAAGTGCTGTTTTTATGGCTTGTAGTTCAGCTGTCTACATGAATGCATTATCTGGTAGCCTGGTTTGTTTGTAAATTTGTCTGTGTGGCTGCTGCACTTATTCAAGCTAGGATCTTTGATCCATCTGTGTAGAATGGTTTATAGTTATGATATTTGTCTCTTAATTCTCTGTATATGCTTTTGCTGATTGTATCTTTTTTTATGTGTCAATGTTAGGTCTATATGAGATTTGGAGATAAGGCTACCTTATTTATTGTAACTGGTGTTATGTTATCAAGATCTTTGTTTATTTGTTCTAGTGCTTCTTTGATTCAAAGTCCAAATAAAGGTGTGGCTGTTGGTTTAGTTCTATAGAACTGGATATATTGAGGTTCATATGATTTTTGCATTCTGGACTATTTGGGTTGGATCATAGTTTTAGTGCATATTGGAGGGACAATTTTTCCCATCTCAGATATATAAGTGGTTTATTGGTTTTCTTCAGAAAGGATTTACGTACAGCATTGTAAATAATGGATCCATAGTCTAGTTTTGAACTGATTCTTTTTGGTTGGCACACCAGTTCAATTTTGATATTACATTTATAAGCTCCAAAAGCCTTCTGGCATTTTTTTTTAAAGGGCAATTAATGTGTGGTTAAGTTTGCTACCTAGATATTTTATTTGTTGGGCTATGGGTATTATGTGTCCATTTAATTTTAATTCTGGATGGGAGTGGTAGGCTCGTTTTTTTTTGCAGAAATGCATACAAACAGTTTGTGTTTTGGAGAAATAGAATCCAGTTTCATTCGTCCATTTTTATATCTTGTTAAAACAAATTTGAATATATCTTTCAAGAGAAGGCATACTTGGTGATGAGTATGATATTGAGAAAACATTTACATATAGGATAAAATGCTAACTTGAGGTACTTCTACTTGTGTGTCTGATGCATTTCCATTACATACTGTGAATGTTCAGTTTGATAGGTTTTGAATGAATATAGCCATTCTTCCTTTCATTCTCATCTTGTGCAAGTCTTTTAGGATACTACACTTCCATGTGGTGCCATAGGCTTTTCCAAGATCAAAGAATATTGATACCACATGATGACCTCGAACAAAGCCATCATGAATAAAGGATTCTAGCTGTACAAGTTGTTCCTTGGTTTTTCCAGAATCCACTTTGGTAACTCGATAAAAGATTGTTTCTCTCCAAGTACGACAATCAGTGTATTCTGAAGCTCCAGCCAACAGGGTGGTTTCTCACCGATGAAATAGCGGTTGAGGGGGCTTGCCTGATATCCTGTTGCGTCCAGGACAAAAAGGCGGGTTCTTTGATGATCTGGGTTAGTCCATAGGCAATGGAGAAGTCATGGTAATATCTGCCTTTTGCATTGGTTTTGTTCAAGTGGACTAACCACTCTGTGGTGGATATTGAAGTCACCACAGATATGAATGCTGGCCAAGGGAATATTAGTGAGAATGTTATTGATCCTCTCAGATATTCGAGTGAAGATTACTATCCCTTCGTCCCGAGGGTGATAGAGAGCAAAGACAACAGTGGTACTACAGATAAGTGCCATGCGGAAGCACGTATATGGGAGATCAGGGTCATTTTTTTTTCCTTCATCCTCATCACTGGGAAACTTGTCCATGACAATATAGGTGGTCTTGTTTTGCTATAAGGGGAGAGTAGCCTGGGATTATGAGCTCCTGTATTGGGATTGAAGCATTGATACTGGCTTCAGACAGAAGATAGTTATACTTTTAGAAAGTTGGAATGTAGACCCCTCACACTAGTGTAAGAGATGGTATAACTGGGATTTATTTTTTTTTTTATGTTTGGTTTGCTAGTTTTGTTCATTTTCAGTTTAAACAATTTCATGTGTGTATAGGTAGGTGGAAGATTAGTAGGCAGTGAGACAGACACACATGCATATGTAATCTGAATTTGTCCGGAGATACTGCTATAACAGTACCCAACATCATGGCATCAAGAGGCTCCACCAGAGACTACTGTATGGTTCAGAAACCACCAGTACAGTAACCCTAATATTATACACTTACTGATAGGATAGCCTCCTTTCAAATTACTTGATGGTCAGATCCCTGACTATCAGGCAGATGATGCCAAAACCCAGAAAATGTCTACCGCCAACACCCTTAATGAAGGGACAAACAACCCAGGGAAGAAGACACAGGTGTGATACTCCAAGTATATATGTCTCACCTGTCCAGCAGTCAAGGCCAGAAACACACTACTGGCCTGAAGACACATATATGAGGACTAAAAGGCCCATTGGGAGAGGGTGGTGGTAATGAAGTGACCTAATATTTTATTATATTTAAAACACTTTATTTTTAATATCTTTAAAAATGTTTAACACACTTGCATTGTATGTTAAGCTGGGAACTAGCAGTAGTCACTCACCATACTTGGGTTGAAGTGGCCTAGATACCTCAATTCCATCTCAGATATAACATAGTGGAACCTTTTATTTCTTTTTTAATATTTAGATAAAAAAACAAAAACAGTATCATTCCAAGCATGGCAGTACAGCTGCTAAGATGTAAAGGGTTACAGGCTGTGGAAGAGAAACATTAGTAAGGAGTAGAAACAAATCAGGACAGTAGATAGGGACCGACATTAATTTCCAAAAATTTAAATGTAAAGTGGGCTGGAAAGGAGTTCCACAAGCAAGAAGTGTGAGGATAGAAACTGTTAGCATAGAAGTTAACAGCTACATCTTACTAGCTCAATTGTAAATCGATGAGATCTCGCTGCTAGTTTAGTATTGTGCATAAATTCATATAATCTAGGTACCATAGCAAAGAGCTCATCTGAACAGTTACCATGAAAGTATTTATAAAAAGGCACAGAGAGGCAACCTTGTGGTGGTGGGCAAGTGACTGAAGCCAAGCTGCCAGATCAGGACCCATAATATTGCTGATTCTTTGGATCTTATCACAGAGATCCAGGTAAATAGTAAAGGCATTGAACCATATATGGCAGCAATATTCTAAACATGGACATAGGGTAGACTTATAGATATGCATGATAGATTCTGGAAAGAAAACTTGCCTTGCATGACACAATGAACCAACTTTTTTAGCAGCTGATCTAGCAATGGATTCAATGTAGTCTTTCCACTTTATGTCAGCTGAGAATGCTAGCCCAAGGAGGCACGAGTTACTTTCCTGGAAGTTAACATCAGCTATGCTGATGGAAGGCAGAGATGATTAACAGAGAAAATGATTAACAGAGAAAATGATTAACAGAGAAAATGATTAACAGAGAAAATGATTAACAGAGAAAATGATTAACAGAGAAAATGATTAACAGAGAAAATGATTAACAGAGAAAATGATTAACAGAGAAAAGTTTAGTTTTAGAGGCATTAAAATTGACAGGTTGTCTTTTGCACCCAGTTGAGGTCATTTTGTACATCAGCTGCCATTTTGACCTTGTCAAACTGATCAGCCTTATTATCAAGGCAGGAGTAAATGGTAGTGTTGAGAGCTGATGTCATCACGAAGGTTGTTCGTGAAGATTAAAAACAGCATAGGATCAAAGATGGTGCTGTAGGGGACACCTGCGTTAATATAGAAGGATCAAGACAAGTGGCCATTCAGGATAACTTTCATTTTGGTTTGATAGGAACGACTGGATCTGCTCAAAAATGTGCCCAGAGATACTGTAACTTTTCAGCTTGTGGAGAAGACCTGTCAACGGCTTTAGAGATGTTCAATGCTATAGCCCAGGCATCACTGTTTTTATCTAGAGCATGATAGTCTTTTCACAATTGTCAGTATATCAGCAGTTGACCTAGAGAAACAAAGGCTGTACTGCTTGTCTGAGAAAAGGCCCTGCGATGAGAGATGATGAACCAATTCAGTATTAATTAGGGCCTCTAGAAGTTCCCCCAAAAAAGGTAGAAGGCTAATAGGCCAATAGTTGGATGGATCGGAGGGTTCACTAGAGTTTTTAAAAACTAGAACAGACAACTTCCAGCCAGCAGGAAGCAGTGAGGCATTTATTATACAGTTTAAAGAGAACAGGAGCTAGTTCAGGAGCACACTTCTTAATGTCTATTACAGGGATGTCATTGGGTCCACGTGCTTTGTGGGGATCAAGATGATAGCAGAAAACATGGAAGGTGTTATATGCATATCACTCAGAGACTCAGCTCTAAGTGGAAAGTTAGGCAGGGTTATGCCAGATGAGTCAAGAGTAAAGTTTGAGGAGAATTTATGGGCAGGCAAAGTATTCAACTTTATCAGCAGAAGATAATAACACTATAAATTGATTGAAGAGTTGGGGGGGGGGAGAGCCCTTCCACTTATTTTCCCACCATACTTATTGCTTACAACACTCAGATCTATATCTGATCCCATTTGTTGATATGTTAGCATGTGGTTTATTAATCAGAGTAATTTTCAGCTCTACAAAACTCACATACTATTAAGATATTTACTGTGAATATAAAATTCTATGTGCAAATCACAAAAAGCTGATGTGCTACTACAATTCTGAGTAGATTTGATTTGTTTTACAGCATATCAACCTCAATGGGTCATTTAAAGCTGCCGACTTTTTTTTCCCCCAATAATATTTTTGTTTTGTTAGAAATCCATTTCTATCGATATTTCTTTCCTCAAAAATTTATTTCTGGTAATAATTTTTTTTATTTATTCCTCTACAGTTTCATTGAAGTATCTTATGTGCATTTGTGATCATTGTTTTCCTATTTGGTTCATTGGATTACTTTGTGTTTCAAGGTTTGTTTAGGTTTTCCCTTTCAAAATTGCACTGCTGACAACATTTAGTTTTCAAAAAAGTATTGATGGTAATAATTTTTTACAAAGAATTTCTGGTATTAAAACCCTTTTACACTTTCAGTGTTTTGACCCCAGTTACAATTCCATTGAATAAGGTTTTGTTAAAGAACGTATAGCTGGTAATATCTTTTTTTTTTTTTTTTTTTTTTTTTAAACGTACAGCTGGCAATATTATTTTTCCAAAAAACGTACAGCTGGCAATATTATTTTTTCAAAAACATATAGCTGGTAATATCGTTTTTCAAATTTCGAAAACGTATGTGACACTATTTGGCTAACTAATTAACCATAGAAATTAAAACAGAAAATAGACATTCTTAAAACGAAAAGAAAGCTATAACAAAAGATAGACAGAACGACGTTAAAAGGAAAGGTTTTAATTTGTTTACAAAAATAGCCCACAGAAGAAGCCACGTTTGAGGTCTTGTCCTGTCAAGTTATAGAAGAAAGGCAATTATGGAATTATCGGCCAAGACACGTGCCGATACAGGCAGAAAGATTCAATGTTAATTATCTTTCCAAGATATTGTTTAATTTCCTTTCTTGGATACAAGCGAAGAGAAGCAATGTGGCAATTATAAAATTTTGGCATTGTCTCAATATAGGTGAGAGGATTGTTATCATTTACTTTGCCAACAGATACTAAGATGACGAATGACAATGTGGCAATTGTAAACTTCCGGCAATCCCCAGAAAATAGTGGAGAATTGAGATTTGGCAAGATAAAATAATTTGGTTTCTTAACAGGCCAGGGATTCCATGATAAAGCTGACTTGGAGTGGGGAACCAGATGGCAAACTTTGACAGTGATTGATGAGTTGGTAGAGAGTGCTTGGTAAGTGAATTTTGGGTGGCCCCAAAAGAAAGATGTGATAAGAATTAATTGACAATCTGGAGTGCGTAAAAATTTTGGCCGATGGGAAATGAAAATTTTGTAAACAACAAAAATTCTAGATTATAATTTTATGGAGGCCAGCTTAGCCACACCCGAACTGCCGAGAGATCATTGGTCATATGGTAGCATGGTGATGGGCGGAGGTGAAGGGATGAGAAAGGCGGAGAAGATGTTAACGCCCACTGAAGGGATTGGTATGAGATATCAATGTGAGAGAAAAAGAGTCTAGGAGGATAGCTTTCCGCCGACCTTCCCTTACAAACGCCTGATTGATTTCGTCTACCTAAGATCAAAGTCACAACATGGGTAGGTTAGACTTGAGATCAAGGCAGTTACTCCAGTAACCAGATGTTGCAAGTGAGCTGTGAACAATAGAGTTGGCATTGAACCGGTACAACTGGTAAAGCCGTTAACATCGACAACCAGAACTTGACCCTGGTGCCACATATTAGTGCCGTAACCACTGGATTCGACTCTGGACAGCTGAATATTGGTATCCTGACCAGGGGATTTCGCCAAGTAGCTACAACCACCGAACAACCAGGACACAGGCTAGTGGCAGCAACAAAGAGTCAACCCCAAAACACTGGTAGAAGAAACCTTACAGCTTCACGCCACGACTAGGAGTTGACCACAGGCTGACGGCTTGGTGTCACACGTATAGCTGATAATACTATTTTCCCCAAAACGTATAGCTGACAACCTCATTTTCTCAAAAACGGCCTTTCTGTTGGAAGTAGTTTATTGCCATACCCAGTATGTGGATGTAGTTTATCGCCGTACCCAGTATGTGGATACAGTTTACCGTCATACTCATGGACGCTGATGCAGTTTACCGTCATACTCATGGACGCTGATGCAGTTTACCGTCATACTCATGGACGCTGATGCAGTTTACCGTCATACTCATGGACGCTGATGCAGTTTACCGTCATACTCATGGACGCTGATGCAGTTTACCGTCATACTCATGGGCGCTGATGAAGTTTACCGTCATACTCATGAACGCTGATGCAGTTTACCGTCATACTCATGGACGCTGATGCAGTTTACCGTCATACTCAGGATGTGGGCTAGACTGGGAGTTCACTATTTGCCCATAGCTGGGAAACTAACAGTTGATACCACCATGGGTCAGGGTGGAACTGGGAACACCAGCAATTAAGAGGTGGTTCCACGCTCCTCAAAACCTCCCGATCAGAGGCCTTGCTGCTGGATGCAGTTCAACATCATACCCAGGACGATTCTGAGCAGAGATTTAGAGTCAGCATACTTGATTTTGTGTAGAGGAGCATCAGTTATCTGGATAGCAGACAAAAGTTTTGTTTTGCTACTCAGAGTTTAAAATAAGATCTTCCCAATCATGTATGTAACAAATTCTGGATGTGCTTTAACAATGCTTAATATAGATTCGAAATCAGACTACTTATGCTACTAATGAAATTTTTGTTGCCCAGTGTTATTTTAAATGGATAAAGAGGTTGATTTGTTTTTGATGGATTATCAACCCCTTTATGAGTTATTTAAAGCTGAAATTTTTTTGCGAGTAAATATTACATTAACAATTTTTGGAGAATAAAAATTCTTCCAGATACAAGTCTTCAGAGATGAACAGAATACTTACTTGGGTGTAGGTGTTACTTGATTGAATTTGCTTGATGAACCTGTGGGGGTTATGCCAACTGGACCCAACATACTGTGCAGAACTACAAGTGAGAAAGAAATAGAATAGAGATCAACAGTTTCTTGAAGTGCTTTTTCAAAATTCACATTAGTTTCAAATTGATTTTCAGTCAGTGAAATCTAACATCTCATCTTATTCAAAATTTTCAAACCAATTTTTTTTATTTTAAGAATTACCATTAATGACATTTTACAATATACTCCTAGTGGTTAAAAATATTCAATTTCTTAAAAATATTGCTAATAATTTGCTGTGTGAAAAGTAGATGCCTATTTTATCCATTTTATTTAAGGAAATGAATATCTATCACATTTAATACATATATTTTTTCCATTCCCTAGAATTGTACTTCAAATCACCCAATTTCATTTTTTTACTGTAATGAATGAGAGAGAGAAAAGTAAAAACAAAAATAACACCTTGTTTATCTTCTGGCGATGTTGGAATATTTTCATCTGGAAAATTTTCTGGTTGGAAGTAATTATTCCAATAATTTGCTGGTAGAACCAATAACTGTTCCATCACCTGGAAAAAGGGAAATTTTATCAAAACTAACCAATTTTTGCCAGGAATTTGAGATGGTATAGTGGTAGAAACATTGTGATGATTACAAAGACTAGGAAATTATTTTGATGAACCAAAATATAAAACTTATAATATATTAAAGAGAATTTAGTAGAATTGGAGGGAAGGCTAGGAAAGAGCAAATAAAGGCCTATGGTTCAATTTCCAATGTTCAATTACTGCAGAAGAGAGAGAATTAACAAAAAGTAAAATTCAATAATTTGAAAAAAAAAAAAAAAAAAAACAAACCCACAGTGAAATATTTTGGCAACTCTAGATTTTAAAGTGTATTGATGATTATATTTTTTATTACTTTTTTTTATATTTTCTTTGCGTTTGAAATCTGATTTTACGTTGACAAAAAACAGCAAAGTACATTTAATATATTCACAATGCAGACCTCAAAAAGAAAGATTCAAGGAAATCAGAAACTGCTCTACCTAGGAGCCTAGTCCCCCAAATAACTGTCAGTAAAAAAAGAATTTTTTTAGCTGGGAACCCAAGTTAAGAATTTTATCAAAACAGTAACTGAAAATTATCTTTAGTTTGTTTTTTTATTTAACCACTGCAATTTTTTTTGGCTTCCCTAGTCAACTTAAAGAAAGAGAATAGATGATGGCCTCTACTGTATCACTATTTTATAGAATGCTTTGGAAAAAATTGTGGCATGTGTCTTCTACAAAAGGTGTATATTGATTATAATGCAGTTAATTACAAGAATAAAGAGAGAAAAAAAACAAACAACAAAAACTAACAACAACAAAAACTAACAACAAAAAAAAAACAAAAAAAAAAAAAAAAAACACAGTTTCATTGTCACTGACCATTGACTGGAGTTTGGTTTCATGTAAAATATCCTTGGCTTCAGGTTCAGGGTGAGAGAATCCTACAATAGTCGGGCCAAACACTTTAGCCAAATTCTGTATTGGCATTCGACACTCTGGAGTGTGGCCAACTCTGAAAGAGAGAGAGAGTGAAGAGGAAAAAGTGGGGACCATGTGCATTTGAGAAAAGAAAAATTCATAACTTTTTTGTTAAAAATTGTTAATTATTAAATTCATCTGGAAAACAAACACATAAATAAACTAAAAAATAAAAATAAAAAATTAAAAAAAATTTATGTTTGATACTATTGTTCCTAGAATACATTTTTTTTAATAAACTCAAAGTGAAAAAGTTGTCAATAACAAAGGGAATCAATATTTTATAAAGTTCTGCAGAGAATGTAAGAGAAAAACAGGAATGAAGATTACTTACAATTGTAAGTGCTTTATGAGGAAGGCTAAAGTATCCCTGTTGGCTGAAGGCAATTTGCTGATGGCTTCATACAAAGCAGTGTCAATAGTATTTTTGTTTTCTGTAGAAAATGGCAGTAAAAATGAAAATTAGTCTAAAAATGACAATTTTTTTAATAATTTATAAAGTTAAAAATTCCTGGTTCATAAACTTCTTGAAAATACTTTTTTTAAACAATGAAAATGAAAAATATTTTTAATTAAAATACAAAAATACACAAATCAAATTTAAAATCCAGTTTTTAAAATTTACCAGTAACAGCCTTAACAAATTCTGGCCACAATCTGTAAGTGATAAGGGATTCTTTGAGATTTCTTAAAAAGTCTTTTAGACATGCACAAACAACATTGATGTCATCAACAAGGCTCTGCAAAAAAGAGGGGAGAAAAAAGAAATCAATTTTCATGGTTAAAAATATTTATTTTAAGTGAAAAGATAAGAAAAGAATATTCAATTTTTTTTAATCAGCTAATTTGAAAATAAATCAGATTGTGCTTGATATGATAAATTCTATATGAATAATATTTCATCATGATTATTGTCAGGGTGTGATAATTGCATGGACCATATTTATAACACAAAATTATAATATTTTGGGGTTTTATTAAAATATCATGCACCAACGATAAAAAAAAATAAATAAAAAATTTTACAATTTTTTTTATTTTCACATTACTAGAGTTTTAAATTGAAATGTGATATCTAAAACTAATAGTTTTCTGAGGATACAAAAAAAAAAAAAAAGATTTAAGATTTTTTTTTTTCCTGGGATACAATTCTGATGAAGTTAACTTACCAAATTTGGTGTTGATTTGCCTTTCCAAAATTTTTCTTTTAGTTCTTTTACTTGGCGTTCAGCACTGCAGCGATAAAATGTAATGAAAATTGGAGAGAAAATGTTTATAAGATGGTGAGGGGGAGGAATGAAATTTTTTTAACAATTTACTGTTGTTGAATTGGTCAAAACAGCAAAAGCATTGCTCATATTGGTTATTAAATTTGACTACAATCACAAACTTTTCCCCAAAAAGAAAGTGAGAAAAAGGAAAGCAACAGAAAAAACAGAGAAAGAGAAAAGAAAACAAAGAGAAAAGAAAACAAAGAGAAAAGAAAACAAAGAGAAAAGAAAACAAAGAAAAAAGAAAACAAAGAAAACAAAGAAAAAGAAAACAAAGAAAAAGAAAACAAGAGAAAAGAAAACAAAGAGAAAAGAAAACAAAGAGAAAAGAAAACAAAGAGAAAAGAAAACAAAGAGAAAAGAAAACAAAGAGAAAAGAAAACAAAGAGAAAAGAAAACAAAGACAAAAGAAAACAAAGACAAAAGAAAACAAAGACAAAAGACAAAAAAGAGAAAGACAAAAGACAAAAAAGAGAAAAGAAAAAGACAAAAAAGAGAAAAGAAAAAGACAAAAAAGAGAAAAGAAAAAGACAAAAAAGAGAAAAGAAAAAGACAAAAAAGAGAAAAAGACAAAAAAGAGAAAAAGACAAAAAAGAGAAAAAGACAAAAAGACAAAAAAGAAAAAAAGAAAAAAAAAAAAAAAAAAAAAAAAGAAAAAAAGAGAAAAAGAAAAAAAGAGAAAAGAAACGAAAAAAAAAATAGAGAAAGGAAAAAGAAAAAGATAAAACAGAGAAAGCAAAAAAAGAAATTGAGCTTATTTGGAAAAAGGCCCTAGATTCCGCATAAATAGTTTCTATCTTAATTGACAGTACATTCCTTTTATGCCCCTAAGTAAGCTGTTCTATTTTACATCAATAAGCATCTCATCCTCTAAAATTAAAAATACTGTTGCAAATAAGGCCAATCTATAAAAAAAAAAAGAAAGAAAGAAAAAACAAAATAAAAACAAAACAACTAAAAGCAACTTAGTGCAATTTATTTAAGATGTATAAATAAAGAGATAAAATGATCAATTTTATTTTAAAACTTACTAATGTTAAATGAAAACACAAAATGGTTGTTTTCTTTTATGATTTCTCACTGATGTTTGAAGGTGATAGTAAACTATTATAATTTGAGTTTCTTTTATAAATAATTTCTTTAAAAGATTTTTATTAAAATTAAAAATCAGGACTTTCCATTAGTTTATTTTCCTGTTGTGGCTAACTCATTTACAGAAGTACATAAGTACTAAAATGAACATGCGCTCACACACATTTTGCACATGACCAGCCTTCAGTTTAACTATTTAATAATCTTTTTTACTTGTCCTTTAATGTACTTTATTATTAAATTTATTTTTATAACACAAAATGTTACATGGTGGTATTATTACCTGTTTAGTAAAATTATGCACAATTTATCATTGGTAAAAATCAATTTAAAATATTGGCATTAACAAGTGTAAAAAATAAAATTTAATTAAATTAGATGAAAAGTCAAATTTCAGAATTGCGATTATTTGATTTTGTCAGTGATTCCATTCACTCTGATGTACTAATATGCAATGCTCACAATACTAGCTCACCTCCTCTACTGTTCTGATAAGGTTCTGGTAAGCATCATTTACCAAATACCAATATAAACAATTAGAAAGTCTATTGTTAATGCCATGCATACCAAAATAATGCTAGGCCATGGTAATTAAAAAAGAAAAAAAAAAGGATATCAGAATGAGAACTGCTTATATCAATACCAACTTACCCAGGAACCCTATAGATTCCAACTTCATTAAGGCCACGACGCTCAATCTCTGCAATCAGATGGACCTGTATTATTGAGAAAATTATAAATTTAAAAATACATAATATCTGTCAGATTTTTTCCTTGCTATATTTTGAAACTGAAGCAAGATCATTAGCAAATCCTTAGCAATTTAGGAAGAATATACAAAATACCGAGTTATCAAATATGATTGTATTTGTAGTTGGTTAAACACGCCTAATGCCACGTATTTTCAAAAATATCAAAATGGATATGAAGGCAAATATTTTTAGAATATCATATATTTTTAGTTTAAAATAGATAAAAATATGATTAAAAGTATCCAAAATGTGTATAATTTCCAGAAAAGGTATTATGAATATAATGAAAAAAAAAGGAGATTTCTTGCTTAACAATGCTCAATAGTGAGTTGAGGAATTCATAGTGATTGAATCAAATATTAATGGAGACAGGCCAACATACTCAAAATATCCAAGGCAAAAATAGAAAATTATTTTTACTAGTTTGTGATCATTTTGATGCTTGCTTTTCAGACAAGTTATGCAAAATAAGTCCTATAGACTGGATTTAGATGCGTGTTTGTGTATTTGAAAAGTAGATATTTTATAACAACATGGAATGCAAATGATTCACCACTTGTGGCAAGATAAAACTCACCTATAGTAAGATTCTACAAGAAAGCAGTGGTAAAGATAAAGTTGAAAAAAATAACAGGCAAAATTTTAGCTAAGAAAATTGATAAAAGAGGACTGGAAATCCAAGCCAGAAATGGTTATTTGACTTGGCTGAATCATAACTAATAATTCTGGAATTGAAAATATGATCAGGATTCACAATAGTTATGTCTTTATCTGAAAACCTAAAACAATGAGCCTCATTTGGGGACTCAATCAGTTGTTAGTCACATGCCAGAGGGACCTTTATTTGGTATTGTCATTTTCAATTCTGCCTTGAGTGTCAAGTCAAAGATCCAATCAACTAGGCCACTTTTCTAACCCAGTTCGATCATCATCTTGACAAAGTAGACCAATATGAAGAAAATCACTTTTGTACAAACCAGAATAAACACTAGGTAACAATACTTTTTCTCTTTTATAAGTTTTCTCTAACCACTGATCCCAAATGAATGGATTAAATTCAATATGCGAGCCGTACCACCCAAATCAGATGAAGGAACATGATAAAACCACTTCTGAACAGGGAATAGTATCAGCCCAGGTAAGCCCACTTATACCAAATATGTCAGCATAGGACACTAGTTGTTGACAGGGTGAGAGTAGAAATTTCACACTGACCTAGATATTTGTGTGCATTTTACAGGTGAGTTAATCTGTGGTTGGTTGAAATGGGATTTAACTTGATAAGTTGATGTGAAAATCATAGTTAACCAAATTAGTAATTTGTATTTTACTAGCATACCATATAAAGTGTTTTCTTTCTAGTGGACTGAAGGCAAAATGACAAGCATGTAATTACAATAAATTTAATCAATATTGGGAATTGCCTGGTGTTTTAAACTTCATAACTAGCCAGATCAGGTGAAACAAAAATCACTCACCTCTTACAAAAGAAAAAAAAAAAAGACAATTGGAATAAGTCAGCACAATTCTTAAAATTGGGTATTTCTTAATGTTACACCACCATTCTGCATTGACTGCCTATTGGAGTCAAGAATTCAGCTGATCCTGGCAATATGTGATATAAGGATGATATTGTCAAAACTCTACCCATGATCCTGTCATGTAAATATGCAAATTCACTTGTAAGCTATCTGAAACAAATATGTACCCTAAAATTACAGGGAATTTCCAGTAGTATTGGGCAATCATTCACAGATACATAGAATCAAGTAGTTGGCATTACCACTACTCTTTGCTCTCTACTCCATCACCCCATTTGTCTGCAGGCATGACACCAAAGTCCCTTGACTGATACTAAAACAAACTTATGTAGACCACAATATTGCAGAATTGGGAAAGAAACTGATTACTGTAACTGAACTATGTTATTGTTTCTACAAGCAAGACCCAACTGTCTTTTGTTCCCTTTTTATTTCTTCTTATAATTCACCCCCTTTGTTCCTAAGGACATTTCAACCAGCTTCAGCTAAAGTGGGTGGGAGAATTATTAGACTGGTGGTGTGAGATGTAGAAAGAAATTGGAATTTTTTTTTTTTTTTAACACATTAAAACACAAAAGCTGGTTTTTATCCAAAGATGCAGTTGGAAGATTTTTGATTTAACTACTGCTTTCAATTAGACCACTTGAAAGTAGCATTTGATGAAAAATGATCAGAATTAGTTAAAAGAAATGGTATAATATTCCATCAGGATAAAACTACACGTTTCTTAGGTACTCAAGCAAAAACTTTTTTGTCTTTACTCAGCTGCCAGATTCAGCAAATACTGCACCTTCAGATTTCTATTTATTTAGATTTTTATAGGATTAGTGAAAAGAAAAAGTTTCAATTCCCTAGAATAATGCAAAA
This sequence comes from Acanthosepion pharaonis, assembly GCA_903632075.3. Taxonomy (NCBI): domain Eukaryota; kingdom Metazoa; phylum Mollusca; class Cephalopoda; order Sepiida; family Sepiidae; genus Acanthosepion; species Acanthosepion pharaonis. The sequence goes on along the minus strand of CAHIKZ030003242.1, from coordinate 77,239 downwards.
GTTACTAAGTGCAGTTCTTTGCTAAGAAATAAAAAAAATATCTTTCATTTCACAGTTTGATGAAAATATAGTGAAACAAAACAGTAATTATAGTTAATGTTAAAAACAGAAGCTTTTATTTTTACTTAATAGGTCAACATTTTTCAATTATCCAATAATTCACCTATTAAATCTATTATCTAGACACTTAATATCAGTTGTTCTAACTTTTTCTTAGATTTTCAGTGATCCAGTCTTTTGCCTCATTCAGTAAACGTATTCAACCTTTACAGAATCCCAGGTCAGGATTCCATATTTAAAGAATGTTATTGTGCATGCTGCTTTTACCCAAACACTTCTGCACCAGATTTTTCCATTTTTAAGTGTAGCTTCCTGAAGAAAAAGTTGAACTTTTAGAAGTGAACTGGCTTCTGTTGTATTCTTTTCCATAATTGCAAGAAACCCAGTCATACTTTAGTAAGGCGGCAGCAGTGTGAGTGTGTTACTGATACCTTTATGCTCTAAACATACTATAACTCTTTTTTAGTCATTCTTTTTATATATAGTAAGCTTATTGTAGCTCCATCATTATTTTATAGGATTTGTCCTATTCCCATTTAAATACTACAGGACAAATTTTTTTGTATTTTTGGGATCAAAACTTTTTCAAAAATTTTTTGTATTTTTTTGCATCAAAACTTTCTTACATAAGCTTAACAGAAAAAAATCAGGCCAGTGTTGCAAGAAAATAAGGGAACAGAATCACCTCTATCATGAGATATGGTGAGGATTAGCTTAGTAGATTAGGTAGATTCATATATTTGCCATTTTTTTGCTTGAACTTCGATTCATTATCCCCACAAGCTTGTCCTATCTTGACAGCACTTTACCTGATTTGGCCACAAAGCATTCATGGCCTAATAAAATATAGCAATAATAAAATATTCATTTAGATCTTTTTTGTACTAATGCATCATCAATGTTCCTTGTCACTAATTCTTCCACACCCTGTAAACCTTTTTTTGTTTTAGTGGCAAGCAAGACAGTAAGCTTTTGCTTGGGGATATATATATATATATATATATATATATATATATATATATATATATATATATATAAAAAAAAAAAAAAAAAAAAAAAGCAATGAAAATCTGTTTCATCAAGCTGTATTAAAGTCTAACTCGGAAGCAATTTCAATTAGTCATTAAAAAATATACATAATCAGACTCAATATTCCTGCACTATAATGGGAAAAGGAAACAACTGTACATGTCTTGATAAAATTTTTCAGAAAACACCTACCACAATACCAGGAACAAAGGTGGACACACAGGTGCATAGTCTGCAATTATGCCCTACAAGAAAAAAATATTCAATTAAACTTAAATGAGTTTAGTTCTTTTTATGCAGTCAAGGACATTTTTGTCTAAAATGGAAAAGCCAATGTGAAAGCAAAGAGGAGGATGCAAAAAATACAAATATTTTTCACTTCTTTGAAATGGTTCAATAGCAAGGAAAAGCTATTGTTAATAATGCATAAGAGCTAGAGTGGAAAGTACAACTTACAGTATAGTCTTTTCCAGCACCAGGTGTTTTCACAGGAAGAGGAATACAGGGGAGTGGAAGTTGACTTTTTTACATTCTGGATGACAGATAATTTTGCACTCTGGATAGGAGAAAAAATGGTTTTATTTTGTAGAAATTTCCACTTATGACAATGGTAGTTCTTTAAAGATCAGAAGAAATCAGATGAAAAGTATAAAAGCGTTAAGAAAGTAGAATTTGTTTGAAATTGATAAACTACAGGTGGAATTGTGGGTAATAGAAAATCAGACTTTGAAAAATGTGAGAAAGTTTATTTTAAGTTTTACAATATCAATGAGTAAACTTAAATATCTCCAAGTATCAGGTCACTCAGGACCAATTATTTAAGGAATACATGAACTGAAAAGTACTCACCTCCAAATAGCTGCATTTTAAGAATCACCAGCAGACAAAATTCAATGTTTTTAGTTAATAAACAAAAATTTCTTGCTTTGATTCTGAACTGCATGATATATTATTACATGATAAATGATAATAAAGTTATAGCACTATCACCTTTTTATCATGCTAATGATTACTGATATATTAACTATTTGAATTGTATATACATTATATAATACTAACAGATTTATTTTAAATGCTACATTAAAAAAAACAAAAACAACTTCATCCTAAGAAATTAGATTTTACATAATCAGGAAAAGATAGTTTTTTTTTTTTTTTTTTAAATTGAAAATTTTAAAATAAAAATAAAATCTACCTTTACAACGCATTGCCATTTTACCAAATTTGATCTTGACACCACACTGGAAAACAAAAAAAATTAAAAGATTACAATATAAAAATTGCAATATGCCTTGTTCTTTGAAAATCAATGTTATTTTTATTTAATGCAAATCAGAGATAATTTATCCATACTGCTAAAAAGCTAAATTTCTTTTAGAATTAATAAATGCAGATAAGTAATAAGATTAATTTCCATCAAAATTCATTATTTCAAAATATTGTTTCCAGCTATAAAATTTCATTAGCAATAGTAACTTCCAGTCACATCTGCATAATTGAAGTTTTTCAAATAAGCTAGTCAAACTATATTAACATTAAAACTATTAAAAACTTAAGTATTCTTTCATATTAACACCCCAACACAACATGTACTATCCCACTGCTAGTAATCTTCAAGATGACCTGTCAATGAGAAATTATGGATAGTGTGGCTAAATGGATTGTCAACACTTCACCTTTACAACTCAGGGATACAGGTCTGCTGGCAATATTCTTTCTCAATACTCTCTGAATGGACATGATGTCATTAAGCTTGTGATATGAACTGAGATTGATTGGATGTCAGTCATTCTGTCCTAATTGAAATAGTTATTTTATCAGCAAATTTTAATAAAGTGTTTTAAAAACATTTGTTTTTTCAATCACAATGCCAACCCACAGGGCAAGGCATGGATCTGTTATATCAATAGAGGAACTTTTCATGGACAGTGAGAGTGATGAAGAAAAGTTTCTCAGATTTACCCACAGATATTGGCGATGTGTGTGGCAGTGAGACTGAAAAGTGATTCCGACCAAGAAGGAGGAATTTTTAAACCATCACAAGCATGCTACCAGAGATTTCCTACACTTCCTGGACCTACAAATGTTGATTAAGAAGCTAGTAAGGGTAGACATTTTCATTTTTTTTTTAACTGACAAATTTATTCAATTAATAGTAGTGGAAAGTAATTGGTATGTAAACGATGTGAAAACAAAATTAGGTGACAGCAAAGCCAACTTGCAAATCAGAGCTTGGAAAAACGTTTGCTTTGAAGAAATGAAAGCATTTTTAGCCTTTGCTTTTGTTGATAGGTTTGATAAAGCAGCCTTCATATTTGTCTTACTGGACCCCCTTTTATATATGCAAGGCTTTCACAATGTGATGAGTAGGAATCGTTTTTCATCAATTCTGTTGTATTTTTGTTTTAGTTTTCATTTTTTTCCCTCAAAATATATGTACAGTAAAAAAAAAAAAATAAAGAAAAAAAAAAGGTGTATATTTTTCTACATCTTTTCTGAAAATTTTATAACACTATCTCTAAAACCCTAAAAGTTATAAAGCGAGTAATATACCCACCATTCAAAAACTTAAATTCCTACAATACATGGATGATCTTATTTTCCTAATTTGCCAGTGATTTATTATAGGTGTACAGTGTAATGGAAAGATTACTGAATAACAGCAGAAAATAAAATTGGTGAGCTCAAATTCGGGCTGAGACACTGTGTTCACTCTTCCCTTGGGGAAAAGATATGAACCCATCTCTCTTAACCAGTCTAGGAGATAAAGAAGTTGGAATTTAAAACAAAAGTAAAGACAATGGGGAAATACTATTTTCCTCTAATAACATTCATGGAAATGAAGTTATACAGTTAGAAGTATTATGGAACTTTGAAATTAAAATTGTTTTCATGATTCTTTCTCCACTGGAAATTTTTGTGTCTTTGTTTCAGCCATTTTTTTTTTTTTAAAATTGACCTGATCATTCATAATTGGGTTTGATTTGAAGTACATGTACCCAAAGGCTGAACACTATGGTAGCACCTTTCTCATTGCACTAAGATGGAGAGCTTCAAGGTCAGTCCCTGGCACACCAGTCAATCTGGAAACACTGAGGAAGCTGAGCGATATTTGTTACCAATCTAATGTCCACATAAGATTCCCACTTTAAACATGACCTTGCAATATACTCTGTAGATGTGCAGATAACTACCTTTCTTTTTGTAAGTGTCTGCTAAACCTAAGTATGTTTCAATAGAATTTATCTTGATAATGTCCTTGGAAAATACTGTTTACCTGCTTTAAAAAGAAAAGGTAGAGTCACAATTGACAGGGCTCTAAAGATAAACAAATAATAAAAAAAATAAAATTAAAAAGAAATAATAATAAAAAATAAAAATTAAAATAAAAAATAAAATTAAAAGAAATAATAAAAATAAAATTAAAAGAAATAATAAAAATAAAATTAAAAGAAATAATAAAAAATAAAAATTAAAAGAAATAAAAAAAAATAAAATTAAAAACTCATAATAAAAAATAAAATTAAAAGAAATAATAAAAAATTAAATTAAAAGAAATAATAAAAATAAAATTAAAAGAAATAATAAAAAAAAAATTAAAAGAAATAATAAAAATAAAATTAAAAGAAATAATAAAAAATAAAATTAAAAGAAATAATAAAAATAAAATTAAAAGAAATAATAAAAAATAAAATTAAAAGAAATAATAAAAATAAAATTAAAAGAAATAATAAAAAATAAATTAAAAGAAAAATAAAAAATAAATTAAAAGAAATAATAAAAATAAATTAAAAGAAATAATAAAAAATAAATTAAAAGAAATAATAAAAAATAAATTAAAAGAAATAATAAAAAATAAATTAAAAGAAATAATAAAAAATAAATTAAAAGAAATAAAAAATAAATGAAAGTAGCAAAAGATTATCTGAATACAAAATTGTATTGAACAAAATTTTTCAGCTTGTTTCAGGTAAGCTGTGGTAGAAAAAGTAATAGTTAATGTAACTTACTTTTTATAAAAGGACTAATCAGGCTTAAACTATAAGTTCAAGCTTGATTAAATCTTTTATTTTTTTTTAAATTTATTATTCAGAAATATTATAGTTTTAGAATAGATGAAATAAATACTCACAGGCTGACAATATTCAGGCTTTATTACAGTTTTGGACATGAAGATATGAATTTTGTTCAGACCAGATGAAGCAGAATTAGCTTTTCGTAGAAAAGGAGAACTATAAATAGAGGGAAAAAATTAGGATAAATGAAAATGCACCTTGATCAACCCAAAATTGTAAAACAAGTATTAGCAAAAACCTGCTATTTTATGGAAACTTTTTATGTCTGTTGACCACCAAAATCTACATAATGTCATTAAAATGCTTGATAATATACTCATGTTAATTGCATGTGTTAAGGAACACCTTCATCTTCCCCTTTTAGACAAGGTGTGTGTTTGTGTGTGTGTGTATATATATATATATATATATATATTAATAGGTCTGGGATCTGTAAAAATGGTGAGCATCAATCTATTAAGTATACAGACCAATTCAGATCTTCAAAGCTAAACAAATCACAGTTTATTTTTAATATGAAGAAATAAAAATACAATAAGCTAATGCTAAGCCACTACATTGCATTAATAGTGATTAATTGGTATGCTATTAATTAGAAAGAAGAGGAAGGTTGATGAGTAGATAAGCAATCCAATTTGATGGCCCTGTAATTTTGTAACTTTGATAACCACTTATTATGATATTATTAACCTTACTATTGAGAATTGTACCACAAAAGTTTCTTCTTTGGTTAAAGCTGGCATTGATGCTTTTTTCTTTTTGTAAATTTCTCATAAATACCAGATGAAACCACAATCTTCTGCTTGGTTTGTGTCCGCACATAACTGCAAATGTGTCTTCAAAGTGGATAAGTCTTTGCTGAGACACCGTATAGCCTCTAACAAGTTTGTTTCATGTGACTACTGGATGCGCTATGGCAATGTGTTAAATAAAAGTAAGTTTCCTATATCTCCTCTCTTCACACAATTTGAGTAGTTAACATCAGCTAATAAAGTAGAATATTTTGCTCGTAAATTCTTTTTAAATTCTACTTGACTCAAGTATCTTTGTCTGACTTTCTAGTCTCATGGTTTCTGGTAACATCTATAAAATGGATCCTCAAAAACCATGTGAACTTGATGGCATCTCTGCAGTAGTCCTTAAATAATGAGCACCTGAACTGGGTCCTGTTCTCTCTAAATTCTATATCTTGCTACTTCTTGCTTTCCTGCTCATTGGAAATTCTCTTCTATAGTTCCAGTTTTCAAGAACTCAAGTGAACCTTCTATGGTTTTTTTTTTTGGGGGGCAAAATACTAGATGCTCTAATCAACACTGAATTGATGCATCTCACCCCACATGGTCTTCTTTCAGATAAGCAATATGGCTTTCACTTCTCTTAATGTATTAACAATTATTGATTAAAGATTTTTTTCTTCTTCTTTAAATAGCATAATTTTCAAAAATATTACACAAGACCAAAAAATAAATGTATTTGAGTTTTTCTGACATTCTTTATAACCAACATTTCATGTGAAAAAAATGTGTTAAAGAATTAACTTTTTATTGTCAGTCATCACCTCATTTATTGTCAAATGTCACCTCACCCACCCAAATTGATTTACATTGATTGATGTGAGATATTCATGTTATAAAAATAAATTTAATGTTTTGTAAATAAAATTTGGGATTTTGTTTTTAGCATAAGAAAGTAACTCTTTTATATATCATTGTCTTGATGATACAATTATTTTTATTTTTTGTGTTCACAATATTGAGTTTTTTGCCAGTCAGATAATGGCTATTATTGACATTTTTTCTAATTAGAGAAAAACTTTAACTTTATAGCCATTTAATTAAACTTTAATTAATTAAAAGCATAGTTTTTTTTTCTTTGTAACTTTCTGCTCATATGCTTGTGATGAAAGTAAACCAATCACTTTTTAAATTGCTAATCATTTTTTGACATGAGATTAACATATAATTCATAAAAAAAAAAAAATGAAAATTTTGTGCTTTTAAAAAGTGACAAAAATTACTTAATGGTAAAAACTTACTCAGAATCTGATTGTGTTCGTTGATGTGAGGACTTTGAATTCCTTTTCCTGGACCTGGGTGTTTGTCCTGGACGAAGTGTCCATACTTCTTCCTCATCAGAATCTGAAAATAATTTATTTAATCAAAAAATCAATTGTGACCAGATCACTTCTGGACACCAAAACCAAATTCCAAAATTAATGACTTTTCATTAGGTACCTCCACTTGCTCAATGAAAAACAGCATAGCATGATGAAAAAAGGCCCCAAACTTAGTAAAAACAGTTTTATTGTCAAAATGATTAAAAAGAAATATCAAAATATGTCTTTATAATTTTTTTTTTCATGTGTGAAATTTTGATTTATTACTTTTTTTTTTTTTTTTACATCAGCAGTCAATGTTGATTTACGATTAGTGCTTTTTTCCTGGTGAAAAACACATCGATTTGAAAATATTTCAAAGAGTCAAATTGCCAGATTTTAATGAAACTTTCAGGACTTATTCACAAATAAAATTATTTTGAATTTTCTTTTTTTTTTGCCATGAAACCCATGCTTACAGGGGGCAGACACTATTTTTCAGACACTTTATTTTTTCAAGTTTTAGGTAGTACAGGCACTCTGTACTGTTTTAATGTAATGGCAATAACATTTAAAAACTGTTTCAATACTACAAATGGAAAAGCAGAATTCAAATTAGAAGTATTTTTATTTTTTTATAAAATTTTCACAGGCAACAGTATTTTTCGGACATTGCAGAAACAATGCTAATAGTTTATGGCAGCACTCTTTTTTTCAATGACTTCTATCAGTCTATCTTCATAATGTTCGTACATATTGATAATAACGTCTATTCATGTTTCTAGCAGTCTATTTTTAGCATCTTGTATGTGCTGCCACAGTTCAGACTCTCTGGTTATTTCTGGCCCATCGTAAACAAGCTATGCAAGCATTTCCCATATGTTTTCAATTAAATTTAAGTCTGGACTTCTTGCAGGCCATTCCAGAGTAGTTATATTTGCTTCACACATCAAATTTTTCACCGATTTGGCCACATGGATGCTGCAGTTATCTTGCTGCAAAATAAAATTATTTCCCATTCCTTTTTCTATGAGTGGTAGGGCTCTCTTTTTCCAAAAGTTCTCTGTAGCTCAAGCTATTTTGACATCCTTTTAACCACTTGAGCCACAAGTTTCCATTCGGAAATACCATACCCCAAACCATGACTCCTCTTCCTCCCATCTGTCTCTTGCTGAGAATAACAGGTTCACCTTTTCTTGACCATGTACACCACCCGTCAGGTCCATCGAACTTAAAACGTTTTTCATCAGTAAATATCACTTTCTTGAAGTTGACATGGTTTGTTATCCATCTTTTGGCGCTTCCCAGCCTTGCCTCCTTGTGTTTTCTCGTTAGTGTAATTCTTTTCTTGATTTTAGCATACTTAAGTCCAATTTCGTGTAGCTTTCTTTGTACAGTTCAAACACTGACGTCAAGTTCGCACTTCTCCTTTACTTTCTTCGCTGTCACCTTTTCTCCAGATGATAACAACCTCGTAACACTCCTCTTCATTCTTCTTTCTGTTCTCTTGAAATTGTTTTTTTTTTTTCTCTCTTCTTCTTCCGCTCATAGTCTGTACTTAGCATGTATTCAACTGTTAACTTCGGTAGCTTCATCTCAGCGGCGATCTTTTGGATGCTGAGCCCCGTCTTCTCTCTTTTTTGGACCAAACTGATGACTTCTTTTGAATGCATTCTTCTTCAGGATTTTAATACGTTTTCGCAGTGAATGGTAAAGATACTCAAATATAATGGTCAGGGTACAATTTACCTGCAGAAAATTTGCATATTGTAGACGTTTGACAACTAAATCATTAAAAAACCCGGAATTTGTGTCATGTCCGAAAAACATTATCGCCTAAGTTGAAGTAAAAATAAAGAAAACATGAAACCAGAGACAAACCCATCAATCAATGTTCATACCATTAATGGACAGTTACTGGTGAACTACCTACTCATCAACACAAAAGCTCTCGGCAGCAAGAAATACATTTAAACACACTTTTCAAAGTGTCCCCAAAATAGTGTCAGCTCCCTGTACTAGAAATAGTAAATTTAATCATTTAGTTTTCAAATAAAGCTAAAATGGAGGTACCTACTTTTCAGATTTGTACAGGGGTTCAATTCTCTCTGGTTCTCTGATCAACTTCATTTTATGTCTAATTTAACTTTTAATTCTCCATTTCTTTTCCCATTTTCCTCCTAATTATTTAAGATATCCCTCTAGGAGTTTGTGATTTCTAACTTTTAATTCTCTCAAATCATCATTTTGCATTCTCTTGCAACTAAATGTTGAACCAAGGTTAGCAACCTGTTACATGAATTTAATGTGGAAATATATTAATGTAATATTTAATTACTCTAGGAGAAAAATAACAGGAAAATTTAGAGAATTTAAATTAAAGTAAACATGAAAGGCAAGTTTCAGCAGAAAACTGCAACATAAAGGGAGATAGCACAATCTTGACAAAAATGTTTGTTTTAATATTTTTTTTTTTAAATTGCATTCATTAACACCTTGACAGATGAACTAAGAAAATATTTCTAATCAAAGAATTACATAATATTAAATGACTAAAAGGAAATCAGTCTTAGAACAACTGATTTCATTACATTAATGAATCATTTTGATAGAGACTTTTAATGTAAGAAATGTTCTATACTTTGCAGTCTAGTAAAAACAATAAGCAATATTCTATGGGGAGAGAAAATACACTACCAACCATGCATGGAAACTCACCACACCCAGACTTTTTGAATTGTACATCAAGCAATGGTTCACTGAAACTTTTGTTCAGCTTGGGCATATTAATCTGTGTTGTAGTTGTTGCATGGGGCTTTCCAGATTCAGGATCAAGATGAACACTGGTTCGTGTCACTATTGAAGTGTCAGCCTTTAAAGTGGGGGAGAGAAAATAAAATTAAAATATATACATGTTCATCCTTTTAAGACAAATAGTATTTACAAAAATGATTGAGAGACATTCCAGTGAACTTTAAGGGATTTATATTACTCTTAAAATATGTGAAAGAGTTAAAAGGACAAATTATGGTACAGTATTGTCCATAAATGAGTACACTATTGCCACATTTTTATTTATTTATTTATTAAGAAAGTTAATTTTTCTACTAAATCAAACATAGCAAGATTTCTAGTGAAATATTATACAATCACAATGGATATTATTTATGACCAAACTCAAAAATACTGATTTTTTCCTTAAAATCAGGACTAACACTCACAAAAAAGATTTTTTTTTTTAAATAAATAAATTCCTATATAAAAAGGTTTGTAAAAATCAATATTTGGTGTAACTGTCTGTTTTCTATTACTGCTAGACCTCACTAGATTTGTGCATTTTCACCAACAGTATGCAAGTATTCTTTCAAATCTGTCTTGCTGGATAATTTATTCGACTACTCGTTTTTATTTAAATTAATATATCACTAAATTAAAATTAAATCAATTATATCACTAGGTTAATCCCATATACTTGCATCTTCAAAAATCGTTTTTTTTTTGTTTTTTTTTTAAGCAGAGTGCTGAATTTGTATATTTCCCTGTGTAAATTTTAAACAGACATATATATAACTTGATTTCAGTATTTGTTTCCTATGTGGTCATTGGTCATGTATACAAGCCAGTCTTATTCAGGGTTATAGTAGAAACATTCATGGTACAGACATTTTTGATTTCATTAACAGTATTCGTAACCAATCATCTGATAAAATGAACAGTTCTTGGTATTAGTTTATATGGTTGGCCAAATTGTCTCTGTATACCTCCAACATTTCCACTTTTATGGTTGTGCTCAATTTTGGTAAGTGTTTTTTCTCAACTTCAATCATCTAGTAATTTTTGTACTTGCTGATCATATCAAAGAAATATAGTTTTTCAAATCAGAAAAGAGATCTTGTCCAGATTATTATTACAATCTATTAGTCAACTAACATTTAACATTACAGGCTTTATATTTAAATCCCCTAATAGGGAATTTATAAGGAAAAAAAAAAAATTTTTTTTAAAATAAACTTATATAATTCAATTTTGGACAATATTGTTATATTTTAGCAATTGAGTTTCAATGCTGCAGTTTATTTATCCATTTTGATTGCACAAAGTTTTACAAGAAATAATAAAATCTTGCCATATTTGATTTAGAAGAAAATTAATTTTCTATATAAAAAAAAAAGGGGTGGGTAAGCATGTACTCATTTATGAGCAATATTGTGAAAAAAGAAAAATATCTGATCTACACAGTTTGTTAATAGGATACAGTGTTAAATGTCCAAACTTTTTTCTTGCCTGAAAACACATTATTTATTTATGCCCAAACAAATTTATGTATGAACAATTTAATACAAAACTTAATTATCAAATCTTTACAAAATAGTGAAATTTTTCCACAGGTTAACTAAAAAAAAAAAAAAAAAAAAAAAAAAAGTAGCTCCAGAACCCAAGTTGACAACCAAATTATGTTATTCTGTATGTTCATTAAAAAGGAAAAAATGCTTTATTTTATCTTGAATGCACCTTGTAATTTGTTACATTTTGTTAAGTTACAGTAATCTGTCTTCATGATACTGTATTACATTTTTTAGATGTTACAAAAGACAGTTGTATTAAATTAAGAACCCCATTAAAGACTATAGCTTATTTTCACTGTGTAGATATATTTTTGGAGTTTTATCACAAGTAAAATCATTTGAATATTCCAAATGACAAGACTAGCTCAACAGATAATAGAAACTATACTGGAAGTTTCAATTCTTCATGCTTGTAAGTGAAGAGTATCATATTGCCTTCTGTAGTTTTATACTGCCAAATCCTTGGTAATACAGCTGCTATCATCTATGCATGCCAGACTAAGGCTTGAATTAGTGTTTGAGGTACAATTCAATTTTAAGACTTGTTTGTGGCATGTGCAAGAATTTCTTAATTTTAGAAATTCAAAAGGTGACTTACATCACGACTAGTTCTTTTCTTTTTAGGTGGGGTACCTTCTGTCTGGAAATCCTTAGAGACTGAAACATCAAGGTCATCATCAGTAACATCATAACTGATGTCTGAAAGGCAGGAAGCAGAGGATTCTCGCATGTGATTGTCAGTAGCCCTGCATCACAAGAGAGTAAATAGTGTGATAAGACTAGAATTTTTAGGAAAAGGGTTTACATTATTCATTTAAAAAAACAAAACAAAAACGTTGTTATACTTATGTTACCTTTCCTTTCATTCATTTTCACCTTAAACTTTACACAAACCTTATCTTTGATTATATTGAATTTATTTCCTTTATTTTCATTGACAAACAAAAAAATCAAAACATGAAAAACTTTGGCACTTTAGGTAACATGTTCCAAAATATTTTCAAAATTTCAATAAACACCACATCTTGGATTTTGGTACTTCACCCACGTTCCCACTTCTAATGGCATATCTTCTACAAATTTAATAAAAGACTATAAAAAACTAATTACAGCAGTTAAAGCCCCATATATGCAAGTTCACTTGGCAATACTTTCACTGAACTTTCTACAACATAGTATTAATTGTGAAAACAGGAAATTCTTGACCTAACAACCTAAATCCTCAATCTCATGCCTGTTAAATTGTAGGAAATGAAGAGGATGCAAGTTTTAAAACATAGTTGTAAAACACACACACACACACATCAATGAGATGAAGAAATAATAAAGAGAAAAAAAACAAAAAAACATGTCAAGCAAACAAGGACATTCCCGATTGCATTGCATCTCTTCTATAAGATGGTGGAATTAAGAAAAAAAAAATCCTTACTTTCTCTTCCCAACATCTGATCGTTGGTAAGAATTCAGGAATGCTAATTTCTTCATGTCTTTCTCATCCAACACTGATTTGTTTTTATCATTCAGCAAACTTTGAATCATCTCAATTAGTTTTTCCTGGAAAAAAAAATAATAAAAAATAAAGGATTATAAAAAAATCAGTTGAATATATACAAGTATTTTAGCAAACTTCAATATTAATATCATAGTCTAAGATTTTTCTAATGTATTACTTTATACACAATTTTTAATTTTTGTGTGTTTGGAACTCTTTTCCATTCTACACCAGTTTAGCAAATCATTCTTAGTGATTTGTTTTGAAAATTGTAACTGTAGCGTGTCCTCAAAATTTTACAAGGAATATATAAAAATGAATAATATCTCAAACAACTCATGTTAGTAAAACGAGGAACAATAAGTGAGCAATACTAACAAAGTGAGGTAAATCAATCCAGATTTGTTCGTCTGATACTCGTCAGGTAACATGGATGAAATTTCAGTGACAGAATTCTTCTTATACTGTTTTATTAAATTTTACTTTGTTTATGCTGTACTTGATTTTATTTATTTAAATGTATTGATTTTTGAATGGGTAAATGTATGCAAAAGCAGTCTTGCAAGGGGAAGGACAGAAATGAGACATTTTGAAAGAATGATAGAGAAGTGGGAGGATGAAAAGGTTGAAGGAGAAAAATTTGTACAAAGCATTTCAGGATACCAGTCCAGATTTCTTTTGGCCAAATGATTGGGTATTGTGGACGACATTTCAGTGGTAGAGAGGACAGAGAAGTTCTCTTATCTTATTTATTCTCTATTTGGTTTTATTTATTTTTCAATTGGTAAATGTATATTTTGGCATGTAATCATCTTTTGTTAGCCTAATCAGTCTGACCCCCAAACTGGATTTATTTGTACACCTATCTTGGCATATTTGTTCTACATTTTTTTTAAAAAAAAAAGACAATGTTAATTTATTTTGATAGAGGATATTCTAACTTATATAGTTAAAACTTAACAGATAATATACTGTCAGTTCTCTAACTCAACCATAACACACATATTCAGAGTTAATCCTACACTTAACCCCATCTATGTTACCCAGACCCCACAACACACACTGCCCTTTCATTCTAAATCCACTTTATTCTATTTTTATCCTCATTTACTTATATGCAATGTTTCTACTTAGATTCTATAATTTTATTTACTATTTACTTATTTTTTCTTGTTTGGGATTGGTTTTCTGGTTCCTTCTAAAGCCAACTTCAACTCTAAACGTCTAATGTCTGTTTATTGAAATTTTATTCACTAATTATTATTATTATTTCCACCCTAATCTCCCAATAGAAGTAGATAGGTTTGCCTATCATCTGGTTCATATTCCTTCCTAGTCTTTTGAACAGGAATACAGGTTTATCGCTTGTTTCCAGTTTCTTCTAAAGTTTGTTCATTCACTTATGTTTTCCCAATCACAACAATCTTGACCTCTTCAAGTGTGGAGTTAGACTACCTTTCCTGCATAGCACCAAGAACTTGACTTTTCGCACTTTCTTACATTCATACAACACCACACAGTACCCTTACTAGTATTGGCTGAACATTAGTTAAAAATCTAGTGAATGTTTTGAGCTTCATGTTTTTTTTTGGCCAGGGATTAAAGATTAGTATCTTTTTCTCAATTCTTTGTTCAAGGTGAAAAAAGTAACAGGGGACGGATTTTCCACTCAAAATTTTCCTTAATTTCATATTCACTTTTGGTTAATTCTATTTTTATTATATTGCATGTTAAAATTTAAACCAAATATACTATATGTCTGTGACATAAAAGTTCTACCTCTGTACAGAGTGACTTCGTAGTCACTTGACTATGCAAAATAGGGCAAGTCCTTATTGCCCATGTCACTAGATTTTATACCGTTTGTTGATGTGTGACTTCTCTGAACAATAGTACAAAATCGTGTGTGTGTGTGTGTGTGTGTGTGCGCGTACACACACACTTCTTTTTTGAGTGTGGATCTAAGTCTGGACTAACCTTCATTCTGGGTATGTCAAATCATCCAGATAAATGGAAAGTGGTCACCCTTACCTTACGTATTTTCTTCAAATTTTAACCGGTAGTAGGTATCATTAAAACAAGACAATCCTGAAAATTTGAGCATCTAAGTCTAAGCTGTTCAGAAAATATGCCATTTTTAAGATTTTGTGTGAAACACAATTAGTGAGAAAACCACAGCTTTATAAAATTCCTTTTTCTTCAATAAAATCCCATCCAGACATGCTAGAGCCATGAAAATTTGCACAGGTAAGTTCTTGAGTGAGGAATCCAAAAAAATGACACCAGAAACACCTAGAAATCAATCATTTTTGAGCTATACAACAATTTGAGCAAATTTTGGTATGTGATATATATATATATATATATATATATATATATATATATATATATATATATATATATATATATATATAAAAAAAAGTGGCACTAGAGGTAAATGAAAAAACTTTTTTTTTTAATGTGTTCCATATTACAATCATGAATGGAATCAAAAATGAAGTCTTCCCTCATTGTTGGCCCACAGTTGACAATCGAAAATGGCCATTGGTATATAGACCTTATATTTAATCTCCAGAATACACTCCAAGGGAGTTCAATATCAATGGATTTTTCAGTAAGATGGATGTATAACTAAAGTGACACTATTTTCATGCCTTAGTCTTAAGGCTTTAATTAGGTCAAATGGTCATAAAATAGTACAACAGTAGAGAAACAAAAACAATCCCACAAGAAATATTCACATCTAGAAAAATAATCCACCAACCAAAACATTTGATTATATTTTTATCTAGGAATGAAGTTTAACAAATGCAGCTACAGTTTTGTTGTAATCTACATCACTTATCTTGTAAGGGGGGGGGGGGCTTCTACTAATTAGGAGAACCTACAATTTGCCATCAACCATGGCGTACTTCACAACAGGCATTCTCAAGAAAGATGCGGTGTGTGATGTACTGTCCACAGATAAAAAGCAAACATAGCAGATTGAAGGCACAGTGATTCACATCTTTCTGGTTTGGTTTGGTTTTGCCAGAAGCAGAAACAATGAATAACTATGCACTTCCTGTGGGGAAATTTAACCCGAAGTGCATACAGATGTCATTTTGTGAGTTGCTGTGAATGGTCGCAGTTTTGTTTTTCAGGCACATGATTTAACAATGAGATAAGTTTAGGGGTTTGTTTAATTCAGTGGGGAATTTAGAAACTGTGTCTTCAGGCCCATTTTTAGTGTCCAAGAATGAAAACTGCAATGATTTCTTAATTTTAGGCAGAAAAAACAAAAACAAAGAAGGGGAAAATCAAGGTGTCGCAATTAGCATTTAGTGTCTCAATTTGCATTTTTATGTGAATGAATTGTTTAACTATCACTGCCTTTTCAAACATTTCAGTGATTTTTTTGTTAACATTATTTTGTTTGAACAAGTGGACATTGTTCTTTTTCTTTGTTTCTTAATCCTAACAAATGGGATTCAAATCCTGACATTTTAAATAGTACAAAATTGAAAGTTGTATAAAATTCAGAAATGAAAATAATATTAGGGGGAGCCTAGAAAAATTTTTTTTTTCCAGGAGACCTAGAGCCATGTATGAAACCATGAGGGGGGGAAACTAATAATACTGATGGGAGGGGAAAAGCAGGAGGAACGGATTGGTTCTCTTGTTGAGATTTCTCTACATACGGGTACCATTCTTTGAACATTTCTTTACATATGAGTACTTTTCTGGTGAAATAGTCATTTCAGAAGTAACTGTTTTAGGTTTATTTAGGAGTTTTGTTAGATAGGTTACGAAAAGAAAATTTTATGAAGAAATGATATTTCATATTTTATATTTGATTTGGTGCATTGTCTGTATATTGGAAATCAGGAAGATTTCCAAATTTTTTTTTTTTATTCAGGTAACAACAAACATGGCTGAAAAAGAAAAAACCTGTGATTTTGGTGATCTGTTGAAAACACCATATCACAAGCTGGATTTCAGAACATCTGGAATCAAATAGCTTGCTGATTTCAATGTAGAAGTTCAAGATACATATTTGTGGAGAGTTTGTCTGTTGGAAAATAAACATGAAGGTATGATAATTTAATATCATCATGAACAACTCTTTGGTAATGTATTAGAATGAAGAGTAAACAAATGCTGTGATGTAATAATAAAACAAACGTAAGGTTGACCTCAAAGCTAAAAATATTGATGTGATTCCTGGTCTTGTTATGTCGTCAATGCATTGCTAAATTCAAAACGGTTACAACTACAAACACAAATTCTGTTGAATCAGAGATGGAAGATGACACTCCTTTCAATGATATTGATGAATCTCCAAACAATGAGAACTATAATTTATGCAAAATGCCAAGAAAAAGATTGAACACAAATTTGGAAACAGTTATTTCAGCAGTGAATTTGCATGGAGTGCCTCAGCATTGTCGAGCAACAAGTGCAAAAACAAAGCTTGAAAAAGTTATGCACACATACAAGACCAATATTTTTGAGGTGTATCAAATAAATGGATTCACTGGATGACACTGGTTCTGTCAAAACAAATGATGGTTTGGTTTGTTTTACAGCATATCAACCTCAATGGGTTATTTAATGCCGACAACTTTTTTTTTTTTTTTGTCAAAAATCTATTTCTGGTAATAATTTTTTCCTCAAAATTGTATTGCTGGTAATATTTTAATTTTTCAAAAATGTACTGCTGGTAATATTTTTTTTTTACAAAGTATTTCTGGTATGAAAGTGTAAAAATAGGTTTTACCTATTTTTACACTTTCATAATGTTTTTTTTTTTTACCTCAATTTCAGGGGTCAACTATTTGCCCATAGCTGAGACCCTAACAGGTGCTTCCACCCCAGCAACCCAGCAATTAAGAGGTGGTTCCATGCTCTTCAAAGCCTCTTGATCAGAGGCCTTGCTGTTGGACGTAGTTTATCGTCTTACCCTGGACGCAGATGTAATTTATCGTCATACCCAGGAAGGTCAAAACAAATAAGGTACAAGAGAAAGCAGCAGGGCTGGAGAGACTACACGATGCCATGAGGGAAAAAAAAAACTGATAATAGCATCATACCCTGAAAAGATACAAATTCTCACATTGGTACCTGACAAATATTCAAGTAAGTACTGTTTTGAACAATTTCATGTTTCTGAGTATCTGGTACGAATTGCTTAGAGTTTAAAAAAATATAGTGCCTGGTAAGAAGTACTGTGTCAGTATCAGTAACAAAATTCAGAAACAGAAACGATTGATTTGCTGTAATCTCCAAGAAATGTAAAGCTCATTTAAGGAAAAACTACTTGATATAAAACTTAGTTTCTGTAAGTTTTGCACTGTGTCCAAAATGGTGTGTCCTTGCTAGATCATCAGGCACTCACTCAGTCTGTGTATGCAGTACTTATAGTTAATGCTATTGACTGGGACATTACATACAAAGACCTTATGAACAAAGTTGTTTGTAACACTGATAGCAAGGAATGCATGATGCACTGTTGTGAGTCCTGTAACTGCTGGTTTGAAGAAATTCCTTGATAAGCTCAATGATCTTGACATTGGGATCTACTGTCAATGGGACACTACTGATTGTACCTCATTGACAACACTGACAACCACATATGAAGAGTATAAATATCTCACACAACATTCTTATCTAGTCAAGTGCCAAGCAAAATACCTAAGTTGAAGAAGGAATCACTGGAAGAAAATGAGGTGCTCGTGTTAGATTTTGCAGAGAATTACCAGTTCTTGACACAGCACAAAATCCAAAGCTATCATTGGAGTAAAGAGTACTGTACATTACATCCACTAGTGGTGTACTATAAGGATGCAGATGTAGATCTGCAACACAACTCCTTTTGTTTCATCTCAGATGATAACACTCATGACACCAGCTTTATGTATCAGATTCAGACATTACTGGCAGAATATTTAAAAGAGACACACCTGCATGTAAAAAAAAAAAAAAAAGACTAACTTTTCTGATGGTTGTGGTGGACAGTATGAAAATTTCAAGAAGTTTTTAAATTTGTGCACCCACAAACAAGATTTTGCAATGGATGCTAAGCAGGTGTTTTTTTTGCCACAAGCCATGGTAAATCACCTTGTGATGGCACAGGTGGTGCGGTAAAACATCATACAGCCAAACAATGTTTACAGAGACCATTAAACAACCCAATTCTCAATTACAAAGCTATGCTTGATTTATGTCAGGAGGAAATGACATCAATCAGGTTATATGGTATCAACACTGAGGATATGCATGATTTGGTTGGTGTGACACTATTTAGCTATGGTAATTGGTTAACTAATTAAACACAGGAATTAAAACAAGAAAATACTGAGAACGCAAAAGAAGATACCCCCCA
Organism: Acanthosepion pharaonis; assembly: GCA_903632075.3. Lineage (NCBI taxonomy): Eukaryota > Metazoa > Mollusca > Cephalopoda > Sepiida > Sepiidae > Acanthosepion > Acanthosepion pharaonis. The sequence goes on along the minus strand of CAHIKZ030003242.1, from coordinate 57,777 downwards.
ATTTTTTTTACTCAAGAATAAAATCTAGTTACTTTCTTGTAAGACCCGTAAATTGGCGTAGACTTGCAGAAAGGCCATATGCGAGCTTTTAACAAATTATTAATGATGTTTGTAAAAGGACTTGCAGAGAAAACATGAGATTCAGAAAAAGTGTTGAGATATCAGGCAGCAGGCCATATGTTGATTATAAAAACTTTGGCATGAGAAGGTATGCCGAAATTATTTACTGATATGGGATAGAGAGAATCAATATTATTTATCTTCCCAAGACCATATGTACTGGTAGTAATATTTTTTTTTTTCCTCTTCAAAAATGTATTGCTGGTGCCATAATGGGTTTTTTTAGTGGTGTTATCTTCAAAGTCCATGCTTTTCTATTGGATTATTTTTGGAATCCTTGGCTTTGGCTTTAGGCCCTTGTATTGTCTTCTAGCCAGCCTTCTGATATTGTTTTGGAATTTTTTGGTTTTCATTCTCATCTGCTTATTCTTGTTTGCAGTTTATGCACTTTGGTGGTTGCCTGCAGTCTGCGTGGTTTCCAGTTTCTCCGCAGTTTTTACATGTTGTTGATCTGGTACATCTCTCCCTGTGGTGTCTGAATTTTTGGCAATTGATATATGTTTCAACTTTGTGTACCCTATTTTTATTTCAGTTGGAGGTTTTGGGGTGTTAAATTTAAAAATATATGTGTTTGTTAGGAATGTTTGATTGTTTGCCTTTTTTATAGATATTCTTTGGATGTCGGTAATGCCTTGTTGGTGGAGGTGATTTTTTTTATTTCATCCAGAATGCAAAGGGAGAGATCTGGGCTTCTCATTACACTCTTTTATGAGTTCAGGGAAATGTGAGGGGTAAGCTTTTATTTTGAGATTATGGAAGTATTTCTGTTTAAGTAGAAGGTCTGAGAAAGTTTTCTTTGGTACTTCTACCAGTAGGGTATTGTTGATTAGTTTTTTTGACTGATTTTGGTTTTATCATTTCATTTTCACAAATTGGACAAACTCTCCAGTGAAGATGACTCATTTGTTAATATCCATGATTTCAACATTTCCACTTTGCTTGATATCAGTGATATAGGGACATCCTCATGTTACTTGTGTATATAATTCTTTTTGGTAGGTTGGTATGGTTACTCATATTGGTAAGGAGGAAAGTGATGTAAAAGTTGACTTTATGCATCCCCATGAACCATAAAAAACCTTCAAATGGCCGGAGTGTGGTGATTCATGTTACATTTTGGTAGAATACTGTTCGTGCCATCAGTCCACCTACAACAAGCACTAGAAGAACATACAAGTGATGGAGAATATTGAGAAAAAAAAAAAAAAAAAAAAAAAAAAAACTAGCTGTTAAACTTCATTGCTAGATAAAAATCATGTGATCAAGTGTTTTGGTTGGCAGATTATTTTTCTAGATGTGAATATTTCTCATGAGGTTGTTTTTGTTTCTCTACTGTTGTACTGTTTAGTATTTTATGACCATTTGACCTAATAAAATCCTTAAGACTAGGGCATGAAAAAAGTGTCACTTTAGTTACTCATCCATCTTGTATTACTGAAAAATCCATTGTTATTGAACTCCCTTGGAGTGTATTATGGAGATTAAATATAAGGTCCATATACCAATGGCCGGAAAAAAATAACCATTTTCAATTGTTAACTGTAGGCCAATGATGAGAGAACAAGTACCGATATACTCTCTCATAAGCTCTCAGAGACACAACAGAGATGGCCAGTAATAGAAAGAGAGGCATATGCTATCATGTATGCTCTCCAAAAACTGGACTACTACTTGAATGGTGCTGTCTTTACTATAAAAACAGACCACAGGCCCCTGCAGTACCTACTGCAGTCAGAATGGACGAATAAGAAGATTCAACAGTGGACGCTAAAGTTAAGTGGCTACCACTGTAAGATAGAGTATTTGGCAGGGAAAGAAAATACCTGTGCCAATTTACTCTCAAGAATACAGAAACAACTAGAAGAAAGATATGTAAATATAGAACAGGGATAGATGATAAAATTATAGAATTGGAGTAATTAACTCCAATAAGTTAAAAAGATCGCCTCATGTTAGAATCAGATGAAGAATTGGACACACAGAATGATGACTGATCCTTAATGGACAGAAGGATTGAGAGGAGCAGGCAGACAGTGAGATAGCTGTTTTAGAGAAGAGGTGGAGGAAGGAGAGACCACTTATTCCAATAATAGATGAAAGGCTGTATTATCTCTCAGGTAGAGATGAGGAAGTTAAGCCAAGTGTATGGCCCAAAGTTTGAAGCAAGAGATTTAGAACAGTGCCACGAAGGTGTTGGGTCACATGGGGAATTGATAGAACATATGACCTAATAGGGAGAAAGTACTATTGGCCCAAATTGTAATGGAGAGGTCACTAATTATGTTCAGATTGTGTAGTGTCTAGTCACGGAGTAGAAGGCAGGAAAATGGCACCATTGGAAGGGATGGATGTGCCGAGCTTCCTCTTCGAGAAAGTGAGTATGGATGTATCAGGACCATATGAGGAAACTGCACGAGGAAATAACTATATAGTGAGTTTTATTGATTGGCTAACAAATTGGCCTGAAGCATTTGCAGTACCAGACAAGAAGGCTAAAACTGTAGCTGATTTGATAAGTGAAATCTTCCCTAGGCATGGTGCCCATGTGCAACTTGTCACTGATAATGGCACAGAGAATATAAACAGCATAATGAGGGAAGTGCTGACAGGTTTGAATATAAAGCACATAAAAACATCTCCATATGACCCCCAAGTAAATGTTCCACATTTTCATAGAACCTTAATAGATGTATAGTTTTTCAACTGGCTAGAAAAATACAGGAAATTGGGATCTGTATTGACGTGTCACTGGCAGCTGTGAGGTTTACGATTAATGTGAAACCTCCAGATTTTCAATACTTTATATTATTTGGCAGAGACGTGGTCCTGCCTGTGGATAACTTGCTGAAGCCCCGAAGAAAGTATATGGGGGAAGATTATCATCAGCTGTTAGAACAACAGCATAAAATATTTGTACAGGCCAGAAGAAGAATAAAGAGGGCACAGAAGAGAAGAAATGAGAGGGTGAATGCTGAAAGAAAAGTAGTAGAATTGAAGGTTGGAGACCCTGTCTACTATAAAATTCACCAGAGAGAAGGAAAGCTGGACCAGAGATGGGAACCATACTACCGGATAGTAGAACATACGGGCCCAGTATCATATGTAATATGGGATCAAGTGGCAGGACGGGCAAGGAGGGTCTATGCCAATGATCTGAAGAAAGCTGAAATAGCTAATCTAGAAATGAGTGAGTTAAGGACAGAGAAAGCAAGAACAAGGAGATAGACCGACTTAGGACCAGCAGAGCTCAGTCGTCGCCGAGTCGGTGCGGAGGGGACCCTGTGATGTCACCGTCTCAACCCCATGTCCAAAGAAAAAGAAGAAAAAAGCAAGGAAATCCAGTCAAGGGTTCTAAAGGGAACCTCCCTAAACAAGAAAAAGAGCTCAGCAAGTGGGAGGAGGAGGATCAGATACCCCTTTCCAAGCTCAGAGAAAGGCTAAGAAACAAGGGAGATCTAGATGTTGAATCAACAAGTAATAGTCCAAAGTACAGACTCGAAGCAGAAGGAAGAATCAAGAGAGAAGGAAAAGGACGAAACACCTCCTGAAGAGGAGTTGAACCCTGACAGAAGGTTAGAGGTCGAACAGGAACTACCTCTGAAGATAAAATTGAGAGGGGTAGGGAAACCCAAATCTCAATAGAACAAAGAAGGCTGTGAAGAATAGAAGCGTTCAGTGTCGACATAACGACACTGGCTCATCTCAAAACCTACTGGCTGACTGGATGTGGATGGAGGCGCGAGTTGCACCTCACGAGGGACAGAAGAAGATTAGTGGCATTGCTAATTGGCCAGCAGGGGTGCCATAAAGTTACAGCCTTTGGAGGGGGGAGCCCTACGCGCATGTCCAGACCAATTGATCTGCTAGGAGTTAGTTGGAGGAGGGAAGAGCTGAAGGGTTACAAACTTAGAAAAGAAATTATGGAATAATTGAGCGAGGAATTGAATAGGACAGAATGTTTAAGAAGAATAAAAACGAGAGAATCTTGTTGCTTTGCAGGAATGATCGGAATGAAGGGGTTGATGATGATAGCCACATAAATGTTGGCAAGATACAATGTAGAAACGGAATACATAGCTTTAAATTCCGGTAGAACAAAGTTCATGTTGCTAACAGCAGATGAAGCTAAAAAGTGTAGAAATGATGCCCTGGGAACTTTTACATCATTGAGCCGCATCTATGTAGCTGGTAATCACAAAATGCGCATGCTTGAATTGTTTGAAGGGAAGAAAGGAATTAAAAGAACTTGTCAAGTGGAGGTATTAGCAAACATTGCATTACCACAAGCTATCAGAGTTTCAGACAGGGTGTGGGTAGTGGCCACACAGAAATCAATCAGCTTGTCTAGGGTATGTGGGAGAGGGTCCACAAGGACACTAAAAGTTAAACCACCATTATCCCTGTTAAAATTGCCCCTGGGATGTTCGACATTTGGAATATCTATTTCTTTGCCCCCATATTACCAGGTAGAAGAAAAATATGAAGAGAGAGATTCAATTATAGAATTGGTTGACAGAAGCTTACTCAATTGTACAGAGTTGTGGGAGCCAATAGTGAGGGGGTTCCCCAATGTTACCTTGGATAAAATGCCAGTGCTAATGAAGTCAATAGGAAAGATCGATATGAATCCGTTGAAAGACAAAGTTAAGTGTGTTGGAAAGGAAGGTATGACTTGGGAGGATGATGAATAGGTCAGCAATGATGGGTACATTAATAATTATCGCAATAGGGGGAATGCCAGTATGGAAATTTAGAAGTAGGAGAGAATTAATTCGTGGTAATCAAATGAGCATGCAGCAACTCGAGAGGGAGATGCCGAGCAGTGTTCAGAAATTGCAGGAAAGCCGACAGTGGAGGCCAAAGTGGAACCGATACGTAGGGCGGAAAAACCTCCTGTAGCAGACAGGAAAACATTAACCATAATATCCACACACATACACGCACACTTTAAATTTGCATGAAAAATAAAATAAAATGAACATTACATCGCATGTAGAACAGAAGATGACAAGAACTTTAAATTGCATGAAAAAGAAAATGAAATAAACATTACATTGCATGTAGAACAGAAAGACTGATCATGAAACAAACCGCAAAAAGGAAAAAAGAATGGCATGAAACAGATGCATGATAAATAGTGTACCGGGATTTAGGTGTCATTTATGAGTAAATGACAAGGCAGGTAAGGGAGGATTGTGACACTATTTAGCTATGGTAATTGGCTAACTAATTAACCATAGAAATTAAAACAGAAAATAGACATTCTTAAAGTGAAAAGAAAGAGCTATAACGAAAGATAGACTGATCGATAAAAGATTGTATTTACAAAAAGAGCCTGCGGAAGAAGCCACGTGTGAGGTCTTGTCCTGTTAAGTTATCGCCAAGGGAGATAGAAAGAAAGGCAAATATGGAATTATCGGCTGAAACGTCTTGGCTGTAAAAAATTTCAGTTGGAGACGGGCAGTGATAATCAATGTTAATTATCTTTCCAAGATATTGTTTAATTTTTTTTTTTTTTCTTGGATACAGGCGAAGAGAAGCAATGTGGCAATTATAAAATTTTGGCATTGTCTCAATATAGGTGAGAGGATTTTTATCATTTACTTTGCCAACAGACGCTAAGATGTTGAATGGCAATGTGGCAATTGTAAACTTTTGGCAATCTCCAGAAAATAGTGGAGAATTGAGATTTGACAAGATAAAAGAATTTAATTTCTTAACAGGTCAGGGATTCCATGATAAGGCTAACTTGGCATAGAGAACCAGATGGCAAACTTTGACAGTGATCGATGACTTGGTAGAGAGTGCTGGATAAGTGACTTTTGGGTGGCCCAGAAAAAAAAGAACATGTGATAAAAATTTAATTGGCAATGAGAATTTTGTAAACAAAAATTCTAGATTATAATTTTAAGGAGGCCAGCTTATCCACACCCGCACTGCCGACAGATCATTGGTCATATGGTGGCATGGTGATAGGCGGAGGTGAAAGGATGAGAAAGATGGAGAAGATGTTAACGCCCACTGAAGGGATTGGTATGAGATATCAATGTGAGAGAGAAAGAGTCTAGCTCTCCTCCGACTTTCCCTCACGAACGACAGAGACCCCTCCCAATGGGAAGTGGTTAATTTTCATAAAAAAAGTAAATAATCAATTTTCCTGTCCTGACAACAAAGAGATTTCTTGTTAGAAATAGAGATTACCAAGAACCCCAGGCCGCGTTGGGCCCACACACAGAGATTTGGTCGGTACCCATATAAACGAATGATTGGTTTGGTTGTTTTGTTTAACGGCATTCCAACCTTAGTGGTCACTTTATGCCTCGCTAGATGATTTTTCGGGGACTTTAAAAAAATCTTAAGTTAAATGTGTTTCTTGGTTTGAGTAGGCACCTTGAAGTAAGCAGCTTCATGGAGGTATATAGCTTGGTATATTTAAGTTTATTTCAATCTTTTCTAGATTTTGCTATATAGACCAGTTTCTTTTATATATTCAAGTATTTTTGAAGGTTTTACTTGGAGGAATACTTTTTCAGGTTTGTTTCTTTTAAAAGTACTTTTGGCTTCGTTTTTCAAGTCTAAACAATTTGTCAAAATGTGACATATTGTATAAGCCTCCTGGCATGGTATACAGATTGGAGCTGCCTCCTTCTTAAGGAGGTAAGAATGGATGATGCTCGAGTGGGCCATTTTCTAGTCATTTCAATGTAGTCATTTATTTCTCCAATTTGTTCCTTTTTATGCATGTAATTTGTTATTTGTGTAAGAATTCCATGATTCTTGCCATTTGATGTTTGTTAATTGTTGCTATTAGGTCTGTGAAGGGAATTTTATATTTTGAGGGTTCCAGTTCTAGTGCTTTTTTTGCTGCCTGATCAGCTCTGTGATTCCCCTTTATACCGATATGACTGGGTACCCAGCAGAAGACTATTTCTGTATTTTTAGTAATTACATTTGTCTTTAAAGGATTTTAGTTGTTAAAACATTGTCTGTTTGTCTATTTTCCAATAGAGTTAGTACTGAATTCTTATCTGTAAAGATGATGTGTTTTTTTTCTTCACTGTTTTCAATTATATTCAATGCCAGTTCTATGAATGATGCTTCAGCACTGTAGATTGATGCTTTATCAGGGAGTCTTTTTAATAGTTTGTCTTTACAAATTTGAAAACTCACATGCAAAATTTCTAACTTTGAATCCATCTGTATATATTTCCATGTGGTTTGATGATTTGTCTTTAATACTTTGAAGTTCTTCATGGTATATAATTGAATCCCTTTCTTTTGAGTACTTGATTAAGTCAAGTATTATTGTTGGTTGTTTTGCCAACCAAGGTGGGTATTTCAGGCATAAAAGATTTGTGAATTATGGATATATATCTATTTCGAAGAAGAAGGAGGACCTTGTTTGAGTTCAGTAGTCCATATGGTTCGAGGGCCTTTTCTTTTTTTCCAAACTCTATGTTGTGTTGATGAAAGACACACTTGTATGTAGGATTTGAAGGACATGATGCTAATTTGATGTAATATTTTAACGCTAATTTTCCTCTTCTCATTACCAGTGGTGGTTCATGTGCCTCAGGTAAAAGAATCAAACTGGGGTAGTGGCAAATGACAATATTACTAGTCTTAGCCCTTGGTGATGGATAGTGTTCAAACTTTTGATATATGATTTCCTTTGTCGATCCATAAATAAAACAGCAATAATCCAGTTTGGATCTTATTAGTGTTCAATAGAAATTTCAGAAGTGTTTTTTTTCAGCTCCCAGTTTGTATGGGCTATGACTCTCAGTAGTTGGATAGATTTGTTACACTTTTTCCTCAGGTACTTAATATGGGGTATGAAAGTGAGTTTTTGGTCAAAGATAATACCGAGGTATTTATATTGTTTAACCCCAGTTATTGTGTCCTTACCAAGCTTCAGTATAGGATCATTATGCATTTTACGATGTTGGCAAAAATGCATATACTTTGTTTTCTCTTTAGAAAAACTAAATCCATTATTTGTAGCCCACTTATTAATTTTGTTTAGGCTTAGTTGCAGTTGCCTTTCAAATGTGCGAATATATTTTGCTCTATAGCATATCATTAGATCGTCTATGTATATGGCACATTCTGTTCCAGTATTAATGTTTTTAATTATGTTGTTAATCTTTATATTAAAAAGTGTTATAGAGAGTATACTGCCTTGTGGCACTCCATTTCTTGTTCTTTTCCAAGCTGAAAGGGTATCTTCAAATTTCACTCTGAATTTTCTATCACTCATAAAATTTTTTATATCAGTATTGCCATTCTGCCCTTCAGTCCCATTTCCTTCAAGTCTTTCATTATCCCATATTTCCATGTTGTATCATATGCCTTTTCCAGATCAAAAAAAAAACACTGATACGATGTGTTCTTTTTTGGATGAAAGAAAAAGAGATACATGTTTCTAATTTTACTATGTGTTCAATAGGGCTCCCTCTTGTTTCTGAAGCCTTCAAAGATGTTCTGTGATCAGTTTGTTTGTTTCCAGATATCACACCAAATACTTTTTATTCACCATTCTTTCAAAAGTCTTGCATACACAGCTGGTGAGTGCAATAAATAAGTAGTTCATTGGATCTGTAGGGTTTTTATAAGGTTTGGGCATAGGAATTTTTCTGGCTCTTTCCATATATTTGGGATTTTTCCAGTAAACCAGATATCATTATAGATTTTGAGTAAAGTATTTTTTGGTCCTCTGGGCAATTGCTTTTTCCTTTGTCTCATGAATTTCATCAGGACCAACAGCTGTGTTATGTCATTTTTTTTAAAGCATTTTGTAATTCTGTTAACGTGAATGGTTAGTTATAGGTTTCGGAGTTATCTGAATGAAAATTGATTTTTTTTTCTCCTTGTGCTATTTGATTGTTTTTGAATTCTTTTTTTTTTTTTTAAGGATTGTTTGAGGAGGAGTTTTTAGCAAAGTTTTCAGCTATGTCTTTTTTATTTGTAATTCTGGTGCCCTTGTATGTGATATGTTGGTAAGGTTGTCTGTTGTCTTCCCTGAAATCTTTCTAATCATGTCCCATACTTTTTTAGATTTAGTGTCTGAATTCATTTTTCTAACATATTGCTGCCATGATGATTGTTTAGCCTTTTTAATGGTCCTGTGTGCCTTAGCTCTATCTCTATCATTTTATAGACATCTAAATTTTCTTTGGTTGGATGATTTTAAATTTCTCACACAACTTTGCATTAATGTTAAACCAGGGTTATTGAATTTAGAAGAGGGTGAACTTTTGGGAATATTTTGTTCTCATTGTTTGTAATGTGTTTGTAAAGTATGTGATATTATCCTTTTTGTTTATATTTGCTTCTGATGTCAATTTTCTTTGACATGCATTTTGGAAACATTGCAATGTCCACATACGTAAATATTCCATCCAGGTGTTTTATTGTCCCTTTCTATCATATGGCCTTGTAATATGATGTGTGTGGTCACTTCCAGTTGGGTCTCATCATGTACTCTCAGTGATAATTCATGTAAATGCTGGGATCAATATTGTTAATAATGGCTTATAATGTTCAAGTTGCTTTTGCAGATATGTATTAGCCCCATTGTTAAAAGGTATAATTGGTTCTGATCTAAAAATTCTTCTATTATTTTCCCTCTTCTGTTTGTATCCTTATTGCCAATATTTCACTAAAATACTATTATCAATATGAAGGGTTTAAATAATTGTCTAATCAGTTCATCCATTCTCTCTTGTCCAGTGTATCATTTGGAGGTAGGTATAGTGAGCAGAAAGTCAGTTTTTTGGAGTACTAATACTGCAATTGCTTATAGTTTTTGTCTTTAATTTGATTTCTTTTTTGACTGATGTTGTTATTATACTACTAGCAGTAGAGCCCGGTGTTGCCGGGGATATAACAGTAAGAGATAGATCAAGTATCAACCATCATAAAGACTGAAAAATAAAATTGACAAAGATTATTGTTTAAGGTTGACGGACACGCATGTCTTAATTAGTTTTTTTTTTTTTTTTTTTTTTTTAATTGGTCAAACCCAAACTCAAACAAAAAACATTGTTTTCAATCGTTATGAGTCTCCCAATTGAATAGAATAATTTTATAAACAATTGTCTTGTAAATGGAATTTTTAAAGCATTCTGAATGTAAAATTAAAGAAAAAAGTGTGCAAGACAATAAGAAACACTACATGCCAAAAAAAAAAAAAAAAAAAAAAAAAAAAAAAAAAAGTTTTGTTGAAATTGGTTGAAAAATGTAGGTAGCCTTTCTGTAATCTTTTAGTTTTACAATATATGATTTTTACTTATTGAATACAGTAAAAAAAAAAATTGCTTATTTTGCTTGTGGTGATTCATAATTAGAATTCTGATTTGAATATATTTTCCACTCGTTGTTTCTAATACAAAAAAATATTAACTTTATTTGGGTTTATTAATTATGATCGAACAAATCTTATTCATTTAGTAGCCTTTCTGTAATAATAATCTTTTTACAATTTATGATTTTTACTTTTTTTTATACAGTAAAAAAAAAAAATTGGACACCATGTGTATTTAAAGTAGTTTCCCGTTCGGTTTTTATTTTAGTTAGGACTCAATCGTTCATTATCTCTCCCAATTGAATATCCGATGTTTTATTATAAATAATTGTCTTGTAAATGGAATTTTTAAAGCATTCTGAATGTTAAAAACTAAACAAAAAAAAATCGTTATTGCAATAGAATAAGAAACACTTTTAAAGCATTCTGAACCCCCCCTGCACAATAGAAACACACACCAAGTGAAGTTTTGATTTATCGGCTGAAAAATATAGGAAATCCGCTCCCATATTTAAAAGGAACCCACACACACAAACAACCCGATGTGAGTTGTCCCCTTCCATTTTCGATGTCTCTTAATCGTGTTTTCAAATTGATTTTGTGCAAAAACAATTATATTTTTCCCATTTTTGGTGCTGTTAGAACCACCACAAGGTAATTTTATGTAGTCCTGTGAAGTTTTGTTGAAATCGGTTGAATAATGTAGGAAATGCAATCCAATATATAAACGTTACAGACACACACACACACACACACACACACCCACAATCTGTTTTATAATAAGTAAGATAATTGATGAGCCAAATGAGGCTCTATCTCTTTGATCATTTATGTAGTTGTATGATGTATATTTTTTAATGTGAAGTGAGTCTTGATTTTTGATGCATTTCCTGTAAACATATGACTGCTGGGCAGAAAATGACAATGAGAAGCATCAATTCGTAATGGTTGACCTTCTCACTCCTTATGTTCCATTGGAGGATTCTGTAAGCCATTTATTTTGAAAGCTGTTTTAGTTTGGGTGGTAGAGGATTCTGATTCTCGATATCCATTGGCTCAAAGACTTCAAATTGGTTCTGTATTTGTTCATTTTTTTTTTTCCTGTGTGTGCTCGTTCTCTCTCCTTTCCATTGATTCTAAGACTTCAATTTGTTTTGTATTTGCTTTTCATTTTTTTTTTTTGGTGATTTGTATATGGATGGTAGTGTATGTCTTGTTTGGCAAATATAATTTTATTATCTTTCATTTGGATTGGGTTTGTACCATGGCATTCTATATTAACAGGCCTTAATCGTAACGTTCTCTATAGACTGGAGGCCCCTCCAATTAGATCATTTTAGTTTCAGTTTGAGCGAACTGCTGCATTCTGTGTACTCTTATGTTGTTGGCTCGAGAAATTCAAAGGAATCTTTTTAATTTTACCTTTGGTTGGAATATCATTTAACTTATTTGAAGTAAGTATATTTGATTATTTTAGTTTGAGTCCATACATTATTTATTTTAAATTGTAAAAAGTAAACTTTGGTGATTAAATTTACTCACAAAAAAAGATTTACTTCATATGAAAAATTTAGTTTAATTCATTTTGGCATTTTCCTCTTAAAGTTTGTTCAACATTTTTTGATTAAAGTTTAAAGAATTATTTATTGATAAAATGCAATTCTTTTTTAGTAATTTGTGTTATTTTAAAAGCAAAAACAAAAAACGTTTAATAAATTTGAACAGAATTTAATTTAGTTTCTTCAAAGACGTAAAAAAACAATTTTATTATAAAATGAATTAAAAATTTGTTTTTTTCATAAATTCAATGTCATTACTTAATTTGATATTTATTTTTGATATTGCTAAAAAACATTGTTAGTATGAGTGAAAACATAACGTCAACAAAATTAAAGTTTAATTTTCTCAAGTTTTTAACCATGATAAAAAGTCAACATTTTTCTATTAAAAGTTTGAATAATAAATTTGAATAAAATTTTAATAGAGAAAGGTTCATTAACATTTCTCTATTAAAACTTTATCCAACATTTCCATTAAAAGTAAAAAAAAAAAAAAACAAACGAATTTCTTTGCGCTTTTGTTTCTTCAGTTAAAGAATAAATGATTATTTTTACTACATTAGTTACCAATTGGTGAACTGTAAGTATTTTTTTCATTAAATTAAAGAAAAAAATAACAATAATAAATATTTACATGCAGTTAATGTCAATATTTTAATTTATTTTTTTTTTTTTTAGAAAGGTCTCTTTTTTACGCCTTTTGACTACAAAATTTATTTTATAAGACAAGTATAATAATACCATTTTATTTATCATATTTAATATTTTTCTGATATTGTTGTTAAAGGACAAAATGCATTATTTTTACTTTACTTTTAATTGTTTTGCATTAAAAGGTAAAAAAAAAAGTTATATATATTCCTATTTATATAGTTTAAAGCGTATTAAAATAACCAAACTAAAGGAAAGGCTACTTATGAATGTTTTTAAATTTAATATAAAGTTTTAAAGTAAACAACATTGGCCTTCAAATTTTGATACCATAAAAGTTAATGGAAAAATACGTCCAAAAAATCCACCATCTGTATGGCCATGTGTGCCAAGTAGTCAAATATCAACACCCTCAGCTGTTCAAAGGAATATAAAAAAACCTCCAGTACTGTTAGAAATCAAATTGCTGATGAACTTAATGCTTTTTTAGAATTAGATAAAATTATACAAATTTGAAAGAAAGTCTGCTTAACAACAAAAAAGACTTTGTCCAGTTGTAGCATTTTTGGATGAAAATATTTTAACTGTTCAATTATCAAAATCTATTGATGTCTTTATGTTGAAAATTTATAACAATTTGCACTTTGAAACATTTCATTATGGAGTTTAAGTGTTATATTAGCAGCCTGTCCAAAAAAATCATATAAATACAGTTGATACTTGGTCAAAACTGGAAGAAATCATCCAATATTTAAATTCTATGGCTTTTGATCACAAGAAAAATATCCCTTAGTCAACAATTTTTAGCAATGGCTCCCAAAATGGTTGGAATAAAATACAGCTCAGATATAGTTGTGCATGCTTTTTTAGGTACTATGCAAGATCACGGACATTGTATAATGAATTAAGATATGATTTTTTAATTACCTCATTAGCAACATTATGAAGGATGACGTCAAAAATTTCAAAACTTAATGAAAAAATCTTTTTTGTTATCTATATTTAATACTATTAATACCAGTCAAAAAGGGTGCATAATTCTCCATGATGAAGTATATATCAAAAAGATGTTGCTATATCATGGCAAACAACTATTTGGTAAATCAGTTGACAATTCATCTGTACTTGCTCAAACAGTACTTGGTATAATGTTGATATGTCTCATTGGGGGTCCAAATTTTCTTACAAAATTGATTCCAATTTCAAAATTAACATCCGGTTTTTATTTGAACAAATTGAGTTAACAGTCCAAGCCATCACATCTGTACGAAGCTCATGTAAAGGCTATTATATGTGATGGCAACCGGAAAATCAAACTTTTTTTAAATTATATCCTACACTTCCTGAAAAACCTTGGTTAACTGAAGATAATAAACATTTGCTTTTTGATTATGTTCATCTGTTGAAAAATATTCGCAATTTGTGGCTGACAGAAAACAGGAGAACTAATCTTTGATGATGATGGAGTAAGTCGAGTTGCAAAATGGACACATCTTAAACAGTTATATCGTTTTTGAATTTGAAAGACTAGTTTTTCAGATTTAAATGAAATTTCCATTGCTCCAAAGCCAATAGAAAGACAACGGTTTCTACTTGCCTCAGAGTGTTTTCTGAAAAACATATAATGCACTTCTCACTCAGTCTGAAATTAAGTGCAGGTAAGAATGATACTGCCCTCTTTATAAACAAGGTTTTGACATGGTGGAAAATTTTAAAAGTTAAATGCCTTCAAATTGATAAAATTACATAATGATCCTCTATGTGCTGAAGTCAAATCTCCAAATGACATCAGACTTGATTTTATCATTGAATTTGGTAAAATGGTTCTTTAATATGGCTGGCAGTCAAGGTAATCGTAAAAACAATTATCCCAAAGCACTGCTATTTTCCATACATCATATTTGCAATGGAATTGTTAGTTTTATGTCGAAACCTTTTAGCTACAAGTCATAAATATGTACTATTGGGCAATTTTCAACTGATCCATTAGAAAAAAGAATTTGGTAAACTTATGCCAAGGATTAGGTGGCAACTATTTTGTAAATGTTCAACAATGTATTGAAAAAGCTGCATATTAAGCAGACAGCTTTACTTTTTAAATCAAAATGTAAATATTGATGAATTTGATGTTAATCCAGGTCACCAATGTACATCTTGTGATCATAAACTTTGTGAGGAAGGTTCAGAAATATTTGACAATCTGGAAAATTTAGAATCATCTCTTTTTCCAATGAAATAAAAAATGGCTCTTGTGTACATAGATGGATATATTACAAGAAATGATAATCAACCCAGTGAATGTGAAACCCATTTTTATTATGAAAAGTATGGAAAATATACCAATTTAATTGACCGTGGAAAACTAAAAAGTTCCTTCTGACCACACTTGTCAATGGTTATTTTTTTTTTAGTTTCATCCTTTTCCATACAATAAAGGAAAAGGTTTGCTATATATCATTAAGTAACATTTTTATGCTTATTTCTGAGTTTCATTTTTTCAACATGGAGAAAAAGCATGCTTCTATTTTTGCAAATATAGTTTTGAAAAATTTTTGCAAACATGGCACACCTAGATCAGAAAAAGAACCAACTCTAAAAGTTTTGAAACTTTCCTAGAATGATTTTGTTTTATTTGTCTATATTTCTGTGATGATGTCTTCCAGCCTTCTTGGGTTCTGTTTGTCAAACCCAGTAACTGTAATGTAAATTTAAACCAAAGTCTTTATTCACTTACAGGGAATAGATTGAATAAAGGATTCAGTGACACCTGTAAATAATATAAATTTCTGATTCAATATATCTTTTACCAGAAATCATAATTACCCCTTTGTGTTGTTTAATAATTATCAGTGTTCATAGCAAAAATACATATTTTCATTTATTTATCTTTCAACACATCCTATTATCCTCAGGTGTGAATAAAAATGTTATTCTAAGTATTTCATAAAGTGGTTGACTTCATTTTCTTCTAAAATTTCTGAAAATCCTACATTTTTCAATAGGCCTCCAGTTCTGGCTCTCAGTTGCGCCATGACTTGGCCTGGAGTATAGAACACCATGGTTTGTACCCTCAGGTTTTTCTTCAATTACCTGTTCTATATGTTCTTTGCTATTGTTGTTCTTTTGCTTTGAATGAAAAATGGATATTGCTATTGATTTTGTTGCTATTTCTTTGGTCCCTTCCTCTTTGTTGGGCTGTTTTATGAGGGTGACTTTAGGTTTTGTTATAGCTGGTTTGATTTCTTGTATGAACCTAGGCCAGTCGTTTGGTCCCAATTGTAGTAGTTTCTCTACTAACGCCTATTTATCTTGTTTGGTTGTTGTTTCTCTTGCAACCTGTGAGCATGTTTTCCTTTCATATATAACCTCCACTATTCTACAAGCCTCAGGGAAGGAGATGTTTTGGTTGTTTCACGGTCATAATTTCTTTTCTTTTTGTTTTCTTTTTTGAATGCATCAATTCTCTTGAATAGGAGGGGGTGATCTTCTCCACAGTTTGTGCAATTAGTTGTTTCTTTACATTCATTTGTAAGATGGCCTGGGTCTCTTCGTCACATTTTACATGCCATTCGTCCACGTCCATCCTCATGGTGGCCAAATTTTTGGCAATTATAGCATCAAGAGGGTTAGGGATAAATTGTTCCACCCTTTCTATATTATACCCAATCTTTATTTCTTTTGGTATGATAGGTGTGTTGAAAGGTTAAAATATATGTATTTATTTTTCCTTCCTTTTATAGAGACCTCTTCACATCAATTACTTGGCCTTTTAGTTCTGTTTTTTAATTTCCTCAATTGTGCATAATGTGAGTTCCCTGTACTTTTCTCCTTTAGAGGAATTTAATTTTTGATGAGGGTAGGCTCGTATTTTCACATTATGAAATTTGATCATTTTCAGAAGGGAGGTGGCATGTTTCTTCTTCTCTACCTCTATTAGTAGTGTTCCATTTCGGATGCTCTTCACTGTTTTAGTGGGAATATTGGGGGATATTACTTTCTGTATCAGAAAAGGGGATAATTTGGTCAATGGAGTCTCTTCCATAGATGCTAATATCATGAATCTGGGAAATTTTTCCATAATGTTATGGTCCTCCTCAGAGTCGGAATCCATATGTGGTCTCTTAATGGATTTATTGGAAATTAATTTGCCTGAGGGGTTTTGTTTGTGTTCCATTTAAATGTGTCATCTGATTCTTTGACTGAGCTCCCCACCCAATTATCCATGTTGGAGTCCGCAATTGGGATCTGTCTAGGGGGAAACCCTATCGTCTTGACGGATCAGGGACTACACAATCAGTATACTCATCAGCATGAGAGACCCAGAGCACCTGTCACATCACCTTGTTCACCACCCCATAACATCAGTGCACAAGTGGATGGCTTGCAGCCATGTCTGGGCCTATGGGTCTCAACATTGACAATTGACCCTCAGCCAGCACCTTCTAACATCTACTGTTTAGTTACTTATAGAAATTTAGAGCTTAAGTATTTTATTTTGATAGATGGTGTTTTTTTTAAATTGTGTTTGGGAGTATATGTTAGGGCTTGACCAGCCGATTGATTGGATCAGGCCCCTCCGACTGCCCGTCCAGTCCAGGTAAGGGCCAAAATGGTGTGTTGCAGGACCATGACCTCTTTGCACCCAGATCACGGTCTGCTCAACCACCAGGATCCCGTCCCCAGGCATCACGGGTCGCCACCCACGGCCAACAGGTGGCCCCCTTGGGGGACTTTTACCCCCTGCAGAGGTGCAGTTGGCGTATTCTGAAGCCCTGCCAACAGGGCTATAACGAATGACGATGGGTCGTTCAGCAGAGCAGTTGAGAAGTTGGAGTAGTTGAGTTGAGCTGGTTTTGAACCAGGGTGTTGCCTTGCAGAAGCTGACTGAGAGATTCCATGACCTCCAACTTTGCCGATGCTACCAATAGCAAGTTATACTGACAAACGAAGTTAAGCGAGCACTTAAAAACTAAATTAGTTGACTTATGATATCAAATTGCTTGAAACATAGAAGTGTCAAATTTCATAGGAAACAGGCTGGGAGAAAAACACGCTCCTGTATATAACAGAAGGATGAAATCAAATTTTTATTTCTTAACATACTTGAACCTCTTGGGTTTTTCATTCATTTATTTTTTTTCTTTGTTCTTGTGCAATGTCACCTACAATTTGGACTCTGCTAACACTATGGCCCAACGCCTGATTGATCTCATCTACCTAATATCAAACAACGTGGGTAGGTTAGATCAAGGCAGTTACTCCAGTAACTAGACGTTGCAGGTGAGCTGTGAACAATAGAGTTGGCATCGAACCGGTACAACTGGTGAAGCCATTAACATCAAGCACCAGAACTCGATCCTGGTGCCACATATTGGTGCCGTAACAACTGGATTCGACCCTGGACGGCTGAGTGTCACATATTGGTATCCTGACCAGGGGATTTTGCCAAATAGCGGCGACCACCGAACGACTGGGACACAGGCTGGTGGAAGTGACAAAGAGTCAACCCAAAAACACTGGTAGAAGAAACCTTACAGCTTCGCACCGTGACTGGGAGTTGACCATGGGCCAACGGCTTGGTGTCACATATGTATGTGCAGGATTTCCGAGAAAGATTATAATTAAAGTCAATCATCCTAATGCTCCATGACTTCTAAAATGTTGATATTGTGCCAAGTAACTTCTTAAACTATTCAATAAGGTTGTTTTTATTAATTTAAAAAAAAAAAAAAAAAAAAAATTTAAATATATTTTGCAGATATTACTTTTTGTATAGATAGATTGTCTTTAAAAAGTGGTAAACATTTCCTCATGTCACTTAACAAATGAAGTTAAAAGAAATTCTTTCTGTTTGTGTTTCTTTTAATTTTATTTTGGTAAATTATTTTCATGAAACAAAAAAACATTTGATTTTTTTCATTCTCAAAAAAGTCATAAGATAAATGTGAATCTTTAAAACAATATTTGAAGGAAATGCTTTCATTACTTTTTTAAAATTTTCATTTTTTAAATAATTTTTCAAAATTATTTTCATGAAACAAATATTTGAATTTTGTTTCATTCAGAAGAGAATCATAATAAAAATGAATATACAAAGAGTCTTTAAAAGATTACATTTTATGCACTAAATTTTGTTGTGCATATGGACTAAATTATTTTGGATATAATTTTTTGCAAAGATAATTTATCCATCTTGGACAAATGATAAACTCTACCATTTGCTGTTGTAGGAACATCAACAGTGCACAGAATATTCATTAATGGTACAAAACATATCCTTAAAATCTTCTTTCCAGTAAAATGAATGTAATGGAAGAGCTGGATGCATGAACTTAATCAGCAAGTCCTTATTCTCCATATCAATTTCCAGGACCATGCCAATCCAAATTTTATTGTTGCACTTGCAACAAACATATCCTGAAACAAAAGAATTTACTGGTTTTTCTTCAGCCCCAATAGAAAAGTCATATATTAGGTCATAGTTTTCATCTTCACTGCATTGTTTCATAGCTATTTTATCTCTGGCAGGTGGAATAAATTGATGAAAACTTCTTGTTCCTGGGACTGTGGATGCATTTTCAAATCTCATAGTGAGACTTTTCATTTCCTCAACTTCTTCCTTTTCAACCAGAATGAATTTGATACCTTCAGTTGCAGATTTACAATATTCAAACATAGATTCTGTGGAAAGGATTTGTTTGGTAGTTGGTCTTCAGAGATTTTCTTTTGACACTATCCTTTTCACTGTCCCACCTATGCCATCACACGGTTGTTTACCATGACTTGTTGCAAAGAAATTCCATTTTGCATTGAGCCCAAAATCTTGGTTGCACAAATTGGCAAAGTTCTTATAATTCTTGTATTGTGCTGCATGATCATCAGTAAAATACTCAATATTTTTTTATGTTTGGCAAGGTAGCTTTGATTACCTCAATTTTTTTCTGTACCATATAAACAAATGCTACATCATGTGAGTTGTCACTTGACATAATGCAGAAACATGCACTTTGCATTGCATTTTCAAGCTTAAAGTAGAGTACCACTGGATGTAAAGTACATTGTGAAGTATTCCAATGATAACTCTGGATCTCATCTTGAACTATAAAATTTGTAGTTCTCGGCAAAATCTCCCAGGAACAAAATTTCACTATCACTAATCTCCTCTTTTCTTTGCTTTAAGTACCTTGATTATGATTTAGTCAAGTAAGAATGAGGTGCTAATTTATTCAGTTGCAAAACAACTAAATCAATGTAAGCATAACAGGATTCCTTTTGTGTTGTTAAAGTTGATCGGTCAGTTCTTGTCCATTGGGAGAACTTTATTGATTCAGCATTATCAATATATCCTTCCATGGTGCAAGCTGCCCCAATGATTTAGGACAATTTGGGCACCTATGAATCATACACGCTCTGCTACTGGTATTACAGACAATATATTTCCAGAGATTCAGTGGTTCCAGTAATAATTTCATATTTTGGTGGATAGTGCATACACATACAATATGCGTACCTGCACTACCAGCAAGTACACACCATTTCAGCCTTAGACTACAAAATTTTGAAAATCCCAAAAGGTACTGTTGGGTTCTGTTCCTTGAATGCTCTGAAGAGCTCATTTAGATTGCACAAAATGAGTCTTTTCTGCTGATGAATATTACGTTTACTACTAACAGTCTTTCCTGTCTGGCATCAGTCGAGTATATTCATCATCTTGGTAAAATGCTTCCACTAACTGTGCAATATCAGACTTGCCCCTTTTTGGTTCTGGGACAGCTAAAATACCTCTTTCCAAAAACAATTTGCAAGCCTTGCATACAATGTGTTCTGAAACACCAAACACATCCATGACTTTTTTGTGTGACCAGCCGATAGGTGCAAGTGTAAAGATCTGTATTTTGATTTTAGTTTAGTCTTCACTTTTGCTACAAGAAGCTCTATCATTTTATCAAAGCACTTAGCTTTATCTAAAATCTCCTTTTTGATTTTTTAAAGCCTCATCATTCAACAGCTCATAGTCAACGTTTAATGACTTGGCTACATTGGTCTTTACACATTGCAGAAAATTTTTTTCTTTTACCTAAAGTAGCTTTTCCTGAGTAATGAAGCTCTTTGTTTTCTTTTGTATTCTTTTCCTTTGCAACAAAATGCTTAAGCATTTTGTTGCAAAGGAAAATAATAAATGAAGATTAAGATTTCAACAACATTTATAGGTCAAAATTCAGAATGAGTACATAGGTAGCAAAAATTGTTCCTATGTGGTTCCTTAGTTGCCTTTGGAAAAGAAGTGGATTGGTTCATTCCATGTCAATTCACCAGGGCATTACAAAGGCAGAAGATAATGATTGACATTGCATTTAAATTTTTGAAGATCAAACTTGACTGGGAAGCAAGAGGCTAGAAGAGAGTTCCACAAACGTTACGTTTGAGAGAAAAAACTTTATAGAACTTATAGCTACATCTAGTAATTTGAAATGTAAAATGGTGAAACCTAGCTGCTAATCTAGTACTGTGCTTAAATTCATAAAGTTGAGGTACCACAGAGGAAAGCAGAACACTTATGAAAATATTATATAAAATATAGAAAAGATGCAGAGAAGCTATGTTACAGCAGTGGGAACTGATTGAAGCCAAAATGCAAGGTTAAGAACAATAACATGGCAGATTTTTCTTTTTATTTTAAAGCTCTAAAGCACCAGACCAGATATGGCAGCAATATACAAAGACATAAATATGTAAGAAAAATTATCTAGCATAACAGTGAACCAACTTTCCAAGCAGCTGACCTAGCAATTCATCCAATACAATCTTTCCACTTCATACCAGCAAAATGTTAGACCAAGAAGACACAAGTCACTCTCCTGGAGGTTAGCATAAGCCATGCTGATGGCAGAGGAAAAAAAGGGGCGGGATCTCTTATACAGTCAAAAAAAGAGCAGTTTTGTTTTGGAGGTGTTAAAATTAACAAGCCATTTCTTGCTCCCCTTAACAGATTGTAGGCCTTTTTTTTCTTCTTTTTTTTTTTTTTAGATCATCAGCTGCCAATAAGGATTGAACTGATCAAACTTATTTTTAAGACAGGAATATATAGTTGTGTCCTTAGCATAGATACTTAGTTGAGAACTGATGACATCAGGAATGTTGTTGATGAAGATTATGTACAATGTAGGCCCAAGGATAGGGCCATGGGAAAACACCAATATTAATGCAAATCTAGATCTAGAAGAGTTGGCTGTTAAAGACAACTTTCACTTTGCAATTTATGAAAGACTGAATCAGATCAAAAATTCATCCAGAAATACATTTCAACTTGTGAAGAGGACCAGTATGAAAAAACCCTGTCAAACACCTTCAAGATATCCAAAGCAATAGCCCAAGCTTCATCATTCTTATTTAAAGCTCGATAGATACTTTTCTAGCAATGACCGTTAATACATCAGCAGTTAACCTAGTAACTGTTTTGGCATGATGAAGATGGTAAGCTGGGTAATATTAACAAATGTTGGCCAATGTGAGAATACTTCTCCAACAAGATTTAAACATGTGCTAAGCAGAACACTGTTAATAAACCCATTTGATAACAGGGAACTCCTATTAAATTTTTGTTATTTGAAAATCCTAAATACATGAAACATCGCATAACTTGGCATAACCAGATAAAATAACCAAAAAGTTTATCTCAGATCCCTGGCTCAGGAAACTTTGCTAAAGATTTGAGTATATAATAATTCATGCCTTGACACAATTACAGACTTCTGCTAACCAAACTAAAAACCACCAACAAAATAGCTTGCTTCTGCATTTGTAATACAAAAATTCAAAAATAATGATGTAAAGAATATCTTTTGTGATAAACTAGAATTCAAACAGACAGCTCTAATTTTTTTTTTTTTTTACTCCAAACAAGATTGATGAACCACATAATACAATTATATCTATTTCAGTCGAATCACACGATTTTGAAATAAAAAAAATTCTTTACCAAATGCCACAAAAAGTAGGCAAAGGGGTGACTATGATTCAGAATTGGAACGGGAAGTGATGGCACATACACTGAACAGGTCATAAAAATCAGGATGTGGAATTAATAAATTCTAAACACTTCAAATACCTCAGTGTATGGATCAGTTAAAACCAATTTAGTATAGTAAATTGAACACAGGTTATATAAGGAATATTTTTGTCCAACATCATAAGATGCCACAAAACCAAAATATTAATCTGAAAATGTCATGTTCTTAAATATAAATGACCTTGTCAGATCTAGACTCATAGTGGGACAGAGATTGTACTTGAACTCCAAAATACTTATTGTAGAAAGATCATGCCTTGGCAATGATTGTGCCATCAGTCATTTAATTTGGGGACCCTAACAATCCTGTCATGGTGTAGAAAAAATTGGCAAACCAATTTCAAAAGAAAAACACAGCCGAACAAGTAAGTGTTGCGGAGGAGATTATATTCATTTAAATAGAAAGAAGGCGATTTTGTTAATAGACATATTAAAGCAACGATGGAAATATTTGAAGAGATGAGAGATCGAGTTTTACATCTTTTAGCTAGCCTAACAGGTTCTTATGTTGGTGACAAAACTTGAAGCTAGTCATTATGTGTCTAAGTGGCCATTGGTGACTGATAACTGTTGTATAAGCAGTCAAAGTTTAAAGAAAAGGGAAGTGGTTGTGCCGAATGCAAAGCTATGTCATGAAAACAAAAGTGGACCAAAGTTATCATTGTGAAAAGAAAAAAAGTAAAAGAAAGAGAGAGAAGAGGACACAATAATACATTACTAACTAATAAGGAAAAGGGGAAATGGGTTATGGACTATGGAGCAACATGTCACATGTGAAAAAGTTTCTAAACTTTAGACAGCTGGATGCAGTAGAGAAAATAGTTCCCAAAAGAATTAACAACTCAAGACGACATTTGTCTAATATAGCAATTATACATTTCTTGATGTTAGTGGAAAGTTTAACAGAGTATTTGTAACGTTTATGGACAGCTGATGTTATTAAATTGTTGGTGATTGTTACACCAGCAATTATTTGCTCTTCAGTTCATAATTTGTTCACATTTCAAGTAAGCTTGGCAAATTGTACACAGAATTCAAGAAGTGCATTTCAGCAGGTACACAACAACTGACAGGCAGAAATCTCAACTGATCAAAAGACACCCCTTTCATGTAACATGTACTCTTCACTTGGTGCTAAGAGGTGAAAACTTCCACCACAGCTAGCAAGAGTGTGTATATTGTGTGCTCTGATTAAGCAAATGGGCCTAATTGGTGCTGTGGACAGGCAGGTGTATAGTCATAACGTCAACACCAATTGAGCTACCAAGATAAAATTTGGACAGTTTCTTGTTTTGTCATGCTCTTTATGTCTGTATTAATAGGGTCCTCGATTTTTCCGTTTCAAATTTTCCTCAATTCTGTTTCCACTTTTGGTAAATTCTGTTTATACTTTTGGGAAATTTCATTTTTTCCTTTTTTATAGTATTTTATGAGAAAATTGCAATACAATATGCTATAATTATTATTAAAACTGAAAACAAAAACATAATTCAAAGTTTTATTGCATATAAAGAAATAGCAAATATCTACAAATCTTTTTTTTAAATGTTAAAATCCAAAAATAAATGATATGTAAAAATAAAAAAGAATGTAACATGACTAGACAATAAAACAATGGAATGTTAGTGCTTAATTATCGTTGAGGTAGAACTTTTTATCAGAGCTTCCTTCTTTAAGAACGCATTCAAATTGTTTTTTTTTTTTTTTAGTATTTATTTATAATTGATTCATAATATAAAAATTACATTTAAAGTATCAACAGCAAATAACTTGAATCTCAATAATATCTGAATAAAGTCAAACATTTCGACTAAAATTTTACAAAACAGTAATTAAACCATAATAACTGAATCTTTGTAACAAAATATCAAAAAAACAAATTAGACATATTAATTCAAACTTTAAATAAAACAACTTATCCAAAGTTGAAATACTGCTCAAATTTAAAATTGCTAATTTCTTAATTTGGGAAATATCTAATCTTTAAATTTCTTCTCTAAATCTCCATTGTAACACAACATTGTGAGTTGCTTCGTGTTCTCAGGGTTAAGACTTTCATCTTGTTTACTGAGTAATTATTTACACTGAGAAAATGAATGTTCAGCATCCTTTACCCTTTAATTCACTAGTTGGCAAATTTGGATTCATTTTTGCATACTCATTTTATTACTGATTCTTACATAGTTTGATGCATAGAAAAGGAAAAAATTCATTACAATCTATTTCATGTAAGTTTAATGCATTAAAACGGCTCATGAATATTGCACTTTAATGCGCTACCTTGACTATATGACCTTATTGGCAATCTGCTATTGTTTGTATTCCAAAATGATGGTATATTAAAAGGATTTGGTAAATAAATCATCTTGGTAATTCACATACATTTGGAATTCTTCAAGAGGGTCAGGAGAAGGACATTGCAAGTACTTGATGGTTACAAAACTGTCTAAATCATGGCCTATATGGGGTAGCTGTCTAGGATCAAACAGGTGAGCTGCTTTGTAAAAGTTATACACAGGGTGGGTATCCAGGTATTTATTCAGATTCAAGAAAAATATGCTGACAAAAAATCTTGGAATTTTGAAATAACTCTTTCCTTCTCCATGTTTTCTAATTCAGACAGAGGACAATCAGTTTGATTTTGATGTAACAGAATGCAAATACTGTTTTGCATCCTCCATCATGTCAAATACAACACATGTAAGCGGAGATTTAGTTCCTTCTAAGTTTGTCAAAGCTGTAATTAAACAAGTGCAGTCCTCATTTATAAAATTCTGATTTAGGTGCAAGTTAGAGGAATACTATCTACTGCAAGGCCAAGGCTCTCTTCTTGCTCATGAGTGATATTTGGCCACATTAAAGCAGGTCCAACTTAGTTATATGATAGTTAATATTATTAAAGGATTTTTTGGTTCAATTTGTTACAATAGTGAAGCACTGAATATGATGCAATTATTAATCTGGGAGAATTGCTGTGTAACCTTAAACTTAGACAAGCCAGTTGTTTTATAGAATGGTGTTTTTGAAGAATTGTTTTTCTTAATTTCTAAATTGCATGGTAGGCACGTAATAGCATTTAAAGGGTTTGTTTGTTCTTTCTCCCCTCCAATTTTGATATCAACTAATGTCTGTCTTCCATTTTGACTTCAGCAATGGATCTGTGGCCATGGCCAAGCTGTGACCTTCTGACTCATCTCATTTGCAACATAGTTTCTTAGTTATAAAATATTTAAAGATTGTCTAGCCAACATATTCTCAGAAAATCGACAACCCACTTTTTTTTTTATGTAAACACTCGTTCTTAATTATTTTTCGTTTTTATAAGGAAAAAAAAAAAAAAAACTCCAAAGATTTGTAAAAACAAATTTTAAGGAAATAACTATGTCAAATTTATTAAAATGTTTAACAAAATTGGAGAGACAGTTATTTAAAGAAAAAAAAAAAAAAAAAATCAAATTAACTTATTATTGAAAATTCCATTAAAAACCCAGATTCCGTGATCCCACCTGCAATCTCATGATTATGAAAAATTTATTCCCCTATATATATATATATATATATATATATATATATATATATATATATATATATATACTAAATGATTAATTCATTATTGAAAATGATATGAAAAACAGATTTTGTTTCAGATTTGCTAGGATTAGAAAAACTGAACCTCACCCTGATCCCCCAAGTAAGGAGTATAACAATTAGAAATAAAAATAAAACCTTACCAAAGTATTTCTGTCATTTTCTACTTGTGTACGTTTTTGGAATTCCAGTTTTATTTGGCTCCTATAGTGGTGGCAGTACAGGGTAAGAAGAAAAAAGAAAAAAGTATTTCAAAACAATCTAACTTGTTTGAATTAAAAATTTATATATATGTTATGCATGCATGTATACCCACACTTACCTGGGAGTGCAGAAAAATTCTCAGGCCAACATACTTTCCAAGATCTAAATAGCCAAATGTCAGAATTTTGGAACCCTCTCTTGGGTGAGCTAGGAATTTTTCAGCACCCCTTGTATGAATGGATTTTCGAATGGAAAAATAATGAAAAGTGAGAGGGAGAAGAAAAATTCATCAGTGAATAAAACAAACATAGTAAAATTTATAATTATTTGTATTAATAAAAAAAATAGAATCAGATTAATATTATAAATTCATCGTAATTTAAATTGGATGGGTTGATCAGTATTTATTTGTGGTTCTAACCTAGGGGAGCTCAAACATTTTAGACTATCAACCTCACTGCATGGAATCTGTAATCCCTCATCAATTCCCCAAAGGCATATGTAAACAACAAATAATTATATTTTTCATTTTCTCTTCCTATACTATAGCATTTCAAAATGGAAACTAAACAATTTCAAGATGGAGACTAAACAACTTTCAACAAAACAAATGAGGCATAAAAAACTGAGCTAGCAAATATTTATTGTTACTAACTCATGAATTACAGAATATCAATGTACTCATGCAAGTCAAAAATTCATATCCTCAAGAACCAAGACTGGCTGTATAAAACGCTGAATATGTGCCAGCAGAGCAGTACATTTAGGCAGGGTTATTAGCGGTATATTATTAGCAATCACCTGCTCAAGTTGTGCACCGAGAAATTCAGTTTGTGTTGCTTCCCCCTGTCCTTCGCTTGCAAGAACTTAAGAAAGCTTCAAAGCGACCTCGGATTTTACACCAGCCTTAAGAAATGACCATGCTCCTTCTGTCGATGTTTGTTTTTGTTGATATCACTATTTGCATTCTCTGGTTAATTATGAACTATTTTTGAGTGTGAATAATAGTCCATTCAAATGTTATCGAACACATTCAGAACTCACAAACATTTAATCTCTGCTGTATTAATGCTGCCATCTGCTTCAATGTTATTCATGGGTTCTCCACACACTCTTCAATAAAAGCCTTGTATTCAGCACCAATTTTAGAATGACGCAATCCACCATGTTGCTTTTTGGGTTCATCATATGTAATCTCCCACCGGCATGCTGTGAATTATTAATTCATAGACTGTAAGACTTCGCTAGTCTCCATTAGTATCATATGCTACTCTTATTTGCTTCTTCAAATCAGTTGCCTGAACTTTAATTACCATGGTGATTACCAACAGCTGCCATGACAATCATTTCAGATGCAGAAGGGCGAAGAATGAAATATTTTATTCATAAAAGAAAACCACATGATTGTGATTAATTTAATAAATATGCATATATGGTGTGTTTAACCGATGACATGTCGGGAATTACTGTTTTTGGACATTTACATTTCCACCTGGGTGGTACAAACTTGAAATTGTTTGGTACCAACTCAAATTTGATGGATCCAACTTGAACTTTAAATGCTATAGTTGTTGAAATAAAAAAAATTTAAATAATATAGGCAATAAGAAACATTAAAAATAAATTAGTTTTTTATTGAGTTGGTTGACATTAATGGTAAGGGTGTGCTGATGAGCATTGATATTTGGTTGGAAATTGGTTCAGTTTGTGTCTAGACTTAATTAGAATTGCATTTTGGTGGTTAAAACCATTTCAGTTGTGTGTAATGGTGGAATGCAAGTAAAAAATGGTTCAACTACTGCACTAAGCTTTGGGTTATTTAGTAGCAGTATTTACATTACTCCAATAGTCACAGAAGCTTTTAATTTTGGGCAAGGATTTAGCTTCAAGATCAACACATACCAATGACATTAACATGTGAGATTCAGTGTCTGTATTTCCAAATTAAATGACATAACAATCCAATTAAATACATGAATTTTATAAAGGTTCACAAAAGGTACTTTAAAGTCTTCTCTTAATTTTCCAGGTGCTTTGTGTATATCTTAATGTCAGTCTGAAATATTTTCCTTTCAATTAAAGTAAGTATCTGTGTTCGTGATAGAACAGGACTTCATACAAACCCCCAAGACCTCTTCCTCACATCTTGCCTTGAGAAATGCTCTGCTGAAGTGTTACCTCCCACTGGACACTTTATACCATTTACTGGTCAGTGTTAACGTTGATGTCAAAATGTATCCCCTGATGTGCTGTTTCACAGGTCAGTATTTTGATATACCAAAGCTGACTGGGATGACTTCAGATCTTACATGACTGAAACTCCTCTTTCAGCAGTCTTCAAATACAGAGCCTCCAGAACTGCTGCCCTCATCTCTGGATGGATCCTTTCCGGCATGGAAAGGATTATACTCCCCACAAATATCACCAAAAGTTGAACAGCCAGCTGGAGGTTCACTCCAGAATGTGCTGCTTACCATAATCACTACTATAATATCACAGGGAATGGTGTAGGACTCTTACTGAATTCAGAACTGTCAGTAATCATTGCAAGAGAGTTCTTGAAAATGCTAATCCTAGTCAAGGTTGAAAGCAAACAACTTTGATCATATGATTTCTGGAAAATCTCTAACCAAATTCTCAAAGCATCAATTTATCATAAATGGCTTTGAATTTATCTTATGCTAGTCAGATAAGGCAAAGCTCTTTTCTCTCTAATTGTACATTAGATAACAAGAGTGACAACCCCCAACCAACCCTCAAGGTGAACAAACTTACATCTTGGGAAGTCTCTATACTTATTTCAAATCTTAGAAAAATTGTTCAACCTAAAGGAGAAATAGAATAGGATAGAAATAGCAATTCATATAGTAATAGAAATTCAGATCAATCAGACATCATGCAGCTTCCTACTATGGAGTTTCCCCTATGGTCATGTGGTCTACTTAATTCAATAATGGGATCACCTGTGTTTGCTCACTGATGATCTGTGTTCAAATTCAAGTGTTGGCAGTGACACTTTATTCCTATATAACACTCCCTCTTTGAGATGACTTCTCCTGGAGTCTATATTTCTTCAGCTTGAGTAGCAAATTTATCATTATCGCGTTAGTCGGTCTTCTACATTTTAATATTTCTGGCCATTTCAACTATCAACTAACACTAGATATTATGCTCTTTTTACAGGTCCTGTGAAATCTATATGTATTCTGGGCCATGGCATATTGGTTTTCAGCCAAGGTTGAATTTTGATAGGCAGTGACTTCGCTGCCAGAGCACAACCTTTGCATGATTTCAATAAATTTCTGATATCTTGATCCATTTTTTGGCCATTAGGTATAAAACCTCATTAAGGATTTCATTCTAGAAAATTCCTGGATGTCCTAGGTAAAATTCCTTTAGCATACATTTCTGCAATGATTCTGGTATCATAATTCTTTCTGCGTACATAAGCACATAATGAAAATGCATTAATTCCAATAATGTTTTCCTTTAAATCTCAATTGCTTCTTCATTTTCATTATAAAGTCATCTTTTTTGACTTAACTCTTATTTCCTTCAATGTTATGGGTAGTTCTCTTACAGTATTGTATAATACATTATTAATTTCATTTTTGGCCCTTATTACCACAATTACTGTCTTCAAGTGGTTCGCAGAATCTTGGTATTAGTCTAGACAATCTGCCTGCATGACAGAGTTTTTTGGATGTTAGAAACTTCATTTTATAATTCTAGTTCCATAGGATAATTCCTCAGCGCTGCAGTCTATTTGCTGTATGTCTGGGAATACCCCTTTTTTGATCCATATACGGGCAATAATGGACAATGGTATGTCTGTAGTACGAATTCTCTACCATGTATAAATTCGTGAAACTTTTTCATAGCAAATATGATGGCCAATGTTACCTGGTTGTAGCTTTTTTCAGCTGCAATTAATGATCTTGAAGAAGCATGAGCTATTGGTTTAGTTGTTTTGTCCTCATATTTCTATAGTACCACTGCTCCAATACCTGGATCACTTGAATCTGATGCAACCACAATCTTTAATTTAGGGTCAAAATGAGCTAGTGACAAATCCGATGTTAAGACTTTTTAGATTGCCTCAAAAGCACTTTGACATTTATCTGTCTAATCCCATTTCACATCTTTCTTTAGCAGGTTAGGTTATATGATAGTAATTAGCAAAGCCTAAAACTGTAACTTTGTTGCACTCATGTGCAACAAAGTTACAGTTAAAGTATTGTGCTCACTCTTGAAGAATTGGGTCATCTACCGCAGTTTTCATCAATATTTTGTCCTAAATACTTAACTCTGCACTAAACAATTCGAATTTTCCTTTACTAATCTTTAAACCATATTTTTTGATTCTTTCAAATACTTTTTTTTTCTTTTACACATCTTCTGCATGTTGCTTTCGGGTCTTGCTTTTAGTAAGCATGTCATTCAAATATGCTTGAACACAATGCAAACCATCAATCATGCTATCCATTATCTGTTGGAATATGCTTAGTGCTACCTTTATACTGAAAGGAAGGCGGTTGAATTTGTATAACCCTCTATGAGTGTTAATTGTTAATAGTTTTGAGCACTCTTTCTCTACTTGTAGATAAGTGTCTGACGGCCATTTAAAAAAAAAAAAAAAAAATTACCTCCATCTAATTTGGTAAAAATTTACTCTGGACTTAATAACAGGTAGTTGTTTTAAACTTTCATTTAACACTGTTGAAAAATCAGCACATATGCAGATTTTATTAGTATTTTTTTTTTTTTTTTAAAACAAAGACTGTTGGTGATGCCCATTCGGAATAATCTTTTTTTGAGAACACACCTAACTTTTCTAGTCCATCCCATTCATTATTAATTGGATCTAAGGCTGCAAAAGGTACACTCCTTTTTGGATTAAATGTTGGTGTTACATTCTCTTTTAACTCAAACTTAGCTTTTGCTTTCTGGCTTGCCCCTAGACCTCTGAGAAAACTTTTTCAGTTCATTTTTTTATTTGCCATATTAGTACTGGTCGTAACAACATTTATCTTGCTGCAAAGAGAGTTAACTAAAAGATCCCAAAGATCAAATAATGCAATCCAGTCTGTTTCAAACAAATTAGCAGTATTCTTTAATACAAACCCCCACTTCTTTTTTGGTTTTCCCCCACAAAAGAAATATTACAGCTGAATTCACCCAAAAAGTTCAATCTCTTTCCTGAGACTCCATACACAACTTTATCAGAAGTCAATAAACTGGGTTTATCCATTTTTCTCCATGTCTGTTCATTTATGATAGTGATATCAGATCCTGTACCCAGTTACAATTTTATTTTTTACATCATTAATTTGCACAAAATCAAATTTCCTTTTTTTGAGATGTCTTGTTAATTTCTCTTTTAGGTTTAATATTGTTACTCCATGCATTTATCGTGTTCATATACGTTTTTTTCTCCATTTTTAGTATCTGCAACACATACTTTTGTGTCATAATCTCCCACAGTCATAACATTTTTTGTTCTTGAAAAAGCAATCACTTTTAAAATGCTTACCTCCACAACCATGACAAGTATTAGATTGGGCATCCTTTTTTCTGTTCTGTTAGGATTTGAAAAACGTTTGTAGTTTTCTCTTAGATGGTTGATCACTATGTACTTGCGAATTGTCTTTTTCCTTAATCCTTGTGGTATTCACAATATGTTGACATTCTTCTGCTATTTTCTGGAGATTTAATTTTGAATCCCTTTCTAATACAGCAAGTATCCTGGATCTTATCTCTGCATCCTTATTAGAAATTAAACCAAATTAAATATCAGGCACTTAAATAAATCCAGAGTTAATTCATTTAACTTGAATGTCTCACATTCTCGATTCACAACTCCTGCATAAGTGACAAAATCTTCATCGTTGGGCTTTACTAAGACATTGTCATTGTGCATTAAAAAAATGAGCTATCAACAAAATTTTTTTTTGATAGTATTAGAACAGTTTCATCAAAATTTATCTGTTTTTTTTTTTTCAGCAAATTCACATATTTTTCATGCTCCACAGGGAACAATTTCCTTAATAACCAAACTTTCTTTTCATCATCCCAATGCAAACAATCCTTTTTGAAGATTCCTTCATATCTTCTATAAGCTGGAAAGTTATCCCTTAATTTGGATTGTATACAAATTCACTGATTGAATTAGCAACAGCATCTGGTGTGAATGACTGAAGTTTTTCCTTCATGGCTTTGGTAAATAACTCAAAAAACTTCAGTTGTCGTATTTTTAATTGTAATTGCTGTTCAGTTTGTGGTTGCAAATAGTGTTCTTGTAATTTTTGTCATGCCAACTATTGTCTTTGTTGTTGCTTTTGTACTAACATTTGAACCATGATAGCTTTTAGTTCTTCCATTTTACTGAACTGCTGAACAGATCCTCATGTAAGTTCAAGGAATCCTTGTGATGTCAATGAATACTAGTTGTCACTTTCATAATGCTCACTGTAGCAGAGACTTTATAATCACAGATACAACTATAGTAACACAGTTGAACAATGCCTGGTGTCAGATGCCTTTGAATAGCACTCGCACTAATAGTACTTGCTCGACAATACTCACTCAAATAATAATCTGAATAGAGAAATAATATAGTGAATAGCGATCTGTATAGTAATAGAGGACAGAATAGAAATGCAGATCAATCAGATGTCATACAACTTCCTACTTATGTGTTTCCTCTATAATTCAATAATGGAATTGCTTGTGTTTGCTCACTGGTGATCTATGTTCAAACTCAAGTGTCAGCAGCAACACCTTATTCCTGTATAACACTTACAGAATCAGTAAGGGCTGAAGCCCAGCAGGTCAATTCAGGTATACCCCAAGACATGCTTCTTTCTATTAATGATCTGCCTAAAGCACATACTCTGATCTTTAGTGAATATCTATGCAGAGCATACAACAGTATATGGATGCACCTCCAAAGTTCAACCCCTTCCCATAGATGAAATGTTGCAAGTCTCTCACTACTATTTCTATTGGAAAATACTCAAGAGTTACATTCCTTAGTTTTCCCCTAACTCTAGCCCTCACAGTTAAGACCTGCTACGCCATGTTCAATATGTGTAGTCCTGGCGATGCACATACTATGCAGCTAATGAAAGCATCATAGAATTTACAATGACTATGATTGTGACTTTAATAAAGTCAAAATATATTTTGCAAAGGAGTTTCAGTTTCAAGTTTTGAATATGAAACTTTTGCTGAGAAAAGTTTATAAATGAATGCAGATTTATTTTTTAATTTGAAGAAACACTGGCAACACAGAAACTAAAATGGTGGGACATATAACTGATTACAGAACACAAAGTTATATCAAAGTGGTATTGAATTTTGACATGGAAAACAGGTATAATAAAAATTATAGTCTTTTTTGTAAAAGACTATAATTTTTATTATACCTGTTTTCCATGTCAAAATTCAATACTTGTATTATGCAAGAATTGTTATGTAAATCTTTATGCAAATGAGATAAATCTGTTTACATTACAAAACTGATTTAAATTTAACATTTTATGCTTAAATTGAAGAAAAAAAGAAAAGAAAAAGCGTTGAACACACACAAAGAGAAAAACTCATTTTTTAATATATACCTGTAATGCTTTTAATTCAAGTGCATTGCACCAGCTTCCAAGTTTTTTGTTTTTATTTAGAAATTTCAGACTTGTAGGTTTCAGAACATAAACCCTTTTTTATTGCAGATGCTCTAATTTGGGCTTTATTTTTTACAATGTTCCTCTGGTACATAGGAAATCACAGTTCCCCACAGATTCCTTTTTTCTGTGAATTGCCATGACTTATTGAGAAAGATAATGGAGTAGTTTCCTGTTGTCTCAACAGTTTTAAATTCAGTTATCCTTCTCCTAAAGTGGGTACCACCCAATGTTAGAGAGCCCAGTCTACCCTGTTATCTAGCCTATAGCTAGGAGTGGAGAAGAGACAGTACAATGCTCTTCAAATGCATTAGTGCAAAACTGAAGATGAAGCTGAAATTTGAACTCTGCTCACCTCTGATTAGACACTATGCAGATAACCATCATACTACATGCACATCCTTAGCCTTTATAACCTACAATAAAATTCTAGACAGCCTTTGGGATGGACATAAAATGTCCCCATGAATAACTAACCTTTCCTTTGAAAGTTTATGAAACACACAAACAGAAGTTTTAGTATCAATCATGTTTTATCAATTACCTCATAACTTTGACCAGGTAAAGAAAGAAAAAAAAAAAAAATTTCATTACTATTTGTTTCAATATATATTTTTCAAAAATCTTATGAGTACACTCAACAAACCAGAGAAAATTTCTGCAGACAGGTTTTTGAATATTCAAAGACAATTTATAATAGAATAAATTAAATATATTTTAAAAGAATTAAAATAACCCAGTTCAATCTGAGAATTAGCAGATTTAACATTGTGACACTATTTAGCTATGGTAATTGGCTAACTAATTAACCATAGAATTTAAAACAAAAAATAGACATTCTTAAAGCAAAAAAAAAAAAAAGAGCTACAACGAAAGATAGACTGATCAACGTTAAAAGATTTTAATTTGTTTACAAAAATAGCCCACAGAAGAAGCCACGTGTGAGGTCTTGTCCTGTCGAGTTATCACTGAGGGAGATAGAAAGAAAGGCAATTATGGAATTATTGGCCAAAACATGTGCCGATACAGGCAGGAAGATTCAATGCTAATTATCTTTCCAAGATATCGTTTAATTTCTTTTCTTGGATACAGGCAAAGAGAAGCAATGTGGCAATTATAAAATTTTGGCATTGTCTTGATATAGGATTGTTATCATTTACTTTGCCAACAGATGCTAAGACAACGAATGGCAACGTGGCAATCGTAAACTCTTGGCAGTCCCCAGAAAATAATGGAGAATTGAGATTTGACGAGATAAAATAATTTGGTTTCTTAACAGGTCAGGGATTCCATGATGAAGTTGCAGTTGAGTTGGTTTTGAACCAGGGTGTTGCCTCGCAGAAGCTGACCAAGAGATTCTATGACCTCTAAATTCGCCGATTCTACCAATAACAAGTTATACTGACGAACGAAGTTGAGCCAGCACTTAAAAACTAAATTAGTTGACTTACGATATCAACTTGCTTGAAACATAGAAGTGTCACATTTTGTAGGAAACGGTCTGGGAGAAAAACACACTCCTGTATACAACGGAAGAATAAAGTTGAATTGTTATTTCTTAAACATACTTGGAGACCTCTTGGGTTTTTTCATTATTTTCTTTCTTTGCACTTGTGCAACGCCACCTTCAATTTGGACTCAGCTGACACTACGGCCCGATGCCTGATTGATCTCATCTACCCAAGATCAAAGTCACAACGTGGGTAGGTTAGACTTGAGATCAAGTAACCAGACGTTGCAAGTGAGCTGTGAACAATAGAGTTGGCATTGAACTGGTACAACTGGTGAAGCCGTTAACATCGACGACCAGAACTCGACCCTGGACGGCCGAGTGTCACATATTGGTATCCTGACCAGGTATTTCACCGAGTAGCGATGACCACTGAACGACCAGGGCACAGGCTGGTGACAGTGACAAAGAGCCAACCCCAAAACGCTGGTAGAAGAAACCTTACAGCTTCGCGCCGCGACTGGGAGTTGATCAAGGGCTGACGGCTTGGTGTCACATTTTGATTGGATTGTGGTCAAAATCTAGTAAAAAGTTTTTGTACTTTGGTAATGTCAAGCAAATCTGCTTTTTTTGATGTGGTTTTCCCATATTCATAAGTCCAGGTAAAATAAAAAAACAAAATTGCACAAAGCAGTTTATTAAAAGTAAAGTTAATTTTGATTTTGTTGCTTTCCCTATCTATGCCAGGTTTGAAGAACAAAAACAAAAAACTTACCTTGCATGTTTAAGCTCAATCTCTAGTGTTGCCTTTTCCTGCTGACATTTTCTTAGATCTTCTCGTAATTTTAAAATATCCTTTTCCGTTTGAAACCAGTGGGAGTAAGCCTTGTGCACACTATGCACAAACCTCTGAAATTCTGAAAAGATTCAAAATGATCACAAGTGAAAAAAAAATTTGGAAAAGTGAGGTGAGAAGCATAAAAATAAAAATGAATCAAATCTCAATTGACAATTTGCAAGAATACATTTTAGCAAATACAATCCTGTTTATAATTTTTTTTTTTTTTTAATAAGTATTAAAAATAAAAAATAATTGTTTATGGAGATAAAGTTGTCAAGCTTTATGTACTGTCTACAAA
Source organism: Acanthosepion pharaonis (assembly GCA_903632075.3). NCBI lineage: Eukaryota > Metazoa > Mollusca > Cephalopoda > Sepiida > Sepiidae > Acanthosepion > Acanthosepion pharaonis. Next base: position 21,012 of record CAHIKZ030003242.1, on the reverse strand, counting down.
ACTAATATAATTATTTGACTAGGATTCACTAATTCTATTCTTAAAAAGGAAATCATTCCTTAAAAAAATTGTAGTTTTTTTTTCCTGGTTTCACTAAGACTACCATATGAATTTGTATTGAATTGCAACTGTTTCCAAATGCTGTGGATTTAAAAGCTAAGAAATCATGACATGCATTTAAAAGTCTATTTTTCAATGCTTAAAGCTTCAATATTATAGTTTATATAACATTTCCTGTCCCAAAAACCAAAACACACAAACTCTACATCAGTGCAAAATATATCAGAATTTCTAGTTTTATTACAGTAGTACACACCAAGAAAATTATATTAGTAGTTATCTGTTGCTGATTCACCAATAACTTTTGGAAGTTCTTTCTCAGTGTCCTTCCTCTTTACTTTGTTCTATATAGAACCTTGCATGATTTTGTATCTGAAATGGTGGAAATGATAAATCTGGTGTGAAAACAACCATACACAAAAGCATAAGAAAGAATTTTGAACAATAATTAAAATTTGGCCATTTGGGCTAGACCATGCCTAGCCCTTGAGGGATGCGTTTGATCAGGTGACTAAGGAGCAGAGGGCCCAATTAGATTTTCAGGGAAGGTAGAGGATTTTCCATGCCTCTCAGGCAGTGATGGAAGGAGAAGGCCCAGGTAGAATTCCAAGGAGGGAGGAGGGACTCCCCTATATTTAGACATTTGCAGGGAGAGTCCCAATTGGTTGTTTGGGGAACATGGGCATTCCCATTGCACATCATGCCCCACACCATCCCTTGAGCAGGGGTCCATAGAAACAAAATGCCGAGACACTATGGCAGAGAGAGACTGTGGTTTGGTTTGTTTTACAGCATATCAACCTCAATGGATTATTTAACGCCAACAAAATTTTTATTTCTGGTAATATTTTTTTCAAATGTTGTATTGCTGGTAATAATTTTTTACAAAGTATTCTGGTATTAAAACCTATTTTTACATTTTTATAGTGTTTTGAACCCAATTTGGGGGTTAACTATTTACCCATAACTGGGACCCTAACAGGTGCTACCACTCCGGGTTAGGGTGGACCTGGGAACACCAGCAATTAAGCAGTGGTTCCATGCTCCTCAAAACCTCCTGATCAGAGAGGCCTTGCTGTTGGATGTAGTTTATCGTCTTACCCAGGACGGGAGAGACTGGATACGATACGAGAGATGAGTACCACTGCTTCGTATGATGTGATTTGCCACCACAAAGAAAAAGCCTCCAACTTAAAGCCTTGTTCCAAAATCATAACAGTGTGTCACAATAATCGGGAAGAATTGATAGTGATTGCATAGAGAGTATAGGTCTGCTTAAGCCATCAATAACTGTACCATCAACTTTGTATCAGAGATTTGCATATGTTTTTTTCTTTTATCCAATTCATCTACTTTTTTTTCTTTCTTCTTTCATGTGACTTTACTCTGATTGGACCAAACCCAGTTAGCGATTCCAGTCAGACCAGGCCAGTCTTGCGATCAATTGACAATGTAGGGTGAAACAAGACTTGGGCTGAAGTGGTCAACTATACGATCAGCTGAGAGGATCGAACTTGAATACAGAGTGGCCAGGGTAGATTTCAAATATATATAAGGCAATTTCTAAATTACTAGATTTATTTTTAATCTAATATTTTTTTTTCATCATTTCAAACATTATTTTTAGTAGATACCCGTGCTTGAATAGATGTCCCTTTTTCTTAAAAAAAAAAAAAAAAAAAAAAATCCATGTATACCAAACCATGCACTTCATAAGAAAAACAGTGATTTAGACCAGAGAGAAAGAGAGAGAGAGATACAACCCAGCAATGTTCTATTTACACTTTTTTTAAGGAATGCACATTCCCTTGTTCAGATTTTCTTGAAAGCCAATATGTGCTTGATTTTGTATCCAAAATGTAAACAAACCAATGTGTAAAATAGCTAAAACAAAATATAGCAAAGTGATAGAGGCAGTATTTAAAGGTTTGGATAATTATTTCAAATTCACATAAATTTTTCTTTATTGTTCACATCAAAAATGGTTACATCACATTGCCAGCCAACAGAAAAAACACCAAGACTCAGTATCCAACTCATAAACAGATGCTTATCATCTGTGGTACTTTACAATGAGCAAATTATTTCAGCTAATCAATCCTTCCCTACAGTTATTAATATAGCATTTACAGAGTAGGGTTAGTATACACCATAATTGAAGGAAAAAAAAAAATGCTTGCAAAACAATTCTTCTGTCATATTCATGCATTATTTCACTGATGTAGTTATGTTGTTTTATAATAGTGAAAAAGTCAGCAGAGTGATGCCTGAAAAAATGACTATAAGACAGTCTTAAAGAATGGTAGAAGTGTTCAGGAACAAAAGTATCTTGTACTCTGTAACCTGAAAGAGACATAATTATTTAAATTAAAAAAATCCAAATAGAATTATTTTTTCAAAATTTGCTGAGTTTGGACCAAAAGTTGCTGGAACACACTGTGTTTGTATAATACATCAAAATATGAATGATGATTATGGGGGCTCATCTTGGTACACTGACTTAAGATGAACAATATCATTTAACAGATTACCACCAATGCATAGCTGCTGACATGCAATGAAGCAACTGCTACTTGGCTGGCTGCTCATCTTTGTAGCAATTTGATGGAGGATCTTGTTTTATATATAGAAGACATTCTAAAAAAAATTTAATACATGATTTTATCTAGTGTCACAATATAGTAACATGTGTAAACTGAAATTCACCTAAGTGGATCTTCTTTCTCAGTGCATACGCAGAGACCCCCAAACTATGCAATGAGACCCACAATAAGCAAACACAAGACAAGGGTATTCAATTTAATAAAACAATTATTTACAAACATATCTATAATTAACAATAAAAAAAAGAAAACTGTTTAACTACTATAGGGGAGGGATTGAGACAAATTATCCAATGAGCAAATATAAAACAAAACAAATTCAAATCAAGTTGAGTGGGTGTAGCGTTACACTACAAACAGTGGCTTTCAGCTGATAGAACTCTAGAACCCAACTTCTACAATTCAGTGGATCACAGCTAATTTCCATAATGCTGTTATTTAATGTCCTGATTGGACAATAAATATTAAAACTGTAAGTCTTGTACAAGCTAAACACTTGTAGGCACCAAGTTAGGTTGACAGTAGCTGACATTTTGATTGACCCATTAATACCAATATCATGTTTCCGCCTAAGTCCACAAGGTTGACCTCAAATTGACCTGTTCAAACTTAATTTTCTGCCAAAATCTGGTTATGTGTTCATGAGCCTCCCACGTGATCAAGAAAAATCATAACAATAGATATTTTTATATAACATAAGTACAAATGATATAATGGAGTTGTTCAAAACACTTTAGGAGTTCCAGGTTGTGTGACCTAAAGTAATATTGAAAGTTATTTTATAGACCTGGTATTCAGAAATTGTGTGTATAAACATCAAATTTGAACATGTATTTATAGGTTTGGTAAGAAATTAAACAGTTTGTGTTGATGGTGAAAGTGATTGAAATAGTTTGCTCAACTTACTGTAGAATTGTCTTTTTTTCAAAATATCCGTTTTTTTTTCCTTTTATGTCGTTAAGATGTTGGGAGTGTCTTCATGAATCTCGTCTTGAATTTGTCACTTGAGTTGATGTCAGTTGAATTTACCAAGCTGTTCTGATATAATAAATTTAACTTTCAGCCAGGAACTTGGGTTTCTTAGATTTCTGAATCGAGCTGTCAAAGTTGTTGAAGTCAATGAAGGAATTGAATTTCAAACACAGATATGATGTTAATAAAAATTAACTTTTAGCGAGGAAGTTGGGTTTCATAGATTCGAGTGATGAATTGATTATTTTAAGGAGTCTATAAGTTGTGTTGAAGTTTCATATTTATGAGTATTCTTGATCACGTGGGAGGCTTGTGAACACATAATTTTGTGCCAAAATCTGGTTAAGTTTGAACAGGTCAACTCCAGGTCAACCTTTTAAATTCTAATTAATTTAACACATAGACTGAAAATGTGATATTGGTATTAATTTTGACCAATTAAAACATCAACTATTGTAAACCTACAAAACTACATTGATTTTTATCATTTGCAAGATTTACAGTTTTAATATTTTTTGTCCAATCAGGACATTGTTAAATAACAGCATTATGGAAATTAGCTGTGATCCACTGAATTGTAGAAGTTAATTCTACGGAACGTTTTTACTCAACTTCAATTATATAGAAGAATTTATTGAAACTTTTTGCGTAATCTTAAAAAAAGCATGGTTTCATTGAAAAAGAACAATAAAAATTTTGTTCTGAGAAAAATTCTTTGATAAACATTGAAGTCATAGTTATTTTCCACCAAATTGGTCAACATCTAACCACAAATAACACAAATTCTGTTGATTTTATGATCATAGGTCTTGTGTTAATATTAATCAGCATTCAAAGAGCTTTCTAAAGATATACAACTTGACCATATTGGGTGATATGTAAATGTTAGCATACAGTGGCAGATGCACAATCTGCCATTTTGAATTTGGCCCAACTCAGTAAAACCCTTGTAAATCATGCCAGACAAAAGTCTACCACAAAACTTTGTACATATCTTGTTATAAAAGGAGACAAATTTGTTGTCAAATTAAAAAATAAAAAATGTGAAAGCACTACTTTTTTTTTTTTTTTGAGAAACTAAAAATCAAAAGGTTATGTTAAATTATTTGATTTCCTCCTTTAAACAAAAAAAATAAATAGCCCCCTTTTAGATCTAATATATAATTTAGCTTTGTGGGCAAGAAAAAAAAAAAAAAAACGAGATCGCTAAAAAAAAAGAGCATAGCATGATGAAAAAGACGCCAAACTTGACGAAAACAAAATTTTATCGTCTAAATGTTTGTTATTATTAAGAGGAAAGGTCAAAGTATTTTTGGGGTATTTTTTTTCCATTTTTTAATGTTCCTAGCACGTCCGAAATTTTCGTTAAAAATCTAGTTTTTTTTTGAGTCAGCAAAATTGACCATTTTTTTCCATTTTAAAAAAACTGGAAATCTGACTTTGAAATTTTTTTAAATATCAATTATCATTTTTTCAAAACTTATTTTAAGAAAATCAGAAATTATAATGTTTATTTAAAATATTTTGAAACAAACTTAACTTAGCTTTTTTGTGCCAAAAAGATGTAATTTGAAAATAAAACAAAGCAGGTCATAAACTTTCGCGTCTCTTGACATGTGATGAATGATATATTTACGAATTCCATGAGGCAAATTTGTTCTACGGAAGGAGAAAAGTGAAATAATTTACATTTACGTGAACAAATTATTTACCCCGTTATTTTAACGAAAACTTTCAGCGGTCTAATTTTTTTTTTTTTTTTTACTTAGCTTTCACCTTTACGTTTATGATGCTTTATGGGAAATATATTGTAAAGAAATTAAAATAAAACTGTTAAGAGTGACATTAAATTTCATATTTCTTAAGAAAGGTATCTAATTAATTTATAGGTACCTTTCTTATGAAATTTTATCAGAATTGTACATAAAATACTATAATTTTATGTACATTTATTACATTCTACTGTTATTTGTATTTGCATTCATTTTATTATTAATTTTGATATTTCATTTATGGAAAAATGTCGTAACTGAGATTAATATAAAAATAAGATCATATAAATTTCATAAGATGATACTGATACTTGTAGGTACCCTTCTCAGTTGAAATTGAAAAATCAAATTAACTTCTCCACACGTGTTTCGCAAAAAAGTAAAGGCCTTAACAGCGGAGAACAATGCTTAACTCAAATAACGCAACTTAATTATATTCTGGTTGGTCTTCCGTATTTTATAATTACAGCTCGATTATAAGCACAAAATTACATTTCTTAATTACTGGGGATCTTCTGATTAGTCAAAATGATACAATTTACAACGCGCTAAAAAAAAAGATCTATCTCATAAGGACACTTATGAAAGCCGATGCGGCTTTTAACTAATTTTATAATATTTTAACAACTTAAATGTAAAATCTATTATAATTAATGAAATAACAAATAATTGTATTAAAAATTCATTTTTCATCGAAAAATTTTTTTGCTTTCAGAAAATATTGTCCATATTCATAAAAACAACTAAAAGCAAATAAAAGCATTTGAAATTAAATAATATCTTTGTTTTATTGAGTTTTGTATGTTACAATTCAGAGCTGATTTTCAGGTACTGCGTATCCAATTAAAAACAAAAAAAACATGATTTGCATTCCTCAAAGCCCTGTGCTTTTAATTATTGTAATCACTAAAACCGATGCTATCAAATTTCTAGCGTTTTCATAAAATTAGTTATGGGGGGGGTAATAAATATTTTAAAAAAAATTTCTACCATGACTTTCAAAAAAAAAAAAAACATTTATAATAATTTCGATCATCTGTGAATAGTTCCTGAAAGTTTCATTAACATCCGATAATTATTTCTATTTTTGCACGATTTTTCAAATTAATGTGTGTCATACCAAAAAAAAAACGCTAAAAATTGTCTATGTTATTTACTAGTTCCGCTGATACAAATAGAAAAAAGTTTTTTTTAATCAAAATTTAGAATGTTCTAAAAAAGAAAAAAATTTTTTAAATAATTAAAAAAAAAAAAAACTTGGTCTTTCCTCTTAATAATAACATAAGCATTTAGACAATAAAATTTTGTTTTTCGGCAAGTTTGGCGTCTTTTTCATCAAGCTATGCTCTTTTTTTAGCGATTTCGTGGAGGTACCTATAAATATATTACATATAGATGTATTCCTCCAAATTAAAAAAAAACCTTTCCTATTGACAGGCATTAAAATTGGGATCTGTGAATTAAAAAATAATGATTTTTCAAAAATGAGATTCTTGATACAACAATGTTACAATCAAAATGCTAAACCATCAAAAAAATTTATTTATTGATAATTGTAAACATTAAAACACTTAAAATTTTTGATAATTTCAAAAAATTTTATCAATTTTTTTTTGTAAAAAATAAAAAGCCTGCTTGAAATTTTTATAATTTGAAATTTTTTGGAGGTAATAAATCAAAAAAAAATTTTCTAAGATTGATAAATCTGAAATATAATGGTTTAGAGAGTTATAAACAGAGTTTAAAATGTATAGAAACTCTTGAGAAACGATGACTGGAGAGGCTCTAAAAAAAAATATCAAAAAAATAAAACAAAATTTTTTTGACCCTGTAAATTTTCTTTTTTCCTATCATTTTTTGACTATGTTTTTCAAAAATCAATCTTTTGAATATAAATTATACCAATCTTTTAAATTTTAAAATCAAAGATATTTTTCATGTTTTTTTTATAAAAATTTACTATAAAAATATATATACTGAAGGTTAATATATTTAAAAAAATTCACTTTTCAATTTCTTTTTTTTTTAATAATTAAACAAACCACTATCTAAAAGTATTTTTGTTAAAAAGTAAAATTTATGAATTTTTTTTTTTTTCTGTTTCCTTCAATAAAAAAATTGATTGTAGTAAATGGCAAAAAATAGCTTTTCATAAAATAAACATATGGAATCATCATAATTTTTTATTCATTTTTAAAAAAATTAAAATTAAAATTTGGAAAAAAAAAATTAAAATAAATACTTTTAGAAAAAAAAATTTGGATTTTATTTTTTTAATTTATGGATGAATAAAAATTTAAATTTAATTTTGAATATTTAAGGATAAAAAAAAAATAAATTCATGGATTTCATTTGTTTAACATATTAACATCAATTTTTATCAACAAAAATCTTATTTTTAATTTGTCTAATTCAAACATTATAATTATAATGTAAGAAAAAATTTTTTTTTTTTACAAAATAAATGGCTACAAAAACAAAATGTGTGAATTCTTTTATTTTAAAATTAACAAAAAAACTAAACAACTTGTTTGAATATCTTGGGTGTTATATCTTGTTTTTTACAAATTTTTAAAATTAAATTATTATTTTACCTTGAATCTATATCCTCATTTTTGAAGTATTGTCACAAAAAATTTCAAATGTTTATTTTTTTATACTTTTTCAAATATGAAAAACTTAATTGAGTTTATGCAAAATAAAAAATAACCTTAATCAAATTTAAAAAATTTAAAAAAGATTATTTGTATTTAAAAAAATATTTTTTAATTAATTTTTAATTTTTTTTTTTTCATATAAAAAATGAAAAATCTAAAAAAAAATTTTTTTTTTTGATTAAAAAATTGAACTAAAAAAATAAATTAAAATTAACTAGATGAAAATTTAATCATAAGATAAAATTTTAAAACAATTTTTTCTATTTGCAAAAATTTTATGCTTTTAATTGTTTATTAAAATTTGACCTGAAAAAAGTTCCAGAACAATTTTTATTTTGCTGATTATTCTGTTTATTTGAAAAAAACGTATGTAATTTGGATTCATTAAAAACATTGCATTTTTTGAAAATTTTTTTTTTCAATTTAAAAAAAAGATAATTTTTTAAAAAAAAAAAATAGGTTTAAAAAAGTCCATTCCAAGAACTTTATTCTAATAAATTTATTTTTTTTTTATCATGTAATTTGAATTTTTGTTAATTTTTTAATTTTTTAAAAAATTTTAAAAAAAAATTAAAAAATATTTCTTTTTATAACCAGATAAATTTATTAAAAAAAAAAAATAATAAAGTTTATGAAATATAAAAAATTGAATTAAATTCAATTCTAGTATTTAATTTTCAAATAAATATATATTTTTTTTTCAAATGTAAATAGAATTTAAAAAATTTTTTTTTTTTTATTTTAATATCCAAAAAATTGTTTTTAATATAATAATATAAAAAAAAAATGGATGAAAAAAAAAATATTGAAAAAAAAATTTTTTTTAAATAAATTTTTTCAATATTTTTAAAATTTTAGAAAAAATTTTTTTTTAGAAGATTTATTAAAAAAAAATTAATTTTAAATTTTTTTTTTTATTTGAAAATTTCTCATCTTTTTTTTTATATCTCTATTTTTTTTTAAAATTGTTTTTTTGAAATTTTTTTAAAAAAAAATATTTTATTCAAGAATAATGAACAAATTATTGCATATTTTTTATTAAATGCCATTAAAATGTTTTTTCAAAAATTTTTTGAAAAACCTTTTCAAATCATTTATACTTTTTTTCTTGATTGATAATTACAGTTTTGAAAAATAATTTTAGAATTTTATTTTTAAATTCAAATGTTAAACAATCAAGGAAATCATCAAAAATTGAATTTGTTTTAAAATTATTAAAAATTTCAAAATTTTTATTTTTTTTTATTATTTTATGATTTAAATAAATTTTCAAAAAAAAAAAAAACCAATTGAATCTTGCTTTTTTTTTTATTAAAAAATTTTTAAAATGAAAATTTTTAATGTATCCTTTTTTACATTTTTAAATGTAAAAATTTTTTAAATATTGAAAATTTTGTTTTTATTATCTATTTTATTTACAAAATGGAAAAAAAAAAAAAAAAAAAATTAATTCGGCTCAAAATCATTTGTTGCATATTTTGTTATTTTAAATTTCTTTAAATTTAAAAAATTAACAAATAATTTTTTTTTTTACAAAAAACATATAAAAAATTTGTTTTTAAATAAAATAAAACAAAAATAAAATTTTGTTTTTATTTTTTAAAATTAATTTAAATTTTAATGTTAAATGTCAAAAAATTTTGTTAAATTATATTTTTAAATTCTGATTTTAAAAATTAATTTTTTTTTTTTTTGATATTTTCTTAAAATAAATTTAAATTTGGGTTTTTTATGAAAAACATTTACAAATGAAAAACAAAATCCGAAATTTTTGAAACTTAAAACAAAAAATAAACTTGGATTAATTTAAATAAAAACACCTTTAATTTTTTTTTAATCATAAATCTTTAAATAAAAATGTATTTTAATTTTATTGTTTTTTTTTAAAAATAATTTTTATTTTTTCAATTATTTTAAATTAAATTATTTTTTTTAAAAAAAAAAAATGAAATAAATCATTTTTTTTTTCTTTTTTTGACATAAAAAGAATTGGGGAAAAAAAAAAAAAAAAAAAAAAGAAAAATTTTATATTTTAATTTTCTTTTTTATTTTGGTTTTGTTCAAAATTCCTTCCTTTAAATTTCAATTTAAAAATTTTTTTTTTATATTATTTAATTTCTAAATCATTTAAATTTTTTTTTCCTTATTTATTCAAAAAAAAAAAATAATATTTGAAATGGTAAAACCTTTTTTTTTTTGATACAAATGAATATCAATTTTTTTTCAATGTTTTTTTTTGATTTTTTTTTCAAAAAAAAAAAAAAAATTTTTATATTTCTCAAAAATTATTTATTTAAAGACATCAAAATTTTTTATTATTAAGAATTTTTTTCAAAAAATTTGAATGGTATTTTTTTTTCAATTACAAAAATTTTTTAATTTTAAAATAAAAAATTAAATTCATTTTGATTTTTTCTGATTTTTTTTTTTCATGTTTCATAATCAAAAAACTTTATGAAACAAAAAATAAATTATTCATTTCATTTTTTTTTTTGTTTTTTTAATTTTTTAAAAAAAAAAAAAAAAATGTAAAAAAAAAAAATTTTCTTGGTTAAATTTATCATATATTATATATATATATATATATATATATATATTCAAAGGCAAAGAAATATATTTAAATAAAAACAAATTTTTTAGTTTTTGTTTTGATTTAAAATTTTTTTTAATTTTTTTACAATTTTTTTAAAAACAAAATTCAAAAATTGAAAGTTTATTTTTTAGGAATATTGATAATTAATCTAAAACTTTTAAATTTTGTATTTTTTTAATAAAAAAATATTGATAATCTGATGATCTATTTTTTCAGAAATAAAAATTCTACATTCTAATTTTTTTACCTAGCTTTCAGCTTTTCATTTTTAAATTTTATGAAAAATAGATTGAAGAAAAAATAAAACTTTTTTTGAGAATTAGAATTTCATTATTGAAAATCATCATCTAATTAATTTTAATTTTTTCTTTTTTTAATTTTATTTTAAAAAAATAAAAAAATATAAAATTTATTACATTTTTAATTTTCAGACTGTTTTAAAAAAAATTCCATTCATTTTATTATGAAAAAACTGATATTTCATTTATAAAAAAATAAAATAACTGAATTAATTATAAAATAAAATCATTTTAAATTAAAAATAACAATGAGCAATAAAAAAACAGATTCATGATATTAAAATCTTATAAAAAGTTTTTCATTTTTGGCATTTTCTCAAATTAACATTTCAATAAAAACATTCTTTTAAAAATTTTTTTTAAAAAAAATGCTGAACTTCAATAATGCAACTAAATTTTCATGGTTGGTCTTCATAATTTTATAATTAAATCAAATTATTGAAGAAAAAATTATTATTTTTAATTTTTTAAAAATTTTGATTGGTCCAAATTTTTAAATTTTCAAATATTTTTTTAAATGACAATCTATTATAAACAAAACAAATTTATTGATTTTAAAAGTACCTCCACTATTTCGGCATAAATTTTCTATATTGAAGTTTAAAATGAATTTTTACAAATGAAAAACATTCTTGAAGATTTCATTTTAGCTTTAATTGAAAGTTTAATAATTAAATTTACGATTTTCTATTAATTAAACAATTCTGGTGTATTTCAGATAGAAACTATATACATTTGATTGTCAAATTTAATTTCAAATTTTTAAATTTTCTTAAAAACGGCCATTTTCTTAATTTTAAGAAATTTGTAAACAAACACAAATTTATCGATTTTTAAAATATTTTAAAAAAAAATTCTGACACGTTATTTTAGTAAAATTAAAAAATTTAAAGTTAAAGTAATCTGATTTCAAAGAAATCTTTTATTTATAGCATAAAAAAATAATATACAACCAATTATTAACGAGCGGTCCTGTTCATCTGATTCGAATCTATTGATGATTAATGGTTGAATGACGAACCGATGACAGCTACTACTGATGACCATAAATGACATAATTTTTAAGTCTGAGTTTTTAAAAAATTATTCTATTTGAGTATGACACACACTAATGGAAATACAATACATAAAATAAAATTATTTAGTGAAATAGTAAATGAAAAAAATAAAAAAATAATCTAAAATTTAAATTTTACACTTGAACGGAAAATACAACCTGTAAGAAACGAAATGTTTTGAAAAGGCCACGTAAAGGGACAAAACCCTTAGATCACGTGACCTTGTTATAATAATGGCAATTTCTGTATATCATACATGGAAATAAGGAATGTATTAAGTAAAAAAATACAACATAAAAAATTATTTTTAAAAAAAGTAGCGCAACTAAATTTATTAAACTTAGCAATTTTGGACTCGTAAATTTTTTTTCTACTTAATTACTACATAATATCGAGGAACCCTCCTAATACAGAGCTTTACACGATTTTAAACTATTATAAATTATTATAATTAAAATTTCTTAAAAAACGAAAAAATTCTTGTAAAAATTAATTATTCATCAGAAAAAAATTATTTCTTCAGACAATAATGTCCTTAATATTACTTATTTACAAAAGCAATTAAAAGCTTTTCTAATTAAGTAATATCATAGTTTTATTGGATTCATTATTTTTTCAATTCAGAGCAGATTTTCAGTTAAATAGCTCAAATTTGAAAAAAAAAAAAAAGGTTATTTACCATCTTCAAAGACTCCTTCTTTTTAACAAAAAAAAAAAAATTCAGGAACCAAAAGGTTTTTGGGCGAAATTTCATTAAATTAAGTAAATGTGGGGTAACATATTTTTTAAAAATATATTTTTTACCAAAATTTTCTAAAAAAAAAAATTTCAAAAATAATTTCATTCATTTGTGAATAAGTCCTGAAAATTTCATTAAAAATCGGACAATTATTTTATTTTTACAAGAATTTCCAAATCAATATGTTTTCAACGGTAAAAAAATCAAAAAAAAAAAATGTTATTTTAAACTGTGTCGCCGCGATGACGTAAACAAAGAAGAATTTAACCAAAATTTCGAACGTGTTAGAAAATATTAAAAATTTCAAAAAATAATTAAAAATACTTTTTTCTTTCATCTTAATAATAACATAAGCATTTTGACGATAAAACTTTATTTTCTTTAAGTTTGTGGCATTTTTCATTTACGCTATGCTGTTTTTCCGCGAAAACAGTGAACATGCTTACTTTGAGCCAAATTGAATTTTATTTTTCTATCGTTTAAAACCATTTTTTTTTAGTAATGGACTATAAATGATAAAAGAGATTGAGTTTTCAGAAAATTAAAATTTTTAGTTTATTTAATGTTACAATTTTTCTAAGCCACCTTTGAGAATCAGAACTTAGGTACCTAGTTGCAAAGGAGTATAAGCTAGCCTTTTCATTTTACTTTCATCACAGAGAATATATAAAAAAATTTTTATTTTGGATTCAATGCATATATTTTCTTAAAATAAATACAATAGTTAATTCGTTCTACCGACCTTTCTATAATATTTTAATTTTATGTTTGAATTTCATGTGCTAAAGAAGGATCATTATTTACACTATTTTTATTTCGACTATTTTTTTTTTCTTTGTGTCGTTATTATCGATTCGCCTCTGTCACCATTTCTGAATCTAAAAATTCATATTCTTTCAACTTAATTTATATTAGGACTATTTTCCTCGTCTTTTGTTGTTTCTTCAATAATTTTATTTTATGACCTCCCTATGAATCCAAGATGTACAGAGATCATGGGTAACCTTAAATCTGAAACTTTGAAAAGAACCCTTTAAATTATGATTCTAGAACAAAGACTGTTCTCGCTTTTCAAAGTTTAAAATTAAGGATGCCGTCTAGGAAATTCAGTTATTTTTAAGATTTTCGTTTTTGAATGGATTTTGAAGGACACTACCAAATACTAGTCGGTGATTTAAATCACAATCACTGTCAAAAAAAAAAACACCAACTTTGTAAATTTTAAAGTTTTTAAAATCCTGTAGTTCACTACAACAAATTGTCTTCAGTAAATGAATTTATAACTGATTGGAAAAGAGAGATAATAATAAGGATTTCCTAAATTTTCGAGAACTGGAAGAAATCAGAGGGAACGAAATCATGATCTATCCTAGATTAAATAAAGTGGTTTAGTTTAGTTTTCTTGTTCATTAACCAGATCGTTCGATTAAGTTTTCTAAAACGCCGGAAGGCAACGAACAGAAAACTTGCGACAGCAGGTTTGGAAAGATGAAGATACTCTGAATACAAATTGAAGGCAAATAGGGACAGAGGAAAATAACTTTTTAACCAGAGGCCTGTTGCAAAATGGATGTTTTAATTTCAGAAATTTGGGGAGGAACGTTAAGATAAACAGAATTCTTAATAAATTAATTTCTCATTAAATTTAAGATAAAAAAAAATATAAATTCGCTTTTCTCATTTCTAATGTTAAACGACACTAAAAAGAACGTTGAAATAAATTTTAAAAAAGAAAAGAACAAATTACCAATCTGATTAATTTTTAAACTTTATCTTCAATATATTTGTTATGAAAAAATAATTTCCTAGAGAAGAATATCCAAATTTTTCCGTCCTGGATATGACGATAAATATTTGTAGCAGCCAGGCCTCTTATCAGGAGGCTTTTTGCTTTTTGAACCACCTCTTTCATTGCTGGTGTTCCCAGGTCCACCCCTGATTTTGGTAAACTGTTTAAGGTCCCAGCTATGGGCAAATAGTTAAACCCGTCATGGAGTTGAAACACCTTAAGAAAGTTAAAAATAGGTTTTAATATCAGAAATACTTTTGTAAAAGATTATTACCAGCTGTACTTGGGAAATGTTGTTGTTCGGTAAATAAAATAAACACATATCACACTTTCCTTTTCAAGTATTTTTTATAAAATGGCGTAATGTGAGCGAGAACATTTCAAAACCTTTCAGTTTATTTTCCGTTTTTAAGATGAATCTGTTCCAAATATCTTCGCAAAGTCTTTTTTCTTTAATTCCGTTACTACGTACAAAGTCTCTTTTTTTTTTTTCATCATAATATTAATATTTTAGTTACTCCATTCATCTCTTTGAAGTAAAGTTGTTTATTGATAATAAATAACAAATTCAATTCAGCTGGTAATTTAATTTTTCTTGTTTTCGTTTTTGTTTCACGAGAACCGATTTATTTATATTTTCCACTCATCGTTGTTTCATTTTTTTGTTTTGTTTTTTAAACAGCTGGCTTTTATTTGTACATTCCAAAAAAATTTGCAATACTACCAATGGAAAAGCTAATTTTAATAAAATGAAACAATTTTCAGTCCGAATTTGTTCCAGTGTTTTTTATTAGTTGGAGGTTTGCGTTTACAGTGATCTTTGTAACTGTTTTTAATTTTTGTATATGTCACCGGACCAAAAATGTCATAACCCGGTATTCCATATCAGTTATGGCAAAAAGCCTAACAAAAAAATAAAAAAACCAGCAGACATCCAGTTCATAATGGTCACCTTACAATGTAATCAAAATTTAATTCATTTTTTTACATCACTTAGTTAAAAGTATATATACGTGACATACTATTTGAATGTGATATATGTTTTTCAATTTAAATCCACATATATATAAAATAAAAAATGAATTTAAATAAACCAATAAATATATATATATATAGATATATTAGATAGATTGATTTTTAAAAAAAACCCTTAAATTTATGTATTTAAATATAATTTTCATATCAATGGCATATAGACGTTAACCAAACTGTAGTATATATTTAATAATTGAATATATATATATATATATTACGAATAAATCTACACCTGCTAATCAATATTGTGTTTAATATTTATGTATATATTTGATAGATTCAAAAAGACTAAAAGATATATATATATATATATATTTATATATATATATATATATACTCTCACTTAGACAGATGAAAAAGACTAACAGCATAAAAAATACAAATTTTATTCTAACTAATTATGTATAATATATGGATATATATAATATAGATGAACAATTCAACTAGAAAATTGAAAATAAATACAATGTATCTAAATACAAATTAGAAAATGTTAAATAGATTCAATTTCTTTTTTTATATATATATATATATATAGAGACCAAATCGAACAAGAAAAACCGTAAATATATATATATATATTTATATATATATATTTATTTGTGTCACTACTGAACTATAAATATATATACATTTAAATTGAAGATAAAAATAAAAAAATATAGATAGATAGATAGAAAATATTCAATACTATATATCTTCCATAGATGTCTTGAATCAAATTAACATCTTGTGTTTTCTTCAAAGATGAATAGAATTAGATTTATAAAACGAAATGATTGTGTTCTAAATGTTAGTTCTTTATATGATTCTGCATAACATGTCACGTAAACAACTTTTCAAATCATGTTGAAATTGCAAACAAAAAGTCAACATTGTTATCATCAGGAAAAAAACGATTTCCAGGTTTATTGGCTAAATTTGGAAGTCTTACATCTGATAAACTTACAGACAGCATAAATCCGCTGTTGGGGGATCAGAATGAAAAAAAATCGATGTCTTTAAATGCACATCGAAAAAAATGTTAACAATTGAGTTTATGAAAAATGAAAAAAAAAAAGTTTGGTAATATGTTTACTTGCATGATGTGACGAAGATCTTTGGAATCGAAATAGAATGGTAAGAAAAAATAAAAAAAATTTTAACATTTCTTTTAAAATTCGTCTACAAACATTTCTTTATATTGTACATTTTAGATATTTTTACAATTTGGTGGCAGTTGAAATATGGCATTCTCGAATTGTTTTAGGCTCTTCGTTTTTTTTCTTGTCTTTTTTACTTTTTAATGTTTTGAATTTTGAATTTTGTTATCATCATTCCTTTGTTATAATTATAGGCATTGAAGATACATATATGTTAAGCATGTGATTGTCTACTAAATTTGACGTAATGGTTGCCATAAGAAATTTGCCTTGCTCAATATATTTTTTTCCGCCAGTTGCTTTTTTTTAAGCTCTTGAGATCTTTGTCGATGTCTTCTTCTATATCTTTTGTTTCTATTTTTTTTTTCTTATTTACTTCTTTCTATTCAGTAGAGGATGTTGTTTTTTTAAGATTTTTTTCCAAACTTTCTTGCCTATATTTTTTCTTGCCTGTCATCCTCTTTTTTTGTTGCTTATATAGAGGAATCAAGAACGCTGCTTCCTGTTAGTATATTCATTTTTGTAATACCGTAATGGAATACTTCAGTGATGAGTGCCCATCTCTTTACATCTATACTTGTATACGCGCAGAGCATAGTGTAGAAAGTATTAAGTAGATTGGGGCTCTCATTTCCTCATTGTCGTACTCAAATGAGTTTTTTCCATATGAATTACATTAGGTAAAAACCATGAAAGTGTGCAGTTGACTCAGTTAAATGAAACATTGCTCAATAGTAGCAAATTTTTCTTCTGTGAAGGTGAAAAAATTTAAAATGAATTTAACCAATTCACTTTTCAAGGAAAGATTAACCTTAGGGAAACGAAATGTTTGTCTAACTTTGCCAGAATTTTTAAACTCATAATAATTTTTATACTTGGTAGACAATACTGAATGTAAAAACACATTTAAAGGTTGGTTGATTTCAATGCAAATATGCTAACCCAAAAGTAAAGTAAATGATAGTGATATTTCAATGTATTCTGCAAATGTTTAGAATCTTGGAATAGCATTCCCTTGAGAAATAATGGAAGTATTAAATGAAACTTTCAAACTTTGCATCATAAGATAATGCAATTCTAGAACTGACCAAATATTGCTTCAGAAGGTTTAAAATGATATATGTATTACCTGGTAAATTTCAAACAGATCACCTTGAGGATAGATTTGGCCACTCAAACTTGGTGAACTGATCAATGTAATATCTCCTAAATGTTAAGTGTTTGAGAGACCAAAAAATAGAGAATGATGTCAGTTTTAAAATTTACGTGGGATTTATAATCAAAGTATTGATTTGAAGAATTTAAACAAAAGCTGAAATAAAATTTAGATTTTATAAATTTAAAAGATGTAATTTGACCCCATGTTAATGAATGAATGCAACATTTGTTTGGGGATATGGCCAAGGTTATTGCTGTTGTGCAGTTTTTAAGAAATTGAAATGCAACAGTTGTAAGAATTTAGTAAAGAAAGACAATGAGAAGAAAATTTAAGGTGAAATAAACAGACATTTTCAGGGGATTAATAGAGGTTCTCTTGTATATCCTAATGATACTACTACAAATGCAGTTTCTTATATAATTTGTATAGAATTAGTAAATTAGCAAAAAGTTGTTCTTTTCATTCAGTTGGGGATCAAAGTAATTAGCCATGCACAAAACCTTGAATGTTTTGGCAGATAATGATCATCTTTTTCATGGACTAGGAAAGAGTCACACACAAAAATTAGAAGGAATGCTTGTCTTAAGCTTTCAAATGCCACTTTAATAATTTTTGGGCAAAACTAGAAACAAATAGTTTTCAAATAATTTACACAATCAAAATAAGGAGAAGGAATTTTACAGTCTTTAAATTCAATGAAACATACATTATTTATTTAATATAACAACAAGTGTAAAACTTTAAATGATGATCCTTTTAGAAAATAAAGTTTATTCTAAGGTAAAAAGTGAATATTTGGTTTTTTCATTTATGATGTAATTGGAATATAAAAAAATATTCTCTGTCAATATATAAAAATTTATGAATAATCATTAAAATAAGAATTAAATTTTAGCTATTTATTGTTTGTTCTTTCTTTATTTAAAGATGTAAGGTAGAAATAATAATAAGAATAATAAAAATTCATATATAAAAATAAAAACATATTTTATTAATCCTGATTTGGAGGATTTTCTATTGAAAAAACAGTGTTTCAATTATCAGTATCATAATTTCCTCCTAAAACGTTTTTATAATATTGTTTGCTCTCGTTTTCTTTATTTTTTAAAGATCATTAACAGTTCTAACATGGTTAACCGTATCCGATATATTTTTTTTTCTGGAGTTCCGTTAAAAAGTATTCCATACTTAAAAAAAACCTACAATCATTCATTTTTCAGCAGGTTCGCATGATTTTACTACTTGTAAATATCGTCATACAAAACATTGAACAGATGTCTTTTGTCTTTGGTATTGCAGGTAATTATCATGTTGAAACACTAGTTCAAAGCAAACACCGGGTTAAGAAACAAAGCCTGATGGTCAGTACCCATACAAACAAGTAACCATTTGTGAAAAAAAAGTGCCATAAGCTTAGACATATTTGTGTAAAGGATAAAAAGTTTGGAAATCTTAATCAGAACACGTTCTATTTCAGATTTTGTTATTATCACATATTCATAAATACTCTTTCTCTCAAGGTATAAACCTCTTAACCCCCCAGCTATAAATAATTAGTATATATATATTAGTAAATTATAATAAAAAAAGAAGAAAAGTTTACAATCTAAAAATATTTTCTGGTTTTAAATAACCTGCAATGGATTGATAAACCGTAAAAAACGGATCTATCAAATCACAAGATTTTTCATGGTAAGTTCCACGGACCGTACATTCCAGTTTTATCATTAAAGTAGATTACATAACATCCAGTCTGGACATCCCATTGGTCAATTAGTAGATGATTATGGCATCCAAATAGCATGATGTGTTGGTAGGAATATTGCTTGTCTGTCACCATAGCAAAGAGTCCAAATATACAAAAACCAATACAATGTTAAATTAAAACAATAGATATGAATGGGGGATACAAATTTTAAATAGTTTGTTTTTTGTTACATTTTTTTTATTTGTGCCCACTATTTATATATTCAGGTTTCATTATATTGAAAGGTTTTTTGGTTTGGTTTATTTTATGGCATATCAACCACTGGGTTATTTAATGCCTAAAAGACTTTTTATTGCTGTTAATTTTTTTTTTTTTCAAAAATGTATTGCTAGTAATATATTTTTTCAAATATATTGGTTAATATTTTTTTTTGTTTTCAAAAATGTATTGCTGGTAATGTTTTTTTTTGTTTTTCAAATATGTATTGCTGGTAATATTTATTTTTTTCAAATTTATATTGCTGTAACATTTTACAAAAATGTATTGCTGGTATTAAATCTATATTTACACTTTCATAATGTTTTTGACCTGATTTGGATATATATATATATAGTTGGGACCTAACAGCTGCTGCTACCACCTGGGTCAAACAAAAATATAAATTCAACACCAGCAATTGAGGTTTTTATCCGTCTGTCAAAACCTGATCAGAGGCTTGCTGTTGGATGTTTTAATCATCTCACCTAGGATGTGGTTGCATTGCGTTAATCATCTTACCTAGGATGTGGATGTAGTTATGTGTCCTGTCATTGTTATGCATATTTTTTCAACAAGGAGTAGAAAGGGGCGAGCTAATTTAAGTCTGCTAAATAAAATAAATAAGATCGTCCACATAAAAGCCCAATGGATTATACAGAGATGATGGAATTAAATATAAATAAATATATATATATATATTGTATAAAAACTGTTTTAACTAATGAAAAATTATAATATATATATATATATATATATATATATATATATATATATACATACAATAAGTCAGCTTTTTTTTGATTCCATAATAATAGTCATATATACATTATAAATCAGCCTTACTTTGATTCCATAATAATACTTGGAATCAAAATAATGATGATATTTTTTGCTGAAACTTTGGCTTCACTTTTCCGAGAATGATAATATGCTTCTTTTTGCAAAATGTCTGGAAAGTAGAGAAGAAACTGAGCTAATAATGAGTTAATGAAAATGTAAAAAGAAATAATTAGGGTTAAAAAAAAAAAACCAAAATCCAAGATGAAGATTTAAATCATTTTAAACGGAAAAGTCTTTTTAAACTTTTTTTTTTTAATTTAATTCCAAGCCCTTTTAATAAAGTGGGTTTAAAAATTAATAAACAAAAAACTTTAAAAAAAAAAAAAAT
>CAHIKZ030003241.1:97500-120991 GCA_903632075.3 Acanthosepion pharaonis | reverse complement strand
TATTAATGCGATTATTGGCGACATCCATCGCTAGTAGTATAATATATGCATTAAAATACTGTTAATCCATAGAGCGAAGTTTGATCCTCGTCTATAAAATTGATGTCTGTTGTTTTCAGTTTATTTGTTGTTAAAATGCTATTACTTACGAATAGTCTTCTATTCATCATCAGGCATGTTTTTTTTTTTCCTTATAAAATCAAAAAAACTTGAAGACGAAATAATTGTTTGTCGACCGAAAGATGTTTTTTTGAATATCTGCTATTATTGACGGTCGTGTTGAAAATCCCGAACGTGCAAAGACGCAACGCTAAGTTTTTCAAAATTTTAAGTGAAATTTTATTTAAATATTTCTTGTGATGTGTTAAATCCACGTATTCTATTTTACAAGTGTATTCAGTTAATACGTCATGAACTAAGCATATAGTTCAATAATATAGTACAATGTCATAGTAGAAGTTTTTTTAGGAATTTTTCATGTACTGCGGATCGATAGTTTTATATATATATATATATATATTATTTTATTTTTTAATTTTCTGAATTATGACGCATATATATTTAAAACTTAAATATATATGATTTATCATTTTATTAAATATATTGAGAATATTATAGATTGCAGGCAGAGTATTTACATCTTAGGAGAAGTTTATATCTAATGACATATTCAAGAAATAAATGTATTTATCTAACGGATATTTGTAAATTTACTCAGATTATCTTATACAAAATGTAAACATTTACGACTAGTATTAATCTGTTGAGAAAGAGATGGTTTCCTTTTTTATTCCGATATGATAGATTATGAATTTGGTAAAATATCCATTTGTGTTCAACCATTTCTTTTTACTAGTTTTGTTCAAAACATGGTTTTATTATTATAGATCTTCAACAGCGGATAAACATAGAATTTCATTTGTATTCCTAATATTTTACAAAAGCTCGTAGAAAATTTTACATCTGTCTAAAATTTGAAGAGTGATTCCTTCATGTAACAAATAATAGTTTCATGAATAGTCAATATTTTAATATTGGTTTTTATTTATTTCATATAAACGTCTCCCTATATATGGATAGAGATTTATTTTAGCACTTTCGTCAAACCGCCATACTTTGAGGAGCTGCTAATAAATAATTTTCTCTGTCGTGCGTTTTCTCGCCTTATCACGCCTTCCCATTAAACGAGTTCACTCTTCCCTCGATTTGATATTCAGATGTCTTTGTTTATAAAGAAAGATTTTCCAGACTGGTAACCAAGTAAAGTTGAAGCGCGCCGCTTAATTTATTATTTAAAAACAGCAATGGATGTCATGGGAAGAGTCATATCATCATATTTTTTTTCATTTTTCGTATTTGATCGAAAGTGAAGGAAAAGTATTCTTATGTGTCTGAACTTTGTTCGCCGCGTCGTAACCAATATACAACCATTCTGTCACGAGTCTTTATAATTACACCATCGACAAGTACAATTTAATCGTTAATGAGATTTTTTTAATGGCATATCCTTTTTCAATACTTGAGTGTTCATAATTTTCACTGATTCCTTCTCTTGTTGCATATCAGTAACCTTTAGAATATGATTGCAAACGATAAATAAATTAAACTTTTATATTATTATTTTTATTCCAAAATTGGAATAACTTTCCATATCAGTCTATATATTTGAGATGGGGTATAGTAACTATCTATACTAATGACGTCGTTCCTATTGATGTCTTGAACTTTATGGCTATATAAATAGGGAAAGGAGATCACTACGGCTTCATGCCTGAAACGGAAATAATAAATACAGAAAGAATAAGGAATCATTTTCCCCAAATATGCAAAAATATACTGTAACCAGCTGACAGGCATAACCAGATGAGTACAATATGGAAACCAGTAATACAGAGTGTAGAGAAAATAAAGCACTAACAGAAATTGTAATATGAGCTCTGGTAAAATATATTAATGAGACATTAAGATTATAAGAACCCAAAATATATATATGGGTCCAATGGATAAAATCGTAGTTGAGTAATCCCAAAGTGATTGGCCCAAAGACCACAGGGAACAAAAATTTTGTGAGTTGAGTTACTAACATTCATTAAATATACAAAAATTCCCCCAAAATGGCATGGTAAGAAGCAGAAGAATCTACACAACCTTTTTAAATAAAGCGTTCGGGTTGGAAATTCAACATATATACAACTGAAGAAGGTTGGAGCATACAACGGCCGAAACGTCGTGAATATGGCAATAAGAATGAGGTTTCAGATCGAATGATGTAGACAGTCCCATTGATCCTTCAAATTTATTGTTTGAGCCGATTTAATCCCAAATTAATGTGAAGTGTTTTTTTCTATTTAAGTAAAATTCAACATTGTTTGTTAAATCCGGATGGCCATTCGAAGAGTTCGCTTCGCCGGCACATATAGAAAAAGTATTGCAAGTAAGTTAATTCCAATGACCTAAGCAGTTTGTTAACGATGCAAGCTTCAAGGAAAATTAAGCCAAGATCTATAATAAAATCAGAATAGGTAAGAGGCATATTGTCAGAATAATATATTCTTTATACAAGCTGAAACAGTGTAACTTAGGATGGGGAGGAACTGATTACTTGTCTACATTCAAAGGAATCAGTCTACCAGCTTTAATACGACCAAAATGAAATTCTTTAGCGCCTGTAGAAAAAAATTTGAATGCATTTGAGTTAAATAAAGAGTATTGCTATCCACTCTTTCTCTTAACATTCAGCACACATACACACACACACACACACACATACATGCATCATATATATATTTTCGTGTGTGTGTACTGCGTGTAGTATGTATATATATATATATATATATATATATATATATATATATATATATATATATATATATATATATATTTATATATACGAATTTCACCTTAATATTGGCCTATTCGTATTTCAAAAACACAATGATGTTAGGTCATAAAGGTTTTTTTTATTGAAGATTTTGTCAGATAGAGAACTATACAGTGTGACTTAGATGGAAAAAAAGTAGGAAAGAGATTTAAAGGTTGGTGAACCGTATTTTGTATGTAGCCTCAATCGCCATATATTCTGTTTCCCATGAACGTGATTTTTTTATTGATGTTTCTTTCTAAAAATTTCTCCTTTTTCCCACCAGCTACTTTTTGCATGTTAGTGGCATTATCGACATGATGTTGGGTGAATGATTATATATATATATATATATATATATATATATATATATATATATATATATATATATATATATATATAATTATTTATTTAAAAATATGATTTGAACACGCTACATAAGAGTTCTTATGTTTCAAAAACAAGCACTATTTTTTAAAAAAAAATAAACAAATGCTAAAGAACTTTTGATTATTTACCAACGAGTTATTTCATATTTTTCACATATTTTTATACACATAGAGACACAAATACACACACACACACACACACACACACACACACACACACACACACATATATATATATATATATATATATACATGAGTTATATATATATATATATATATATATATATATATATATATATATATATATATATATAGTAATAATTATACTAACAAAAGTTTAGGTGTCTTGATTTGCTTATAATTAAAACCAATACCAAAGGGAAAAAGGTTTAAAAAGGAAAATCAAGAACATGTAAAAGAGTTGAAAAATAAAACAGGGAGAACATTTAAAAAAAACGTTTTGTTTGTTTTATTTTTTTTTGTTTTGTTATTTTATCTCATTTGAATAAATGCTTCAAGATGTTTGATGTCTCCTCCTTCTTTCCTTGTCTTTTTGTTGGTCACGTGGTTATGATTTTATGTTTATAGGCTATAAATATTCCGTTCTTTTTACCATTTAGCCAGCCTTCCCTGACGATCCGTTTAGGTGAAAAAATTGGTAGATTTGTGTGGCTTTTTTTAGGTTTAAATATATATTCATTATATATATATAAATACTCATATAGAGTGAACGAAATGAATATAAATTTAAAGTTCATAATATTTATTCAAAAGAGAGCACAATTTCAATAGTAAAGCTATAAAATATAATTATCTTTGATCATCACCTGATGAGATGACTGAATTTTTCATCGAAACAAAATTTTATTTTTTAGTGGTAAATGTTCGAATGTAATTTGTACACACACACACACACAAACACACACACACACACATATATATATATATATATATATATATATATATATATATATATATATATATATATATATTTAAATTTTATTTTCTATAAAAGGTTAAAAAATGGATACTTTATTTTTAGGTAGATGATTTGTTTTTATTCGATTAGAAATATTTTATTTATTTATTTTCATCTACAGGTCTGAATATTCGGCAAATCTTTTAAAAAAAAAATAGGGCCTCCCGATTATTTAAACATTCGCCAAGCGGAGAAACCGTCCTAAACATTCTTTATGCATTGACTTAGTGGACAGGAAAAAAACCTCCTGATCACCCAAAACCCGAATAGTAATTTTTACACTGATCTTTCGCTCTGCGATTCCCGAAATATCCATATCTGTGGTTTCGTATCCTGGACGTAAACAAAGACTATCTTTTTAGAAATCGATTTTTGCTTATTAATCCGACATATTTTAATTTATCAAACATTATGAGTTGAAGTTTTCAATTGGTTTTACATTCCTCTTGCTAACACATTTTAGCAAATTTCAATTGGTCCAATAAGCAAATAAAGGTTTTTTAAAAAATTCAATGAAAATGAAAATTGATATTAACGAAATACCACTTTTACGATTTTTCACAATGGACAAGTATTTATTCATTTGACCAGATGGATTTGATACATCATTTTCTTCTTGAATATCAATAAAAAATTTTTTTACTTAAGGAGAAAAATTCTTCGTTTCTTTAAGTTCTAACGTTTCTTTTAAATTCAGCACAACCATCTTATATAATAAATTCTCGCTGAAATTGACGTCATTTCGAAAAAGAAAACTTTTTTCGTCGAATAAGTTTATACACACACACACACAACGGATATATATATATACTCATTAATCTCGATGCCTCAAAATTAATCTGACGGGTGAGAACGCGACATTCTAAAACCACGAAAGAAACAAAATTCGTACCTACAGACACAACCCTAACTCTACACACAAATTATGCTTTATTAATGGCGACGAAAACCGACCGCTAGAAGACATTGGACAATTTTTTAAATTTTTTTGTTTTAAAACCCAGCATATTTTAGTTTTTAAAAGCATTAAAAAACTTGATTGGTCTTTGAAAAACAGATTAAAAATTAAGAATATTTAAAAAAAAATATATTCTGCCAAACTTCTCTTAATATAAAGGGTATCCAAAAAAGTTGACATTATTTAAAATGTGAATTTCTGAGTAAATACATGTCCCAGGCAAACGAAATTAAATAAGCTCCATGTTGAACAATAAAAGATTTATCAAAATTCGAGCAAGATATTCAGATTTTAGAATCAATTTCACAAAGTTTCAATATGCGTACCATCTGTGACACTATACACGTCAAGTCGGTAGTCCATCCTACCAAACACGCTGTAGCATGTCTTGCGTAATATTCTCTAGCGCCGCAGTGATTCTCTGCTTAAGTTCCTCTAGGTTTGTAGGAAGAGGGAGATATAGACATGTCCTTTCACATAGCTCTATAGAAAAAAAAATCACAAGATGTCAAGTGAGGTAAACGTGGTAGCCATTTCAACCGCATATTGTCATTATTACTGGCACGCCCGATCCATCTTCCTGATAGATTCTCATTGAAATAAGTCAGCACAGTCAATTTAGTTAGATTTTTATAGATTGTTAAATTTTGAGATCATTTGAGCGAGAATGGGTTATGTCATTAGACTTCAAAATGATTTTTTTTTTTTTTTTTTTGTGGAGGGGGATACCCTGTATAAATGCTAATGAAAATACTGATTTGGTGAAAAGGGATCTGTCCCAGAACATTTAGAACCCCACAGGTTATGCAAACTGGATGGTTTCAGACTAAATTTGGCGCACACATGCGTTTTCACATCAGAAGTGCGATGGACATAATTAAGTAATCGTTATATCTTTTTGGCACTTTGGTAATTTGAAAGATTTTTGAGAAATAATGCATTTTTCTTCTCTAAAATATTTTACCATTGAATAACACAAATTTTGATTGTTTTCGGTCTTCTACTTAAATATCTTATTATGATAGCAGCAAAGAATCTCTTGTGAGTGTCTTAGTTTCTATTTGAAAATAAAAGTTCATTTGAATAGCCAGTCAGTAAAGTGCCATACGTGATACGCCCTTGGGCGATCATGTCTCTTTCGATTCAGGATTCACCAGGCAGATTTTCCCGCATCAGGCTGCCATTTCTTTCTGTGGTAACCAAAGCTAACGAACGCATCCTGTCCTGCTTTTTAACCCATAGTTGAGGGGAAGAGATGAATTCATACTTTTTCCAAGCGTATTCGTGTGCAAGCGAATGTAACAAACTCGAGTCGACGATGTCTCATTCCGAGCTGATATGCATTACAGCAAAACGCACATCATTTGAAAGTACGTTTTCTAATTTTTAGAAAGAACTATGTTTGATAATGGGAGTTCCACTACACCTTTTTTTTTTACTCCAAAATTAAAAAAAAAAAACAAAAAAAAACGCAACTTCCAATTTAAAAGAAATCTGAATTTCAAATTAAAAAGTAGACGCGTGTGAAAGTAACCAAGCGAAGGGTGCGGTTGCCTCTTCCCTAAACAAATTATCATTTTGAGTGACCAATGACTTGTTTAACTTCAAGAATGCTTTTAAAAACTGTTTCCTCAAATTTGTAGAATGTTAATAATTACCTTGATTAGCATTAGACTTGAGAATAGGCTGTTTAGAATTACCAGTGTTTGATGCATTGATGAAGAATCTTTTAATATCGAAGTGTTAAGGAGGAGTTAAAAGAGGCAGTAACAAGTGCCACACTGATCAGTCAGTCAGTCATGTGCCATACGTGTTACACGCTTAGGCGATCATGTACCTTTCGGCAGATTTTTTCCCGCAGTCGGTTGCCATTTCTTTTTACGGTAGACCAGTTGCCATCCAAGGCTATAGAACCCGGTCTGTCCTGCTATTTATCCATAGCTGGGGGGGAGAAGAGGATTCATACCTTTCCCAATGGTATTAGCACGTAAGTGAACGTAATGGATTTGACTGGAATTCGAATTCGGCTCGCCGATTCCTCGATCCGAGCCGCTGTTGATGTTAAAAGAAAGGTGCTTGCTGCAGCTAAGAATGGGGTCTGGAAGGCTATGGCTAATGGAGTTACAGAGCAGGCAGCCTATGGCTGGATACAGAAAACTGTTCAACTTACTACGACCACAAACAAGCCGCAGGGAATTAGTCGATTATAGAAAGTTCTACCTCACCACAGAACGAGTGTTGGATTCGTTAAGTGATAATCCTTTTTATACCTTAAACAAAGAGAAATTTTCTGTTGAAGAGCAAATATACGTGTCAACTATGACAATCCACAAATAAGGCAATGGTATAGTGTTAAGAACCTACCATCATGAACTCTATAAGCAACAGAATTAAGCAAGGCGCTTATGTGCAACTTATAATGAAATCAACTGGCGAAGCAAACGACTTATTTATACCGATGAAAGTAACTGTAATTAAGTAATTTGATTTTACAGCGCTTACGGAAATCTAATGGGTCAAATATTGTGTTAAGTTAGCATCATCGAAAGGTAGCAATATACACAGCATTAGAACAATCAGTGAAATCACTGGTCTGCTGTGAGAGGCAAAAAAGGATGATTTACAAAAGAAAAATGCTCACGAATAATTAAAAAAAAAAACTCAGTCAGAAGCATTTTCGACACGTGAAAGTAAAAAGAAAAAATACGATATCCATATTTTTTAAATATTTTTATTTACCAAAATAAAATAAAAAATATTTTATTAAAATTTTCAGCACTTATTCCTTAAATTGATATAGAATCTTTTTTTTTTTTTTTTTAAAAAAAAGAAAGTGTGGAAGTATTTTTCCAGATCAGTTATACCCTTCTTTACGTAACTTGTGGTTAATTCGTACTAGTGAACGAGGATGTTCTTCATTTTTACAAATCTAAATCCTCCGAATGTTTTATACCATGAGCAAAAATATTTAACATCGACTGTGAACACATCGAAAATATGGTTCAAAATTCAAGAAAACTAAAACATTATTTTTGTTCGGTGTTGTTACTACCTAATTTTAATAAAATAAAGATGTGTTTGAATAATCGAATAATGTGTAGTTCAATGTAATTTTCATAGGTGACATTTTTTTTAATTAATTTAATTTTTTTCTTTTTACAACTAATTGTTGTTGTTTTTATTTTGATATAAAGAAAAATTAATGACCATTTCTGTGGGACCCAAATTATTGACAGTTTTTAATTAATCTACTCGTGCTGATAGTATTTTTGTCGATTTAATAAAATTTCTGTTATAGAAATATTGTAAAGTTAAATCACTTGGATAAGTTTAGAATCTGTAACTGACCTGAAAAATATTTTCAAATTTTTCGCACTAAATAATATTTTTTTAAAAAATCATAAGTGCTAAAATATTCATTAAAATCGGATAATTTATTGATTTTTGATAAATCTTTTAAAATCTGTGAGTAGTGTTTTCATATGAATATGCACAATGTGTGAGGGTGTCAAATGTATGACAATAACGAAAAGGCATAAAAAAAGTAAAGGCAAATTACTGATCATTTCAATGACTTCGTTATCAGTTTTTTTTTTATAGTGTATTTTCTTCTAATAAATCTTCATGTGAATGTATCTTTAAAAAGGCTTCATTGGATGCAGTGTAATACTTTGACATTAATATTATCAAAAATAATCATAATGGGTAAAAGTATTACTTAACTATTTTTGTTTTAATCTTCTCCCTCATTTTTGTTTTGGCTGTATAGGGGCACCTCGACGTGGTGTAATGGTTAGCAAGCTTGAACCATTACAACTGAGTAATGAGTTCAATAATCACAGGGTGACCCGTGCTTTTGGTTTTGTGCCACATCTAAGTTGTGCTTAGAAAATCATGCAAGAAATTCAAAATTGTTTATTCAAAGTTTCCTAAAATTCGTAAATATTCATAAATATTTTTCTTTAAAAAAATGTATCTATGGCGTGAAATTTTATAACAAAACTATTGACTTTTGAACGTGTTGAGAAAAGAAAACATCCTGCTAGATAAATGTATTTTCGTTACTTTTTAAACAAAATTTGAATATTGTTTTATAAAATCTATTTCATTAATCCATAAACTTACTGTTTTACAGAGAAAGATATTGAATTTATTAAAGATTTTAAAGGCGTTTAAATTCTTTAAACATCCATCAAATTAGCTAATCAAACTGTGCGAAAGTGAGTTTACTTTTTCGTCTTTTCTTGTGAAAATTTAAAATTTCACTTTCTGATACTAAGTATAAGTGTCCTTTCAGTTTCATTTTTCCTCCAAACATCCTTGTTGTTTACATGCTCCGTCCATGGTATTCTCAGCGCCCTTCTATAGACACACATCTGTTGCCTGAAGTCGCCTCTTCATATCTGAGGAAATTGTCGAAAATTCACCACTAAAAATTCCTTTCTGACGATGCTTCTTTTAAGGCGAAGAAATTTATTTTAAAAATGATTTTATAAAAAGACGGGGTCATAGAAATAAATACAATAGTTTACTCATTAAACTTGTAAATGCTGTTATGTCGTGTGTGTGTGTGTGTGTGTGTGTGTGTGTGTGCAAAGGATACTTTTCAAGTTTAATATCACTTTAAACTTTACATTTAATGGCTACCAGATTTTATTAGACATTCCGATTTTTTTTAAACTGTAAATTTATGCCTGTATTTCATTCGAGAGTTCCCAAAAAGAAAATTCGTTTTAAGAGGAAATCCTCGTTTGTCTCGGTTTGTTTTAGACTTCTGACAGAAAAAAAAAGAAAGCAGTGAGCCACTTACCGCACAAGCTTGTTTGAAAGGATGTCGGAATTGGGGAGGGAAGTTGTGGAGAGCCATAATCACCCGTGCCCTAAAGGGACATAGCACATAGAAGAATCATTGGGTACCCGACGCACATTCTCAACACTTCCGCCACTGTCCAGAACAATCTTCGGTACAAGCAATGTGCCTACCACGTGTTTCACGGCACGCATACGTACATATCCAGTTTTGAATCTAGAATTTTCCTCAGAGATCTTAATATATTCTGCAGTAGTGCTAAGTTGACGCAAAAGACTTGACCGGAATTTGAAATCGGATCGCCAATTCCACTTTATGCGCGCTGATAACGATCACGCTATACCCTCCACATCAACACACACACAACAACCACCACCACCACATTATGTCTTCCAGTATGTCCGCAGTAATGAAAAATGTGTTCATTCTACACAAAAAAATATTTTTCAACAATCTCCTTCCTGTTCGATACACCTAACCGACGGCGTTTCATTATTCAGAGAGATCGAACATTATACAATGAAAATGTCAGATCAAAATTCAGCTAATACCTGTGCCGGGCTACAGACTTATTAGTCTACCTTCAGCCTTTATTTTATTAGTGGAGTCTTGGTTAGAAAAGTAATTCGTGAGAGAAGAATCAGTGTGCCACATCTAAACTACGCTTGGAAAAATCTCGTAGGTCCTCTGTGAATATGCGACATTGTGATATATGCAGGATTGAGAGGTGATGGACGAGTTCTTGTGATTGAGTTAATTATAATGAATGAATTGATCGTAATTCAGATTAAATAGGACAGCTGATGAAGACCAGCTTTACTCCACTTTCCCTCCGGCCTTGTGCCACAATTTCTGTATAATAGCAGAAATAAATAATCTATATACGTGATTAGAACTTGCACAACAAACAAACACTCTTCATTTCAAATATTTGTTTATTTTATTCTTTTAATACTTACTTTCGATACACTTAAGCACTTTTGAATTTCTGTATCACACTTTCCATCGTCTGTTGAACTATCCAGATAGTTAAATTTCAGCACCTCCTTGATATTGGCGTCTCCGATGCGTAACACACATCTTGGGCTAAACCTTTTTGCTCTGAATTTGGGAGGCATAGTGTGTTGAAAATCGTCTCTTCCCTGTTATTCTTTGGCGAAAAGTTGAAATTGTTAATTTGATGCTTGAAGTAACAGTAAATATAGTTGAAGAAGTTGATATCCGCGCGACAACGACGCAACAGAATGTGACACAAGATCGAAGTTTTAATGTGGGCTATCTGCAAAGCCGATGAAAAATTGCTCAAGCCACCTCGGCACTTCCCCGTTTTGAGGACGTCACAGGTGCCGTATAATGACTCCATCCCACTTCCGAAGGAGAGGTAATGCCCGGTGGATGATCCTCCGGGGCTTGAGCTAATATTATTTTCAATCTTCCCGGCAGGAGCGAACTCGGGCGCGTAGAAAGTATAACAGTCCGAGAAGTAAGTTATATGAATAAGCCTGCTATTAAGAATAAAAGGTCAAAAGAAACTTATTTTTTTACTTTTAGATATTTCAAGATAGACAAGGGTTTTGTATCTTCTTTTATAACGATATTGGATTTTACAAGCGCAAAATGCATTTATAATGCTCGTTTTGAAAGTGTTCTCGTTTTATGATGTAACTTGATTGTCAACCGAATCAATCGTTGTACATACTTTAAATTAATGGCTACCAGGCTTTGCGACATAAAACCGGATGTTGTGATTGCAATTTTCAAAAACTGACTTGCTGGTTTATCGGATCACGAGGCAGTGTTTCTGATAAAAAAAAAGTATAAACTTGTTTTATTTATCAGAAATCGATTCTAAGTAAAATATATAAAGATAAAATTAGAAAAATAAATAGATTGTAGAACACACCGGTAGTTTACGAATAAAGCGTGAATCACTCTTAAAAGGCAACTGATTACTGGTGCAGAAAATTGCACACAATCGCTATCTTTTTTCTTTTTAAACGTCTCATGATATTGACAAGATTACAAGAAGTGTTTTATATGTGCAGGATGTATGAAATACACAAGAATATTCTCCGGTTTCATTAGTGTTGCCGATCGTTAGATTGCTATGATTCGTATAAGGCCAGAAAAAGAGATTGGAAGTAAACTAAATCGATATGGTCGCTTTCGTATTGATCTAATTTCATTCTAGGTTTTAAAGGAAATTAATACCG
The DNA here is from genome assembly GCA_903632075.3 of Acanthosepion pharaonis. Lineage (NCBI taxonomy): Eukaryota > Metazoa > Mollusca > Cephalopoda > Sepiida > Sepiidae > Acanthosepion > Acanthosepion pharaonis. Next base: position 108,782 of record CAHIKZ030003241.1, on the reverse strand, counting down.
AACAATTTGAGTGTTGTATTAAAAACTTCGTTGCGAAATGTGGAAAAGAAAATTCTAGTTTTCGTGTTCCGAAAATTAATTTCTTAGGTATGAGAATAAAAATATTTTAAGGCGTGTTATTTGTTCACATCAATTGTTTTTGTTTTGAATTTCCTCATTTTAATTTTAACTTTTGAATGTAGCATCTTTCATTGAATTTTTAAATTTTAACAACAAAAACTTTATGAAGAAAAAAAAAATCAAATTAAAATCGGTAAAGTTTGATATATGAAAATACAATAATATAAAAACGGAACAAATATAATACCTGCAAAGTATTTTAAAACTTTTCATCTGTTCACACAGAAATATTTTACAGGTTTCTTGTTTGTAAAGATTAAAAAGATTTTTCCTTATTGCTTAGATATTTGAATATTTTCCTCTGACACCCATAATCGTTGTTCGAATATAGGTAAAAAGCCAGGATTTATAATGTTGGTCTTTCAAGTTAGGTAAGTGAGTCCTTGCCTACTTGAAAGATACGTGCTTTCTACATCAGTTACTCTCAATTGCATGAAAGATCTTGTAACCGACTCTGCATCAAGTCATAAAAAACTGACACTCTTATATATATATATATATATATATATATATATATATATATATAAGGGGTGCTAGAGTTTCGGTCAGATCCACTTCTCGAAATCAGAACAAATGACTAAACATCTGTAATTTGGAAACGAAAAGGCTTCTGGGTCAGACCAAGAACTTTTTAGCACCCCATTGTATATGAAAAGCATAGAGAAAGTTAATCGAATTAAACAAAAAAAAAACTCGTTCGAAAGTTAATTTTCACCTTCGGGCTTTTCAAACTTCGATTACAATATATTACTTCAAACATTATTCAAGTGGTCACTCGTATTCAAAATTTCTAGGATACAGTCCGGTAGACGAAATAAACACTGTTTAAAAAAAAAAAAAGGGCGTATATTTCAAACACGAATATGCGCTAATAGGGTTTGAAGTAATAAAATATCGGATTATATATATATATATATATATATATATATATATATATATATATATATATATATATATATGTGTGTGTGTGTGTGATTCCATTAAGTCGGATCGGATTTTCTAGCCTTGGTTCAAAAGAATATGAAAAATCTGAATTCAAACTTGAGAGAGCTGTTTGGATATTTCTTATTATACTGTGCACCATTTCTGTTATCAGTGCTCCCAAAAAATGGATTCTGTTCGTGTGGCATGGTGGAAAATCCTGTTGCCAACAGCCACCCTCTTGACCCATGCCAGCAACACCACAATCAAGGCACTTTATGTCGGCCTCCATTTTGAGTCCTGAGGCCCAGTGGGAAGATGAATGTCGCCATCACTAGTGAGCACTCCAAATGCTATGATGTTGTCTGGATATAGACTCCGAAATGTTCGTATTGGAGTTTTCGGTGCGAGTGTCAAGCAGTACAGCATGCTGTTTCCAAATTTCTGGCGGAAATGGTTATTTCTTTACGTCATGGTGCTCTTTTTCTCACAGACGATGTCTAACTGACTCTACTGTGCAATCGACAAAAACAAAAAACGCGCATGCGCGAAATTAAAAATATAAAATCGCGAAATTTACCCATTTCACCCTGTTAAGTTTATTTTAATCTCGCCCAAAGCGACAAGTGTACCAGATTCATTACGGCAGTTATAATTATCTTTTTTTTTTTTCCATCTGGCATTAATAGAAGTGAACATCAAACTCACTACAGTAGTAATGACGTGTAGCACTAACTTGTTAATGGAGATGAATAAATAACAAGCATTCAAATATTTTATTTCTAATATTTGAGAAATTCATTTTCGGAAAACAAAAGCATAAATTTTATTACGTAGTTAAAAAAAATGTAATTTTTTGAGTTCTTTTTTTTTTGTGCCAAGAATATAACTAATATAATCAACTCAGAATTCAAAGATGACTTAGTAAATGTTTAGCTGAATTTTATTTATAAAATAATACGAATCCATCTGTAGCGATCTGTTATTGCTGTGATACATTAGTATACAATTATATTAATTAACAGTAGAATAGTTGCAGTTTCTACAAACATTAAATTATATGAATGAATATGTAAACAATTACGTAAATTAATAATTTTATTGCCTGCACAAACTTAGAATGAAAGAAATGGATAAATGAAAGCGTGTGTAGATATTTCATTTTCGAACATGTATTGTTTACAAAGATAATATGAAAGATGCGAAAGTTACATTTTAAGAAGAGTTCTTGTTGATTTAGTAGAATTACAAGATATAGTTGTGTGAAGTCATGTAAGCTTAGGGCATCGTTTACTTTTGTGTTCAGTTTGATATTAGACTTACTGGGGGCCAAAAGGATCACAACCTACAGACACGTAAGGCGTCCTGGATGTGGCAAAAGGCTGGAAGTGCGGAGCTTCCTGTGAGGATCGAACTCGCTACTCATTCGTAAATACATCTAGCGAGGCAAGCTTGTTAACTCATGTCAAAGTGATCTCCCAAAGATCTATGATTAATATTTGCCACTGAATTACGTGCCTTTATGTTGAAAAATAAATATTTACACTGTCAAATATTTTTTATTATCATCAGGCCACAAAAGTAAAAGAAAATGGATGTTCTTCAGCATATTTTAAAAACGCGCATGCGTGCTCGTAAAAGAATGAATAAAAAAATCAGACATGCGCAATAGAGTTAAGATAATTCAACCTTTTCTTCGTATATTTGCTGTTAAGAAAAACAGACTTTTCAATGGATAATAAGGTATTAGATTTTCAGGAAAATTATACCATGCGTGTATAAAGTGTTCAGGAATACTAATGTAAAAAGAGGTCTGATTTGTCAATTATATCTGCTGCGTCACTAAACAGAAAATTACTACTTTTCACAAAATATTACAGAATCATATTTTGTCGGTGATTTTCAATTTCTAAAAAAAAAATGTTACACTCGTATGTTGCAGTATGTGATAGTGTCTGGATAGTCTTACTAATCTGAAAAAGTAATATGTCAATACATATCATTTTTCAGTATCAAGTCTCCTCAAGGAATAGGTGATCATGGCTTAGATTCATTTTCTTTATTATTTATGAATTGCTTCGACTTCTTGGGAAAGAGAGTGGATTAGTTACCACTTACATTCTCCCCGGTTTTAAATTCACAGTAGAGTGCCCAGTCTATCTACTGGTTCAACCCATAGCTAAGGTAGACGAAAAGATATGAATTTATGGCTTTTTCCTACAGCCATAAAAACGGCGAATAAGTTTGAGGCAAGATAGCTTGACGTGGATCAAATTTAGCAGTGCATTTGATATTCCAAGAAACTTACCTAATTTAGCAAACATATGAACAAGGAGAGACGATAGTTGTGATAAAAAACAAAATCGTGACAACATTTCATCTTAGAAATTCAAACACACACACAAAAAATAGATTATTGACAATCAAACTCATCCGTGTTGTTACAATCACAACGTTTCGGTCGTTGTGTACTCCAGCCATCATCAGGAGTATATTGTTCTCATTCAGCCGTCCTTAACTAGCTATATTTCATCTTGTGTAATTATTCAATTATTTTCTTTCCGTAAAGTATGTATTACTCGGCCAGGATCCTTAATCCTTTATTCACTAACTTTATTAAGACTTGCTCAATTCTAGAAAGCATTGTTTCAAGTCCTAAGTTAAATTGCTTTCATTCTTCCGCATATATATTTTATGCTATGTCTCTTCAGAAGGTAGGAGATTCATGGCTCTCCACGGACATCTTTATTCTCTGTAAATTGTCATGACCTATGAAAAGACAGTGGAGTGGTTCTCCTTCTCGTCACCCAAGGCTAGAAAGTCCTGCTATTGGTTAAATCGATAAGAGATGGGTTCATGCCTTTCACAAAGTCAGGATCTTTTATGTTAATCCACCAAAATAAAAAGAATTTATATTTATTAAAATTCACACCAAATTCTCCCAGATTGAAGCCCTTCCATTGCACTCCTTTTGGGCTGACCTTTGCGTTCGTTCCAAATGTTGGCGACTCGATTGCGCTATTTTCGTAGGGTGTAAGGTCTGTGTTGGCGCTCACTTTGATAAACAAGTAAAAACATATATTTTTCGGTCTTTTCTATTAGAATTACAAAAGACCTTGTAAGTGCCTTGAATATCATCTGCACTTACGAAAAGTGAATAAATCCCTGATTTTTGGCAATTTTGTTTTCTGAAGGTTGGTGTTATCGCTAGGCACGCTAAATAAATTTTGATTTAAAATTTACAATTTCAAAAGAGTGCCAAAAATTTAATAAAAAAATAAACAAACTCTGATTTAAAATTAATAGTTTCTTGAGGTGAATTAATATTTGCGATAAATAATTTTACATTATTTGGGATGAATTAGCAGAAAAGATACCAAATGCATACGTGCGAAATTGAGCGGAACAGATTCACTTTCCACGCCGATAAGCGTTACTCTGACAGTACATCCCATTTCGTATATATATTTTTGTTTTGCTTTTTTTAATGTAGAAAGTTCAAGTCTTGTCCGAAGCTGTAGTTTAATCTACCAAATTCAAAAAATTCCTGAACGAAACACCACAAATATAAAGCTACTCTAAAAATAATGTAAAACTAATGCTATAAATATAAATATATGTGTGTGTGTGAGAGTTTGTGTGTGTGTTGACGGAGAAGTGGATTTTTACCAGGACGTATTTCTGACCTGCCACATACTTCCAGGCAAGTGAGTGTGTGTAAGTGGCTCTTGAGCATCGTCCTCACTTAATAAGCTTTTCCGCTTTTTCTTATAAGAATTTATTTATATCAATGGCATACACCTCTATCACACATTTGTAAACGTGCGTGGAGAAGTTACAGAAATATATTTATGTATACATTGACACACGTATATATGGGTAGATATGTAATTCAAAAATGTGCGTGTATAAGATGGCACATTTCCTTCAGGATACAGGAAACTCAACACTCGCATGTGTGAGTGAGTGTCAGAGAAAGAATACGTCTGTGTTGTGTCAGAAAAAGAATACGTCTGTGTGTGTGAGAGAGAGACAGTATGTGTCTGTGTGTAAGAGAGACAGTATGTGTGTGAGAGAGACAGTATGTGTACGCGTGTGTGTACGAGAGACACTATATGCATGCTCGTGTAAGAGACAGTACATGCATGAGTATACGTGTGCGTGTACGAGTATGTGTGTGTGCGTGTGAGAGAAAGAGAGTATATGCGTGTGCGTGTGAAAGACAGTATATGTATGCGTCTGTGAGAGACACTGTATGTATGCGTATGTGCATGAGACACTATATGTATGCGTCTACGCGTGAGAGACACTGTATGTGTGTATATGTGTGCGTGCGTGAGTGTGATTATGATAGTGTGTGTGTGTATATGAGTATGGGTGTAGGATGAGAGAGAGAGAGTATATGTATGTGAGAGTGTATGTGTGTGTTGTTGATGGGCTCGTGAATTCAACTTAAAGGTGTTTAAATGAAAGTCGTGTAACAGTTATCGACGTGGAAAATAAGATTGTCGAACCGAGTTCAGTTTCCGGTCAACACTGTTTTTCATTTACTTCGATCCTTGAAAAAAAAAAAAAGAAAAGAAAAAAGAAAGACATCCATCTTCTTCCAGCTACGGATTAAATAGCAACGCAGGGTGCCATCTTTCTTTAATTTCTCCTAGACTGCCAACCAAACTGAAATGTATTTCCGAAGTAGTTCATATTTAAATACATGGTTGTCAACAAGAGAAACGTCCCAAGATGCGACCTACGAACTGGAGACAACAAATTCAAACAACTACGAAAATTTAAATATTTAGGAAGTTTTTTTTAACAGAAGACTGGATATGTAACACCAAAATCCGAAGGTGCATTGAAATAACGAAAAAAAGCTAATCAAAGTATCACGAAACAAAGAAAAAGTGCTATTAAATGTCAATTCACCTATAGGACACTGGATGCTGAACAATCTCCCCACTCAGAAAGAAGGCTTCAGGCGACATAAATATGGTTATACAGAAGAATGCTGAGAATACCATAGCCTGAACATGTGAATAGCGAGGAAGTTTAAAGACAAATGGAAACAAAAGGATGTCTATACATAGAATCAGAAAAAGACAATTGAAATTTCTAGTTGCACATAACAAAAAAATTGGAAATATTTGGCACTCACAGGGCATATTGAAGGCAGGAGGGGCAAGGGAAAACAACAAGTAACCTAGTTAACGAATTTGTGTAAATGGATGGCAGAACAGGGAATGGGAGTGACTGTAAAAAGACAAACCTTGCTTCGTGATAATTAATATTTACAAATAATTATAATATGAATTTTATAAAATAGTAACGTAAAGCGAATAGATGATGGATAATAGAATATATTATAATAAACAACACTTTACTCGTAATTATGCGGTTATTCTCAACTGAAAAATTGTGCGCAGAGAAATATATCAATTTAAAAATTTTATTTAAAAAAATTCTTCTTCTGTTTTTTGCAAAAAAAGGATTTAAAATTCAAGAGAATAACCAACCCTTCAAGTGATATTCGACAACTGTCCAGTACGAACGCCAGAACTTGCATGAGACATGATGGAACTACACCTGACTAATTCGGTTTACCCACCTGCAACAACTGCTCATCGCGTCAGCAGATGCAAGAGATGTGAAATAATGTTTTTTGTTAACTATACTATATGTACAGACAAGTGTTAACAGTATATGAATATGGAAGGGTTTTCATTCTGTCGATATATCACTTATTTTGGAACATGTCTATGTATTAATTTGTTAGATCACTTATAAACAAATTGTATTATTGTCGTTTAATCTTTTTCATGTTGACTAATTTCTTTTTCTATAAACAGGTGTGTTGTGTGTGTGTGTGTGTGTGTGTGTGTATACGTCCAAAACGTACTACAAAATTATTTTTTTAAAATTTTGGTTGTATTCTTTAATTTTGGACACATGAAAATTTATATATATATATTAAATATATACTCTCTCTTTCATTCCAAATAACTTACAGATTTAAAGTACAACTGAACTGCCATTTGTTTACATTTAGTGAAAATTTCAGAAAAATTGGGCTTCTAATTTTTTGAGATATCGAAGTTCAATTTTTGTTCCTTAATTTTGGAGGCTACTGTATATATTGGTTAAATAATTTAGACGTATTATGTCTGTTTTAGGACATATTAAAATGCGATGATATTTCTATGGGTTCCTTCCTTTGAAAACATTTAACGAAGTTTACATTGCAACCTAAAAAATAAAATACTTGCAAAAAAACTTCATTTTAATTAAACATAATACGTATACGTATAATACATAATACATAATACATATACGTATACATAATACGTATACATAATACGTATAAATGCTTGAAGGAAAATATGCTGCATATAAGATAGATAGATAGATAGATAGGGTTTTAAGGTATGCTATAGTTATGTGTAAAGTGCTCCAATGAATGGATAATGGATTTCTCAAATTGTTTGGGAGGAAACTAATGTCGAAAAATGTCGGACTGTTTTCAGGCTTGAACGCAACCTTCATGACCTGAAGATTGTGTTCAAGTATGAAACAGACCGTCTCCGATCAGCGTTGACAGCAGTATCCACTTTTAATTTATCCCCAAAACTCCTGACGAGTGAACCGAACAATTACAAAAAGTTTCGTCTACAAATACAAGAATACCTCGATTAGTGCTGCTAATGTATACATCGGTAACTACAAAAAAAAACTCAATTTTCAATTACTATGGTTAAACTGAAGGATGTTTTACCGCACTAATTGGGTATCATGTATGCACTAATCGAAAATGCATTAATCGAATAATGTCTGTGTGATACTAATCAGCTAATTGATAAATTTTATTTACAATAGTTTATATATATATATATATATATATATATATATATACAGTGGGTAAATTGTTGCCATTTTATATTTTTAATTTCGCGCATTCACGTTGTTTGTTTGATTTTGTCACCTGAACAGTACAGTAAAAGCAAATTAGAGCACCGTCTGTGGAAAAAAGAGCACCTTAACGTAATTTTCCCAAGCTAAATATTTAGTCTCAGACATGTTGTACCCATTGGCATCTGTGATGGAATCTTCAATACGCCCTTCAGACTGGGTCAATCAAACAGTCTTGCCTCGGATTCAAAAGAATGGATGAGTCAAGTAGGGGATTACAAAAATGTGTTTGAATTGATCACTGGTGAAGGTATGTTTTACCTCATTGTATCATCCCAAATGATCAGACTTAATACAGGCCAGAGTGTAAAAGGAATTAAAGAGGCTAGAGTGGACCAAGGGATACTGGAAGACTCACCCTTTGTCAATCAAATTCTGGTTTCTACCACACAAGCGTGAGAATCCAGGAAATGTCAGAGAAATTTTGGCTTGTTTACCCCGGATAGTACGGAAACAGCTCCCTATACTGCAAACCCTAATATCGATACATTCCATAAAATCACTGGATAAACTGTCCAAAATTCATATATTTCAGAAACCAATTTTTGTTTTGTATTTTTATAGTATGTTGACTTGTCATTATCAACAATTAGACGTTTTCACTATGAAATACAAGATTCTGATATTTTCATTCGCGTATTTTTCAACGCTATATACGCATATCGCGTCAGTGGTGTCGTATGTAAAACGGTTTTTCAGTACTCGACTACACCAGAAAAGAATATATCAAAATGTTTATACGTATTATTATTTTTTGTACATAAAAAAAAATTTTAAATCACACCTGTCACTTAATATATTAACTTTTGCTGCGAAAACTTCTTTGTAAACGACTAATATAGTGAACTCGATTTATATTGAATGAAAATCTAGCAATTTTCAAAAAGCAAAGAAACGGGTTTCAGAATCTCAAATAAATGATTAGCAATTCCATCTTTTATTTTCTTAAAACCCAAAAACGTTTTTTATACTTGGGCTAAGACTGAAAAAGTCAGTAGTTTAAAAATTATTTTAATTAATGTATTCCGGAGTGATGTTGCTTATCAAATCTTTTCCACAATGTAATTAAGTGTGATTTGGTTGCACGGAAGCTCTTTCCGCCACGACTGGGTTCTCCTGAATAGCCTTGTTATGGTGCAGAATTCTGTTACCAGACATAGTCTTCCAGTATCCACCCTCTTGGTCCAAGTCACACTAATTTTCAAAGCACATGATGTACATCAGAAATCTTTTGAGTCTGAAGCCTTGTCAATTAAATGGGGTAAACATCGCCAAAACTTTGATCAATGTAACACCTTTTGTAATCACCATTAGACTCATCCAAATTTTTTTTAATCCTTGCACTGTTTGACACCCAGATCCGTAATGAACGTATTGGAGAAAATTAAATTTATTAAAATAGATTTTAGAATTGTCCTTTCTAAAAATTTGAATATTAAATTGAAATGAGGCTAAATTTTTCCCACGGATGGTTGCCCAACAATCAATATACTTTAAATGTTCAGGGTGACAAAATCAAAAAAACAAAAAAAATAATTCAGTTTTTAATTTTGTATTTTTTACAATTCTATATGTTCTAACATGCCTTATATACCTATCAATTTACAGTTGAGCTGGCTAGATGTAGCCGTAAATTTTAACAGTTTCTTTTCTTTGCTCGTAGCACTTTCTTTCAGCTCCATGATTTCCAACCAACAAATCAGCAAATATTTAAATGCAATATCAATCACAATCTACTGTCCTCCTGATTACTCTTTTCTCTTTCCGCTCATTATTAATGTTTCTGTTCCTAATTCTTCCACACCGCGTAACACCTTGCGTTTTAGTGGCTTCACTGCCTTCAATAGGGTGATACTGATTTTAAAAAATACAATTGTATATATGGAATTTTCAGCCTCTATGCATTGAATAATTTAACCCTTCCTCAAAATAAGGGTTGAATGTCACTATTTAATTTAAATGTATTAAATAGACTGATGAACAGAAATGTTTTATAGTTTAAAACGGTATCATTCAGAACAAATGAAAAAATGTTTCAATGAGAATGCACCCAAAGAGATTAAAAATGTCCTATACAAAACCACAAGATGAGTTCTATCAACTGAACTTTAAAAACTGATAAAAACAAAAAAACTTTGTCGGGATCCTCTTTACGCGCATTACACAAATACCCCATTTATAGTTTCGTCTATAACTTCAATATTCACTTAATGAGTTGTCCCATACTCCATACCCATCCTTTACATTTGTTCGATGTCATAAAAAAATCATACCCTCTTAAATGTGGTTATTTGCTCAACTTTGAAAAACCAAGTAAATTTTCTTGGCAAACTGATTTTAGATGAATAGAAATTCAAATTTTTTCCAATGAGAAATTTGAAACATTGAAAGGACTCTCTCTCTCTCTCTCTCTCTCTTTCTCTCTCTCTCTATTCTTCATCTTCTTTCTCTCATGTTTAACATAGAAAAAATTTTGATATTGATGCTATAGGGTTGCAGACATGCATAAAAAGGAGACGTTTACTGTTGAAAAATCTTAACCCAAAACGTACTTTTCTGCTGTCCTTATTAAAATGATGAAAAAAGGTTCAAAAAGGATTGGAAATAATTTTAGATTTGAATATTGATTGTGTCAAAATAAAATGGTAAAAAAAGTTGTAATTGTAATAAAAAAAGTAATTGTCTTACTAGATATGACACCCCAAAACAAAGACACTAAAACGCAAAGGTTTTTAAAGTGGGAAGAATTAGGAACAGAAAGATTAATAATGAGCGGAAAATTTAAAAGAGTATTTCAACATGGATTTGTAGATAGTGATTGATATTACATTTAAATTGTTGTAGATTAATATTGATTGGAAAGCATGGCAGAGGAAGGAAGTACCACGAGCAAGAATTTACGGCTACATCTAGTCAGCTCTACCGTAAATTGATAGGTATATAAAGGGTGTTCGAACATATAGAATTGTAAAAATACAAAATTTAAAATAAATAAAATGAAACACGCCAGTTTTACGTTTATGTAAAAAAAGGTAGAACCATGTAAGCATGACGAGTTCGAGCTGCAAAAAATTACTGGACAAGGTGGGATTTGATTTTTCATTTTTAAAGACATAAGAACCTTCGTTGAGTTATTTAATTTTAAGAAATAAGATTTGAGGGGGCGTTATAGGTTTTTCCAAAAATTTAAAAAGTGATTAAAAATTTTAGTCTTCATTTATTTTCGAAAATCTAAAGTTAAATAATTTTAACCATGAAATTTAGTTGAAGATTATTTTATT
>CAHIKZ030003241.1:0-92500 GCA_903632075.3 Acanthosepion pharaonis | reverse complement strand
CGAGTATTAATGTTTCGTTCGTACCGATACTAAAAATATTTTTTTTATTTTCATTAGCTGAAGTAATGACAGCCATTAACTTTTGACGAATATTTTTTTTATCTTAATATCAGTTTATTTAATAAACTAGTAATATGATCTAAATTAATTCGATGAGTATTGTCAATCATTACTTTTTGAATAGTATGTCTTTCATTATAATTTCACTTTGAGTAGTATTAGCAGTCGTAATATCTTGGTCTTAATTACATGAAGCATTATCAGCCATTATTAATTTTTGACTAAAATTTCTTAATTACTTTATTTACACTACTCGTATTAGTTAAAATATTATCTTCACTTTATTAGATGAAGTATTGTCAACCATCATTAATTTCTTTCATTTTAATTTCGGTTGTCTTACATTGCAACTTATTCAAACCGTTGGTCTACTAAAATGAATAAACGACATGGAACAGAAATAAAGAATAAGCACCAAATGAGACTAATACACATTTCTTTTATCTCAAGATGACATCCTATGGACGTCAGCTTCTCTTCTTGACAGAAGATGAAAGAAATTTTAGGCTAAAACTGTTAATGGTTGACAATGATTCATCTAATTCTAATAAAGTTAGGCACCTCTAAATATTTGCTTTAATAAGAGGATACATGATGAAAAAATGCACAAAATGTAATAAAAAAAAAATTATCGTCAAAACTTTTGTGTTAAGATCAAAGGATTTGAGGTAAAAAAAAAAAAAATTCTCCTTTTTCGAACCTAGGAAATTATGGTTAAAATTCACGGAACCATAAGTTTGTACGGGAAATTTGAACGCCTTTTTGTGGTGAAAAACACAGAATTGGAATTTCTTGCAAAAATTTGATAATTGTGTGATATTAATAAAACTTACAGAATTTATTCAGAAATTCATTTCTTTCAAATATATATATATATATATATATATATATATATATATAATGTATATAATCTTTAAAAAAATCTTTTCTTTTTTGCATTTGTTACCTCCCACTCAATTTGATGAAATTGAGAAATGATTTTTTTGTATCGCTTAGTTATAAGGACAAATCCTTGGAGAATTTAAATCATCAAATTTGTTGTCAAATAGTTACAGAAAATTGCTCTGAATTGTAAAATAAATGTAATAAAAACGATTTTATACATTTTACCGATAATAAAAACTTTCAATCAATTTAAATTCGGTTTGAAATACAGCAAAGTATTTTGCTTATTGGAAATATTTCATCTAATTTATTAGCTCAGAATTAAAACTAATATAAAAGTTTCAAGAAATATCGTTTTATCTTTTTAAATTCGTTTTAAGCCTTAAGTATCGATTTTTTTAGGTGTCTAAACAAAGTCAATATAATAATGTTACTAATACTTCTAGTGTGAATAAATCAATCAAAATTAAGATAGAAGAAAAACCAGTCAAAAATTATAAACTGAATAACCTGCTTCTCTTCTCATTTTCCTCTACAGATTTTCTTTGCGATTGTTTACAAATGGTGAGCATATCTCCGAATGTGTGTTTCCTACGATGTTGTTATCTTCACGCTGGTGGTACAGACAGTATTCAATAAATTGTAAATGACCAGAACAGAGGTGATCCCAGTAAAAAACCATAGTTTTCCCGGTTTGTTGTTTGATACGATCCTTTACAAAGTTTTTTTTTTTTCCGTTTTCCTCAGAAAGCCACTGAGCAGATTTTTTTAAATACGTGATCGGTGCTCATGAGCACAATCTTTTGTCTCTACGTGTTTTTCTTCCAAATGCTCGCATTATTATTAAAATTGTAATTGTGGTTGTTCTTGCAATTTCTATTTCCAGGTCACCATATACTGAACGTTTGTTAAATCATTTCCCTGATATTTAATTATGTATGAATTAGTATTTATTTTGAAATTTATTTTTATTATTGCTCCTAGTCTGTTGGCTTGTTTTGTGCTGTGGTAATATATGGGGAAATATCAGAGCATTTTTATCATCTAACATTGGTGGGAATTAGGGTTCATATCATCATCATTAGTAGTAGTAGTAGTATTGGGCGAGAGGGCAGTGTGCAAAAAAAAAAAAGACATGAAGAAGTACAATATACACATCATGACACAGTCCAGTGATGGTATACAAAGCACACGTCTCACAGCATGCTTGGAAGAAAGAAAGAAATGTCAAGGAAGGAAGGGAGGGACGACAAAGAAAGAAAGAAAAAAGGAAGGAAGGGACGACAAAGAAAGGAAGGGACGACAAAGAAAGAAAGAAAGAAAGAAAGAAAGAAAGGGACGACGAAGAAAGAAAGAAAGAGGAAGGAAGGGACGACGAAAAAAGAAAGAGAGAAAGGGAAGAAGGGACAACGAAGAAAGAAAGAAATGAAGGAAGAGAGGAAGGGACGACGAAGAAAGACAGGGAGGAAGGGACGACGAAGAATGAAAGATAAAGGAAGCAACAACGCTATCAGGCGTTTAAAATTTACTTCAGTAAAATGAGTGGAAATTGTCAGTTTTTAATCTTTTCATTTGTACTCTCATATTTCTTTAAATAACGACCAGTTTTCATAATCATAATGGCCATTGCAATATTTTCTTAAAGTTAAGCTTTAATATTTAACGATGGAATTTCAACTGGTATTTTTAACCTTAGAACTCGCGAGGAGCTTTTTCAAACTTAAGAATTAGGATTCATCAAAATATTCAAAACAGGAAAACCGTCAAATTTTTACGTGTACTATTAGTAAAGAATAATGCTTGAAATAACGAAAAGGTTTTATCTCAGAACTTCAGGTCACTTGTTTGGCCCACACGGGCTTGGTGGGGGGAGGACTGTATTATACAGGAGTCGCTGTACCACAGATACTTTATCCTCATCATAGTAAATGCAACTATAAATTGTACCTCTGATAACAGTTTAGGCATATTAATACTAAATATTGAAAATTGGAGCCAGGTAGTTTGCTATTTCGTAGGAGAAAAAAAAGAGAAACTAAAAGATAATCAAATTGGAGACAAGGTGAATAAAATGTACAGAGGAAGTAAGTAATTAAGTGATAACACCAGTAAGTAACGGGCTTTTTCTTGTTCTCCCCTCACCACCACCATCCTCCGTTCCTCAACAGTAATGTCTTCCATCATTTCTTACTGTCCGCCTCCACTAACTTCTTCCTCGTCGTCAGAACTGCGGAGTAGAACAAGTCAAGAAACAAAACATGTAAACAAAACAAAAACAAAACTCTCCCTACCCGACCAAAAAATATCTAAGGCGTCAAGAGAAGCAATTTAAAAGTGTATTCATTCCTCCTGACTGTGGCCCGACCCACGGCACCTGTGTTTCTGTTAGTCTGTCACACTTCCAAAGTTAACAAAAGTATGGCTGACATCCGATACAAACACTTGGTTACTGCTGCTGCTGCTGCTGCTAGAACCAACCGACTTATCCCTACCTCCAACCCTTTTTTTCCGTCGCCATCTTATTCTCTTAGGAACTGGAGAGCCGAGTTCGAATTCCAGTCGAATCCTTTACATTCACTTACGGGCTAATACCCTTGGGAAAGATATGAATCCTCTTCTCCCCTCAACCAGCTATAGGTAAATAGCCGGACATACCGAGTTCTATAGCCTTGGATGGTAACTGGTCTACCGCAGAAAGAAATGGCAACCTACTGCGGGAAAAATTTATGTATCGAAAGTCATATATCGAAAGATACATGATCGCCTAAACGTTTATCACGCATGTCACATAACTAACTGATACGCCATGTCCCTTCAGGACGTAGACAATCATGACTCTCCACAATATCCTGTCCTTCGGAACTCTTAAAAAAATTATCTGTTATTTTTCCAAAACATTGTTCCACCATACAGTTATGCGTTGTTTCCCTCTGTCCCTACCTTTAAACTGTCTTGTGAGTATCAGATTTTCCACGTCATCTTTCCTCATTATATGCTTTAGATATTTCAACTGTCTCTTCCTGATGTTAAGTAGGTTCCCTTTTTGTTTCTATTTTCTCTAAATCGTCCTGGGTATGACGATAAACTACATCCGGCACATTCCTGGTCGGAAGATTGGAAGTTTTGAGGAGCGTGGAACCATCTCTAAATTACTGTCGTTCCAAGATCCATCCTTACTCGGGGTGGTAGAACCTGTTATGGTCCTAGTTATGGGCAAATAATGAACCCCCAAACGAAAATTAACAGTACCTTTTTATAGCAAAATGATAATGCATCACAAAAAATATATATTTTAATAGTAAAATTACCAAGAACATATTTTATGACCTACAAAATATATATCTAAAAAACATACCTTTTACTCTATTTATATTGTTCAGACTATCATTCTCATCTGCGTTGCCATATTTATATAAACGTTTCGACTTTTTCTGGAACCTTCTTTCTTTGGTTGAATGTCAACTCCACCTTTTAATTCGCTCATCTGGTAGACTGTTCTAGTTCCACGTGCCGTGTCTAATGTCCTCAAGGTCACATAGCACAATGGATAAAGGCGTTAGTTAGATCCAGTGGCAGGACCCAAAGAGTGTGAGTTCAATACCTGGTTAAAGCGGCGGAGAACTTAACAGGAGATAACTGACATCCATTAGACATGACACGTGGAACTAGAACAGTCTACCCTAGCAAGCGAAATAAAGGGTTCAGTTCGACATTCCAGCCACCTGAAGAAGGCCGGAGCGTACAACGGCCGAAACGTCGTGATAAATATGGCAACAAAGATGAGGATGATAGTCCGAACAATGTAAATAGTGTACATAATACCTCATCTCAGAAATATAGACAGATACCATTTACTCTGAAAGTATAAAATTCTATACAAAATATCTGTAGCTGAAGGCATAAAATTACGTACAAAATATTTAGATTTCGGCATTATGGTTGATATGTCACCAATTAAAAAAAATTAACCAACCAAACAACCAGCTTAAAAGAACTATTTCGTGACGTTAGTCCATATAATATCTTACAATTTCTTAAAGAAATCAAACTGTATTCCAAAATATAACTTCCACAAAATTACAACATAAAACATACATATCACGGCCTCCAGTAATTATGTCCACACAAACATGTATATGCACAAAAGCTGAGTATCATCTACCATGTATTCAATTGTGAAAGCAGAACATTTTTATTACTTCAAAGCTCACAAGAAAATTAAATTCCGGCATGAAATGTCCCATAAAATGTTGATATGTCGTTAAACAAGCAAATCAATCATTTTCTCTAAAATTTCGTCGTTGCTCACATGTTTGATCCAAGGTATCCTCAACATCCTTCTGTAAAACCACATCTGTTATAATTTCATATTAATATCAGTCTTAGCCCACTGTCCATCTATCTAGTGATAATTATCTTTGTTCATTATCTATTGTCTCTCCAAAACCAACATAGTATCCTTCCATCATTGAACAGAACCTGAATCTTCACCTATCATGATGAATGGTTGCTCTCTCCAGGAGGTCCCTTGCCCTGAATGCCTCAAGTGGAATTCGTATATAAAATACGATGCTGGAAAATGGTCGGTTCCTTGTAAGCACCTGACTTCTATTATTCTCTATCTTTACAATCGCCGGATCAGACCGAAAAATGGAGCACTGCTGCCATATTTAAGCTTGAGATGCCCATCCTAATTTGCCAGTCTTGATTAGAGTTCAAAAACGTCTTACGCGGCCATGTGGGCGATTAATTATTTTCGATTCTAGAACGCCTATCCCACTAACAAAACGTCACAAGCCTTTCGCTAACCCATCGGTATTTCCATAGAAAATGTTTAGACGATTTACATTCCTTATTTCCACCACTTCTGACCTTCGCAGCTAAGACCAGCCATGCCAAGTACCCTGAGAAGAATCATCCCCCATTACTTTCGTATTCCGTTAGTAAGAAGTTCCACCCGAATAGTTTCTTCCCAAGAACCACTACTCTATGCAACAGACTCCCGAGGGTATGTTTCCCTGGTCACGACAATATTAATCTCTTTAATTCTAGTATTATCTTTTATCTTTCCTACATATCCTCATAAATCTATCTCCTCTTAAACGACTTCATACAGTAACCCTTTACCTTGAGTGGCTCTTGGGCCTTGTATCAAATGAACAATTAGTTAAAAAATTTCAATCATTTCATATCTACCAACTGTTCCGTATATCCGTATTTATTTACCCTATTTACATTGTTCGGTTTGTTTGGTGATTGGAAATTCGAGACGAACCCTTTATTTTGTCCACCAGAATAGATTGATCTATTGACTAGACCCAAGGAGTTGTGAGTTCAATGGCAGTGGTGGACAAAAAAAAAACTTGAAGTTGAGTTAAAGGGAAATAACTGAGACTTCCGTGAGAGGCATGGCACGTGGAACTAGAACAATCTACACCGTTAGACGAAATGAAGAGTTCGGTTCAAAATTCCAATCACCTGATGAAGGCCGGAGCGTATAACGGCCGAAACGTTGTAAATATGGCAACGAAGACGGGAATAACAGTCTGAATAATGTAAATAATGTAAATTTAATCTTGAACTCAAGTTAAGGGTCAATCATAATCCATCCTTATAATATCAACTTCCAATCACCTTTCCCTTCTATTCATATTACACACCTCATTCATCATTACAATTTCGACTGCGACTACCTTGAATGTCTCCTGTGCCTTAAAAATCTGTTGGTTCCTTTTATCCGATTATTTCCAAACGTACCGATAAATGTACATTATCTCTCTTGTTTTTAGCGTATCTTTATTTTAACGTCTGTCTTCCTATCTATCTATCTATCTATCTATCTACCAAATGCTCGCAGTCTATTCGAATCTATGTAAATAACCTATCTACCTATCTTGCTCTTTTCGTATATTTCTCCCTCAATATGTCAGTCTGTTTGGATCTATCTATATATACATTCTACTTGTCTGGCTCTCTTTATCTACTGATGCAGATCTTGACATGTTCGCTTTTCTGACGTCCGGGTTTATTTCGAAGCATGTCACTAATTACTAATGCTTTTGTGCCAATAATGGTATTCCCCTTCAGAAAAAAACTTCCTTTTTCTAAAAGTATTTTTGTTTATTTTCTTTCTTTTTTTATCGTTCTTTTTTTTTCTTTTTTCCTTTAGCGTTTCCTCCGCTTTGTTCTGAATTATATTTTTTGTCTGCTTTTTATTTTGTGTGTGTATGGTGGGGAACAACGGTCTTTAGAAACATTTTTTTTCCCCGCTTTTTTTTTCTTTACTTACCTCGTCTCTATTTTTGTTTCAACACAATGTCGAAAAAAAACAAACTGGTCAAAACAGGGTGAAATAATACACACATGCACAAGTTGAATAAAAAAATAAATATTAAAATAACTCATTTTAAAATCTCATACAAAAACACCTTTTCTTCATTCTGCGTGTAAGTAATAGGGCATTTCTAGTAAAGTTTTTTTAAGCCATGTTTTTCACCACCCTTTCCAATAATCGTTTCTTACTGATGGATAAATACGCTGAACGAAAATTAATCCTCCCACTATTGCTAAAGTGAAGATAAACCGAATGTTCAGACAACGTGAAAATTTTTTACTGTGGGTTGGCTTTCTACATAGGTTGGTACAAGGTCACAATTGTAGAGCGATTCATGCAAGGAAATACCAAAGGTCTGAAGTGATGTTTTAAAAAAGAGTTTATCTGTGGTGACTCCAATATGTACAGTTATTTTTCCAAGAGCCACTAATGGTAAAGGGTTACTGAATAATGTTGTATGAGCGTAAGAAGAGGTGATAAGAAGTGCAGCTTATGAGGCAACGTAGGAGAGATGACGGTTAACATTAGACTTGAAGAGCTAAGGTTGTAGTGATCGGGAAAACATCCTCTCTGGAGACTGATCAACAAAGTTGCAGTTCTTGGGAAGAAGCTTCCGAGTGGAACTTCCTCCTTACTAATGGAATAGGAAGGAAATAATTGCGATTCATCTCCGTGTACGTGGGATGGCGAGTTTTAGTTGCAAAGGTTTGAACTGGTCGGCTTTAAGGAATGCAGCTCGTCAGAACATTTTCCATGGAAATAGCGATAAAATAGCGAGAGGCTTTCGACGTTTCGTCTGTGGAAAAAGCGATTGCAGGGTGGAAAATAATCATCCAAAAATCCGCATAGACGCCTTTAAACTATCAAGACTGGCAAGGGAGAGTGGGCAGCTCCAACCCAGATATGGTAACAATACACCAGTCTTGGTTTAATCTGGCTATTGTAAAGATTAGTGCATGTTAGGAGGAGTCAGATCCTTACAGGAGCGGTACAAATGAATCGCCGTGCGAAACACCAAAAGATTTGCACTGTGTCACCTTAGAATGTCAAAAGATTAAGTTGTCCCGAAGATTGACCTAGGAAGCACCTCAAAACAACCAAGTGCAGAATTGGGCCTCAAAGAACGTCGGTGGGTGCTCCAAAATAAACAAGGAAGTGAATTCAGCTGAACCGGATAAGAGGAAGTTTTATAAACATGAAGATTGCATGAAGATTTAAGACCCGAAATCACATATTAATCGATTCGGTCGACGTGAAAAAAAACAATTTTACGTATGAAACATTTAGCTTCGTATTCTTATCAGACGTTACTAACATAACATTACACAATAATGACGCACCAGGCGAGGGTCAGATTCACTAAAAATGCTATGGCTTGTGATTGATTTACCACCCTCCCGACGATTGTTGAATGTAAGATAAAGTCAATCCTAAAGTGAGATTCCGCACGCGTATATGCAGGCAGTTCCAGATGATAAGACTAGCTTGTAAATTCCTAGTCTCTCTGTCGATCCTTATTCACTGTTACCGATCTCATTCTTCACATATCTTTCTCATCAGTCAGTTTGAATCTCTCGGTGAATCGAAGAACATTTGTTTCTTGTCTTCCTTAGAACTACGCATATATTTAGACACTGTCTTTTCAGGAACTCTCAATGTCACAAAAATACAGCATTCTATTATGCCTGAAAAGTCAATATGTCTTTCGTTTCAATTTCAAAAAAGAAAGGATTTAGTAATTCTAAAGCAAAGACGTCCTTCATGCAATATTGATCTTACATATATGCAAGTAGTAGCTCGGGATGAGAAATCGTGGGGCCATGTTCGAATTCCAATCGAGTTCACTGCATTCAGTTACGCGCAAATACACTTGGGAATAGATCTCTTCTCCCCAGCTATGGTTTAAATATTAAGGTAGACTGGGCTCTTTAGCAGTGGTTGATAAAGAACAAATACTAGGAGAAAGACAACTGTATTCAAAACCGGTTGGACATGTAGCTAGCAAGACTTCATCCCAGAAAAAAACCTATTACTTGCTATGAAAACCACAGCAACAATGCCTAATTCTAACAGCTGTGGGCCCCATATTATCCAAGCCCTCTTTCTTCATATGTCACAGAAATGACATCGGTCTTTCTAGTTCTAAATGTTCCTTTTACTAACCATTTTCCATAAAAATTCGTTGCTCGTGTGTTCCCTCCGTGCTATTTTCAGCATCCTGGTGTAGAACCACATCCTTCCTGTTTTGGGTTTCCCCATTATCTGCAAGGAAACTGCCCAGCATTCGCTGCTAAAGTTGAAGATTGGTATTACATAGCTGTTCAATATTTTTCTTTGTTTCTTGTGAAATTTTCTTGTTTCTTAATACTTTGTTTAGCTTTTTGAAGACATCTTTTTCTATTCCAATGCGCTTTAGGATACTTGTATCACATTTTCCATAGTCTGTTTTCCAAGTATGGCGATCGCATCATTCAACAATTTTGCCAGTGCGCAGAAAAAAAAATGGATTAACTCAGCCAGTAACTTACGTTTTCGCACCTGTCGTTTTTAACTTTCACTGAATTTGATCGGCTTTTTCGGCTACAGTCAATCATTTTACTTCAAACACACAAATCCTCTTGAGATTATACTTTTAACAGAGAATGCCTTTGCACGAAGCTTTTATTTAAAGTAAAGAACATTGTACCAGTCCTACTCTCTGAAGATGTTCTCAGCTCGATGAAAACGGAATTCCTAAGAAAATTAATTCTGACGTTTCAAAGTTCGGGAACTGTGTTAGGCCGAATTTTTTTTTTTTTTCAGGATCTTCACGCGACAAGGCATATCGGACAATATGTGCTTTCATTTTTAACCGTATAATTTGGTTCCCGGCAGATTTATCGCTGTTTCGACACTACTTAAATTGGTTCGCTCGTAAAAATGGAGGAAAATTTTAGAAATAATTTTTATAGAATAGCATTCATTGGATATTTCTCAGGCACGTTTGACAGAATCGAAAAATATTGATTTTTTTTATATCATTTTAGAATATTTATAATATAAATACAGTGTTAAATCAATTCTTGATTTTTTAAAGAGTTATCAGCACTTTATTTATATTTACAAATGTCAAGCTTGCAATTGTGCTTACGTAATTGATAACTACGTATGACTGATATTGTCCTATTCTTGAATATGTTCTGGCGAAACAGATTTTTTTACTTTTTGTTTTAAATAAAAAAACACAAATACAATTAAATATAGTTAAAGAAAAAAAAATCACCAAATTTAAACCTTTCAAAAATTCAAAAGGATAAATTCAAGGTCAGTTGTACGCAGATGTCAATGATGTAAACAGTTTTAAACATTTGTAAATAAAAGCAAAGTTCAGATAGCTCTTTAAAAATTTGGAATCGATTTGACACTGTATGGTAAGCACGACCCTTTTTCTAATTTGATTATATATTTTTTTTATTATTCTAACAAATGTCGTAGGCATAATAAATGCTAATCTGCAAGAATTATTCCATTCAAAGGTTTCCCCCCAATTTTTGTACGAGCGGGCCAGTCAATTTAATTGTGGTGGTGGTGGGGTTAGAACGCTAACCCAACGCCCAACTGTCTCCATTTCTTACCTGGGCTTAAGACCACATATAATGCTGCATTTTTATGTCAGATTTAACTCTTAGTTGGTGTGCCTTACAGGGTTAAAAGGTCTCCGAGTGACCTGCTATTTATCCATAACTGGAAGAAGTGGATTCCTGACTTTCCCAGGAACGTTAATAAGCATAAGAAAACTCGATCGACTGAAATACCATTCATCGCACGTCAATATGGATTGTATTGGATAAGGTTTTATTCTAGTTGGATCAAAACTTCAAATAATTATTTACCAACCTTATGTTACTCTGGTGCAAAGCGATACTCAAAGAGGTTCGAAGCGACTAACACTGATAACAATCAAGACCGAAGGTAAATCATCTTATTTTGTATAAAGAAATCTTTTATGAGTGAGGTGTTAATCGCATTTGAAATTGCTTAATTATCAAGGTTTTTAAAAGGACTTAACTGACAAGTTTAGGAACCATGGCGATCTGACAAATGTAATTTTTTAAAAGAATATGAATTTAAAAAAAAAAAAAACGACAATATCTATTTTCCATAATTGCCAAAGGACTGATACTAAAACGCCAAAAATCTACATTTGTGGACTTAATTGCAATTCATTTGCTGGTCTACTAAACAGTTCATTATTCATGGTTTTGCAGATAATAATTACTTCGGGTCATAAAAACATATATATCGAACTCGATTGTTTTCTGTTTCATGCTAGATTCTGCTAAAAGTATTTAACATGAAGCAATGATCATTTCAGTGTTGACTTCAATGTTCAATTTAATTTATATTTACATATGAAAATTTCATATAAAAAACTGGAAAACATTAATACTTTCCCTTAAAATATATTTCTCAATATCTATATATATATATATATATATAAATATAATATATATATAATATATACATTTGGCTCTAAAACAACCAGTTTCCATTTGTGTTTTAAATATATTAGCATACATGCATATTTTTTATTTCCATTCATTTTTCTGTTTTCTAAAAAAAAAAAAGTCTTGTTAAAAAAAAATTATGATTACAATGGAAAAATTAAATGGTGGGCTCATACATATATATATATATATATATATATATATATATATATATAATATATATATAATATATATATATATATATATATATATATATATATATATATATATATATATATATATATATATATATATATAGGTATATATATATATATATATATATATATATATATATATATATATATATATATATATATATATATATATATGTATCTAAAATATAAGAATCTATCGATCTCCGCCTATTCCTGTAAGTAAGGAAAGGATTTATTAACGAACTGTTTAAGATTGTTCCATCGTGCCTGTCTAATATTTTGAAATCATTTTTGATTTGCTTTGTAACGTGGAGGACTTCAAGCTTGTATGAAGATATATGAACTTATTGATCTCTGCGTATTCCTATATCAACGGAAGGGATATCTTGAGCTGTTTATATCAAAAAATAGTTCAATCGAACTTGTTTAATATTTTAATATTTTTAAATTGTCTTCGAATACGTTTTCACAACATCGCCCACGTGATGACGACGTGATCATATCTAAACGGAACGCTGATCTTATATAAAAATTTCAGTTATCTGTTTGGATTAGTTGTGCTCTTATGTCCATCGTCTTTTCATGTTGAATTTTATATGTTCTAATGTTAATTATGTTTTATGAATATGTCCTGATGATGGTCTAAAATAGACCGAAACGTCCGACGTTGACTTTATATTAACATTAATACAGCATAATTGCATATTAAGATTTTTTTTTTCTGTATATTTTTCTTCATATTATATATATATATATATATATATATATATATATATATCCACTGACAGGACCCAAAGAGTGTGAGTTCAATACCTGGTTAAGGCAGTGGATATCTTTCAGAGGGAAATTAGCAGGAGATAACTGATAACTGACATCCATCAAACATGGCACGTGAAACTAGAACAGTCTACCCCAGTGAGCGAAATAAAGTGTTCAGCTCGAAATTCCAAACACCTGAAGAAGGCCGGAGCGTACAACGGCCGAAACGTTGTGATAAATATGGCGACAAAGATGAAGACAATAGTCCGAATAATGTAAATAATGTACATAATATCTCATCTCAGAAATAGACAGACTATGATATATAATATATAACATATATATATATATATATATATATATATATATATATATATATATCTCCACAGGTTGGTGTGACGTAGAAAATTTCCGATGCACTGACTGCTGAAAGCATGTCTACTTTCAAATTCAGTATTTGAAACCTTCAAACCAAACCAGAGTTTGACCGCGAACTACTGGTGCTCTTGGAAAAAATCTCAATCATCAAGTATTTATACCTTTGTTCTAATATCGCTTGATCAGAATTTGTTTAAAATTTAATACGAAGGTTACTCTGAAAACAATGTCACCTGTTTTATTATTTTGGTCCACGATCGCCAGATACTGATATTAGTAGAATGACAGTGGAAGTTGAACCTTCAGATTACTAACATTTTTTGCCTTGTTACATTCAGAAGTTGAGTGGCAGTCAGGCAAAATAGTGTCTAACATGAAAGTGCGTAGACAATAGTGTGTCATTGATTTCTTTCATGCCGAAAAAAGGGCACCCATTAACATTCATCGTAACTTGCTAGCTATTTATGGGGACCAGACAGTTAATGTGAACACAGGTTGTGGGTAGTGTGTTTCAACAGCAGTGACATGTACGCGTGTTGCACAAGAGAGACGCTTCTGCTCGTGCAGATTTTATTATCATTATTATTATTATTTTACACGAATATGGCATGTAGGTTCGTCGCTGGTGAAAGATGCTTAACCAGTTATGGTTGCTCAATGGGAATATAGTGTTTTGTAGCTGAAAACCTACTCTATCTAAAGGTGTCACTGTTATCCTTGTATCCGTTAAAGGTTTCGTTCAAATAAAATAGGATACGTTACTTTCGTAGCGCCCGCGTTTTGGTTTATTTTTTCAATTTCCGAATTAGGGTGTCTTTTAGATACTCAGTTCTGATTCCTTTTCATTTTCAAGAATTTCTTGTTTGACCGCACCCTCTGCCAACCATTTCCCCCCCAACACCTGTCTCGTCTGCTTAGACCACCCTCCTCTCAGGCTTCCCTCCATCCTTATCAATTCATATTGCCCCTTGTTTTATCTTTTCTTTCATCTCTGAGTAACATTCGGATTTTTTTCCTTTCTCTTCAGTCCACTTAAATTCCCACACCCATTTGCATTTTGGGAAAAAAAAGTTCGTTAGTAAATCCGCTCACAGAAAAAAGTTTATTTGATTTCCTTATTTTTATGCTTGTTGCTTCTTATGTTCTCATTTTTAACTTGTTGTTTTTCTTTATTTTTCTTTTATACTTACCCCGGAACAAAACACACTAAAGTTATATATATAATTTTCACTCACACACCTTTACATAAAAGGGGAAGATAGGTCACGAATTTCAGACTCACTCTAGCCTAAACATTTAAACATCTAAACATATTCAAATAAGTGCTGAAAAGTTCTCAACCAACCGAAAAGAGATAACTCCCAAAATTTTGAAGTTTGGTCATTTAGTCAGATTTTCGAAGTGGGACGGACTGAGAATTTTCAGCATCTCAATTTCATTGAATATGGGTCGTAGATATGTAAGTTATGAATAAAATATTACTCAAGAACAAATTTTGAGGAATAATGAATCTTTACAAGAATTGTCTTATTTATTTTAATTAGAATAAATTTTAAACATTAAAATTTATAAAAATTCTGTTTTCTTTTGTGACGGTCAAGGGATAGTGTTAGTAAATTACAATTGTATTTCCCAATCATACATGGAAGAGCTCGCAACAATTCAACGATCTAGAGTATTTCTAAAAGAATTTTGAATTTTTTGAATTTTTCATGCGTATACACGTGTTGAATTTTTGTAAATCCATACACGACATTATCAAAAAATAAGAGCGTTACTATAGAAAATTTATTGGTAATTTTACATTTCCTAAATAAGCGTCTTTGTAAATAAGGCTACCGAGCCAAAGCACTTAAAATTCAATAAAATGTTACAATGCTAAAATTATTTTAATTTTTTTTAATATTACTGCGTAGTTTTAAAAAAAAATCATAAAAAATGTGTTTAAGTTGTATTCGTCATTTTTTCAATTATGTCCACCTTACTTAAATTTCCCAAACAGATCACACTTACTCGATGTTAAAAACACCCCATCTGTCTTAAAGATACTTTTATGTGATATTTTAAACTAAAAATAATTGATATTTGTTTTAATTAAGATTAAATTTCAAATCGGCTAATCTTTCTCAGATAATGTTTCAGGAAAGTTATTTTTTTAATTTTTAATAAAGATAATTATGTTGTATTGACTAATCTGTCAAGATGGGTGAATTTGTTTATACATTTTACTGATGAGGTGAAAAAGATTCCAATCAATTTAAATTCGATTTGAAATACACCAAAGTATTTTGCTTATTGGGAATATTAAGTTTAAACTATTAGCTTGAAATTGAAATTAAATTTAATTTTAAAGATTTTTTTTTTCCTTTTCTAAAAAAGACCTTTTAAGCTTAGGTACAGCTTCTTTTTTTTATATATATTTATCTACCTTTATTAAAAAAAAATAAACGCTCAAATGTCCCGTACACATTTAAGGACTCGCATTGGCGCCTGAAAAAAAAACAAGATTTTTAGCCAAAATTTCCAAGGTTCTAAAAAGGATTAAAATTAATTTTTACATAAATCCTTTGATTTGTTCTCTTTAGTATAAACTTTTTAACGATAAAATACTGATTTTATTAAGTTTACAGTATTTTTCCTCCTGTATCCTTTTTTTAAATGTTAAGTCATAAAGGACTAAACATCAATTGCAAGACAAAATGCATAATTGTTAGTAAAAGTGACAAACAAACATGAAACGATTACAATTTAGATAACTGAATCGTTTTAATAGAGGACGAAAAGTGTGACAATTAAATCCGAAGACGGATTCTAATAGCGAGAGTTTAGCTTATAAAAGCTAAGCAAAGAATCGGGAAAAATCATTAGAAACAAAAAGAAAGAGTACTGAACTGTTATGTAATGGCAGTTAATACTGGACAGTCTCCTTATAGATGAAGAGACAGTTGAAATTTCTTGGGCACATAATAGAAGAAAGAGAGTTTGGAAAATTTGATACTCACAAGAAGGGACTGCGGAAAAACTTGTGCAGAGTGCCAAAGTGTTGAACGGAAAAAGGACAATATATTAACGGCAAAGACTTATTTTGAACAACATGACTATGACTGGTATATAATTGATTTCCAATAGCAGCCGAATTAAATGTTATATAAATCCGAAATTATGACGTTTAATACTTTGAGAAATAATTGAATTTAGTAAATAAACTGAATTTTGAGGTAGGCGCCTATTTATAGTCCTTAATGAATATAAATGAAAAGACTCTCAATTCAATTTGGTAAAAAATAGAGCGTAATAAATCGAACTGATGATTACGGTGGTTCAAGTACTTTTAAGGCTATTATTTATTAAACGATACCAAAGCTAAGCAATAAAAAGGTTACAATAGCAAAATTGATTATTTGAACCGAGTTTTTAAAATCATGACGACATGTTCGTTTTTACTTTGTTCAACATTTTTGTCCTTTTGAAACTTTGTCTTTTCGACATTTAATCAGTTTGATTCTTTTTCCGTTCAACACTGTTTGACATTTTGTCCTCTGACACTGACCTACTACCGAGGAAAACAACACATAACCTACCTGACGAGCTTCAGTGAATGGATAGCAAAACAAGAATTAGGAGAGATTGCGAAAAGACAATATTTATTGAGAGCTACAAGGGACAGGAAGTTGTGGAGACCCATGAAGGGAGTCGGCACGTAGAAGAATCCTTTTTTTGTAGTACCTAACTATATGTAAAAAAAAAAAAGTGTTTGCGCATGTAGTCAATACTCGTGGAAATATGCAATGCAGGTATTTACATTCGTCTGGCACAAGGATACTATAATGAAGTACCTACTGAGGATCGAACTTACTAACAATGGTTTGAGAGTATAACTTGCTGACGATGGCTTCGCAGCAGTTGATGTGTAGCGTTGTATACAAAGATTAACAAAATCTGGCACAAGGTCACTGTAACAGGGGAGAGGATCACCGCAATAGTCACGGTCTACGAGACTAATTTACTAATCATTGCTCTACTGCATTGATTCTCGACTGGTGTGACGCGCGATCCTCTTAAGTGTACTGCGAAATATTGTCATAGCATATATATATATATATATATATATATATATATATAGATAGATAGATAGTGTAACCCGGAAATAAGAGTTGTCGGGACCGGAGAAGAAGTCTCTTATATCCGGGTTTGGTCTATTTTATATACATTAACACAGGCTCTAATTTGGGACCAGAGAAAATCTCTTATATCCGGGTTACACTGTAATGTGTGTGCATGTGAGTGTGGAAGTAGTAACGTTACAACGTTAGTAAATGGATAAATATTAAACATTTTTTCAAATAATTCTTTTTACTATTATTCTATGCGTATTATCTGCATTAAAAAATGACCCCTATTATGGTTACCTATCTGAAAGCGCTCGACGAAAACATCGACTATTATTTCCCGTCAAAGTGGGATTGGATACGAAATCCCTTCACAAATATCCCTTCTAATAGTGGGCTTCAGTTACGTGAAGAATTGGCCACCATTTCTAGTGATTGAGGGCTCAAAATAAAACATTCGACGGTACCCATTAATAAATTTTGGATTTCAATACAAAAGGAATATCCCACATTAGCTAAAATGCTTTTATCAGTTCTACTTACTTATTAGGCAAATTAGGCTTCTCCACCCTGAAGAACATAAAAAAAATAAGAAGCAAGAAGAATACGCTCATTTGAGGGTCTGCTTATTGCACATTCGATCAAACACTGAAGAAATCGCGAGAAAACACACACAAACACCAGGCACAGGTTTCACACTAAAGAAGCTACAAAAATAGTTAAATAGAAACATTGAAATAAAGTAAGTTCGTATTTTTGTGTGCGTGTTTAAAGTTATGGTTTTATTTCATAACATTTAAATGTATACCCTTTAAAATAGTTGCTAGGTGTGCACAGCGGATGAGAATCACTGCTCCAATCGAAAAGCGACAATGTTGCAGTAATATCTTTTATTTTGATGAGATATTCATTTCTGAGTTCCACCAGTGCTAACCTTCACGGCTGACCCGCCATGCCACGCACATTTTAGCAAACCACACACATTTCTTAAGTATTCCGTTGGTGAGATGCAAGGTCTACTCGTGCAGCTGCTTCCCCCCGATCACTACAATCGTAACCTGCTCAAATCTAGGGTCAACCGATATCTTCACAACATATCTCCATAAACTGTACCTCTTATTCTGTAACACCCTACCACGGGTGGATCTTCGGATGTGTACAGGGTGAACATCATTTTAAAAAGTATTCTAGATCATCATTAGCAATTTTTTTTATCAGATCTGCGTTGTTTATTCACTGTCAAAGATTGACATAGATTTATACTTAGTTGTGGTTGATGTGGTTGATTTTGCTTAGTGGCCTGTGAACCTTTGGTTATTTAATGCCGAAATCTAAATATTTTGAATGTAATTGTATGCCTTCAACTACAGATAAAATGTATGGTTGACAATTCTTACTAGAAAAATGTATTTTTATATTTTCAGAGTGTTTTGTTTGGGGGATCACTAATTGCCCATAGCTGAAACCTGGGTACAACAGCAATTAAGAGGTGGCCCAAAGTTATTTTGTTTAACTCGTGAAAAAGAAAAGAAACTTAAAATAAACTGAAAACAAATTAAATTATTTTTAACTAAGTAAAAAACTAATAAATAACAAATTATGCACGACACACACTATGAAAAGTATACACACTATATAAGGCAAGATGAATACATAGTGAAATAGGAAAAAACACTTTAGAAATCATCCCCTCACGAATTAAAAAGAAGCCTGTTGAAACGTAGGAACGCTGAAACACGGAAGTGAACTGAAAGTATTGGTCCGCAGCCGAAAACCTTTATGCCAAGTAGTTTTTCACTGGAAACTGCTACAATAAAAATGTCCATTACCACAAGTCTTACAAAGTTGACCAAAAAAAAAAAAAGATTTTTGACCCAAATTTAGAACGTGTTAGAAAGGAGGTAATTTTTTTTTTTTTAAATAATTAAAAAAAAAATACTTTATTTCCTCTTACTAATAACAAACATTTTAAGGTTAAATCATTGTTTTTAAGTTTGGGGTCTTTTATCATCATGCTATACTGTTTGTTTGTTTTTTTTGTTTTTTGTTATTTTTTTTTGTTTTTTTTGTTTTTTTTTAAGCGAATTATTGGAGGTACCTACTTATATAGAATTATAATTTTACGGATAAAATAAAGGTACTTGGATGCCAGTGAATAATTAAGAAAACACAAAGTGAACGCAATCACTTAACATTATGAATTCAATAACTCTTTACCATTTGTGTTCATTTTTTGTTAGTAGCAACTCCGTTATTTTAATACATTTTCTTAAATTTAAAATAATTAAAAAATATTGGGTGTAAATATTTTAAGGCATGAAACAAAAAGAAAATACTCAAACAATTAAGTATCGTTTAATTAAAAAAATATTTCTAATGTATTAAAAATAAAATCATTCATTCTGCTAAGTTTAATAAAAGTGTATAGAATTTTTTTTTTTTTTTTAAAAAAAGTGTATTTTTAAACTATTGGTCGGGTAAGATTAAAGAAAATTTGGTTTGACATACGAATACCAATTTTTTGAACATTGCCGGTTTTCTGTATTTCTTGAATTTTAACTTTTCGCGCGCTTTTTTCTTAAACACTGAGCCAACAGGTTACCGTATGTAGATAAACATCATTTTCATTAAGTTAAAAAAATCTAGTTAATTCTTAACTTTACTAAATGACATCAAAACATACCTCCAGAATAAATATTCGATTATACATTATTTACATAAGCGATGAGCGAACGTTCCAATGCTTTATAAATGCCTAAAAAGTTTACATACATTAACTCATTTTTTTTTCTTTTAATACGATTTAGGATTAGGCTATTAGCTTTCAAATAAAACCAAAATTTAACTTAAATTATTAAAATTTTTTTTTTTTTCATAAAGTCTATGGCGGTATCTAATCATTAATTAATTCATTCATAAACATCGATACTCACTGTAATGTTTCGTAAAAAATCTCTCTCTCTCTCTCTCTTTCTCCCCCCCCCCACACTTTGTAAATAGCTATTGTACATTAGAAAGATTCATTTCCCTTTCTTTTGCAAGTAAATAAATAAATGATAATTCGAAGCACCAAAATTAAACTTACCTGACTATCTTGGAAAAAGTTCACTCTGAATCCGTTTATAAGGTAATCCAGATTAACTTCACCAGAGATGACAGGTTGCAGGAGACGTGTGATTGTTTTGTTTGCGGATTCAACAACAAATGTATCATTGGTTTGGAAGCAGAAGGAAAACAGGAAACTAGCCTTCGATCGAGTTAATAGGTCACTTCCGTCCTTGCGTGTTGAGAAGCAGATGTTTCCAAGCGTTAGGGTCCATTAAAATCGAGACTGGAACTTTATAATTTTTTTGTTTTTTAGTGGTTTTATATTCTGAATATCCATCCTAGTCATTTCTAACAAAAAAGTCTTCTTTCAATCATAGATTAATATGTAAAGCACTTTCAGATGGTGTAATGGTTAACAAGCCTGTCTCGCTAGGACAATTAAGACTGAGGAGTGTGTTTGGTTCTCAGTGGGTGTTCCACACTTTCGGCCTTGTACCATATGTAAGCTACGCTTAGAAAATCATTTGGGCACATCGCTAGATCAATTAAGACTGGGTGCCCCATAGTTGCGGCCTTGTGCCACATGTAAGCTAGCCTTAATAAATTAAGAGCACTTCGACGAGGTGTAATGGTTATCAAGCTTGTTTCGCTAAATCAATTAGTAGAGTTCGATCGTCACTGTGTGTTCCATAATTGCAGGCTTTTGCTACACAAGAGGCTCGAGGCGACGGAAATGTGGTTCTACAGAAGGATACTGAGGATATCATGGACCGAGCGTGTGAGCAACGATGAGGTCTTAGAGAGGGTGCAAACAAGGAGGAGGCTTATACTTAACATCAGAAAGAGGCAGCTGAAGTTTCTTGGACACGTAATGAGGAAGGAGGGCCTGGAGAATCTGATACTCACGGGTCGAATAGATGGAAAGAGAGACAAGGGAAAACAAGGCGTGACATACCTGGCGGGCTTGAGCAAGTGGATGACAATGTGGTCTGGGGGAGGTAGCAGAGGGAAATAACTTGTTGAGAGCTTCAAGGGATAGAGGGAGGTGGAGAGCCATGATCGTCTAGGTCCTGAAAGAACACGGCACATAAAAAAAGAAAGTAAATCTCTATTTCTGGATACATGGGGCACTTCAGAGTTTTACAATGGTTTTGCCTCGCTAGATCAATTAGTAAATTATAGTGATTTTCTAAGATGTGGCACAAGAGGACCAAACTCATAACTCAGCTGTAATTGATCTAGCAAGGCCAGCTTGGTAACCATTACACCACGAAGTGTAATGTTGAGCTGCCCAAATATGATCGATGCTCCCCGAATCGGACCCCGGTCTCCCGCGTGACAAGCGGAGGAATACTCACTACTATACTAACGAGGACGCTTAATAAATTATTATATTTGTAGTTATGAACATCATAAGAAATACATATAGAATGTTTTCATCACACCATGTTTTAATGCGCAACAGATACTGGTGTATATTTAGTTTCATTATGAAGACATAGCAGTTTTAGACTTCCTTTAAATGCATCTGGAAATAGTCTCCATTCTTCTGCTTAGTCGCTACGAGTTCCGTAATCCATTAGGATCAGGGTTTACTCAGTTGTTCCTGAATATAGAGTGGATGCGCGAGTGGTGTAATGGATAGTGCCTTAGAATGAGAAATTGGATAGCCGAACTCGAATACTAGTCAGAGGCGTTGCATTCATTTACGCGCAAACACCCTTTGAAAAGGCATGAATCTATTTCCTCACACACCTCAGCTATGGGTTAAATATTAGGACTTGCATGTGATAAAAATATTCTCAAAACATTGGTAATACAGTATTCAATCGCCACAAAAAAGAATTATCCTTACAATCCAAAATATGTTTTGGTTTTCGATAATCCGCAGAGGGCTGATAAACCGTAAAAAATCAATCAAACCTGAGCATATTTTTTTTTTTATTTAGATCTCAAGATTTCTGCAGTATCTTCCGAGGAGACCAAGATGTCTCATTATATCGGCATGTGGCCATATCACGTTGAAACATCGGTTCCCGCGCGATCAGTTCAGTATCTTGATGGGTGACTGCTTGGGAATTCCAAGTACTATATGCTTGGATTTAGCCAAACAAATTTACGTGGAATTTGTTTAATTTTCCCCAAATATCGCAAAATTTAACAAGACTGTTCACACGCCATATGATCGTTAATAATGCAAAAATATTCTGATTCAAACTGAGTTCTAAAGAATCCTATAGTTCCACGAAAAATCCTGGATCTCCATAAGATAGTGTTTAAAAAAAATTCATTAAGACATTAGATTCCTCATTTTAAAAATAAGTTATGGGATGATTCTAACAATCAGCAAACTGAATTCGATTCGCCTAATCTTTGGCCGAAATGTCATGAAAATTCTCAGCTAACACCGATTGTCATATGGTAATTCGATATGACGTGAATAAAGTTTGAGATGCTTACGATCATCTTTATCAAAAGACTTTTTAAAAAGTTTTTCTTCTATGAAAAAAAATTAAAAAATTCTACCCCACAGTTGTAAGAAGACAAAATATATGGTTGCCAACAAAAAGAACATCCCAAGATGCGAACGATGTACTTAAGAAACGAAAATCAAACAAGTACGAAAATTTAACTATCCAGGAATTTTTTTTTTTTTTTTTTTAACGGAGGACGGTATATGTGACACCGAAAGGTGCATTGGAATAGTGAAAGACGCTTTCCAAAAGCTAAGCAAAGTCGTACAGGAAAATTTCGCTAGAAACAAAGAAAAGAGTGTTGAACTATTATGTAATATTAGTTCTCCTTTACGGGAATGAATGTTGGCCAATGTCCTCACAGATGAAGAAAAGACTTGAAGCAACAGAAACGTGGTTCTACAGAAGGATGCTGAGAATACCATGGACTGAACATGTGTGTAACGATGACATTTAAAGAAAACTGAAACAAATATGATACATAATACGTAGCATCATATTTTCTCTTTAATTTACATGTTCTATACATTTCAATTGTTGCCGCTATTGGTAGTCCTTAAGTGATGTAGTTTATTCTATTTGATACAGTTCTTTGTGAATCTGTAGCTTCAGCCCACAATATTCAAAGAAGAATGATATTTGCCAAGACCCTCAGGCTTCACTCGCTCAAAGCCTTTTCCATCATTGATCTTAGGAAGCAGCAGTATACAGTTGAGAATTTACATATTTCTGAGCGGGTTTCTGCCATGCATGACATCCATATGAAAGCCTCGATCTGACGAGGCTATTTAAGATCATGAATCAAGTTTTCCGCTTGATTTTTGGTTTTGTAGCAATTTACGGTGTTGGGCAAAACTACCTCTGGCACAACCTATTACATGTTCAATTTCCTTATCCCTTATACTAAATTTGTTATAACTAATCCATACGCCGCTGTATTTAAAATGTTTAGTATTTACTAATTCCAAATCCTGAATTTTTTGATTGATTAGCAGTAGAGCCCGGCGTTGCCCGGGGATGTAACAGTAAGAGATAGATCAAGTATCGACCCTCATGAAGACTGAAAAATAAAGTTGACAAAGATTATTGTTTAAGGTTGACGGACGCGCATGTCTTAATTAGTTTTTTATGATTTTCTTTTTTTACGAATTGGTCAAACCCAAACTCAAGCAAAAACATTGTTTTCAATCGTTATGAGTCTATCGATTGAATAGAATTTTATTATAAACAATTGTCTTGTAAATGGAATTTTTAAAGCATTCTGAATGTAAAAATAAAGAAAAAAAAAAAAAGACAATAAGAAACACTACCTGCCAAGAAAAAAGTGAAATTTTGTTGAAATCGGTTGAAAAATGGGGGAAATCCGATCCGATATATAAACGAACACAACACACACAAACAACCTGGGTTTTATAATAAGTATAACTCGATATATTGTGTTTTTCCCATTTTTGGCGCTGTTAGAACCACCGCAAGGTAATTTTACGTAGTCCTGTGAAGCTTTGTTGAAATCGGTTGAAAAATGTAGGAAATCCGTTCCAATATATAAAAGTACAGACACACACACACACACACACACACACACACTCTGTGTTTTATAATAAGCAAGATTCTGGGTATGTGCCATCACGACTTTCATTCCAATTCCAGATCATAGTTTCTGTTTTATAAAGGTTTATCTTTAGCACTATTTCTTGGAAAACTTGTAGAGGATTTTGATTTTCTGTTCAAATCATTCTTATCCCAACTATGAATACCTATGTCATCAGCATAGCCTCTCTCAGCCTCGGTACATTGGCCTCGAGAAGGAAACTAGGATTGTTGTCTTCTATTGATAGATTCTTTTGGTATATAGTATGGGATGCTTAAATGGTCGGTGCCTATCTCTTCACATCTGTGTTTGTAAATGCGTAGAATATAGTCTAGGAAGAGATTAAATAGGCTGGCGATCTCATTTCCATCTTGTCATACTCCTGATGAAGTTTGAAATGTTTCCGTATTGGGGTCCTCGCCATAAATGTAAGTTTTTTGGATTATGAAAATTGAAATTAGTTAATATTCAATTAAAAGCTGCATTTTAAGGAGTTCCAGAAACTATTTTCTGATTCGATATATTTGAAGAATTTCCGGATTTATTCTGTTTGAGTTCGATTACCGTTTACAACATGTTTAGGTAAATACGTCTTTTCTAAACATGTTAGCATAAAAATTAAATGTTGCACCAGAGTGTCTCCTACACTAGATATGTGAATTTAATTATCTAATATCAAACCAAATATAAAATTTCAAGAAGTAGCATTGTTTTTGCATTAATCAGCATCATTTTTTTCACAAGTTATAATTTTATAGCAATATTAAACAGTGTCTTTTTATTTTATTTTAATATTTGATCGATTGATTCGTTCTCTATAGCTTATCAACCCTTTGCATGTTATTTAAAGCCAGAAAATATTTTTAGATTGGAAGAATTCTTTGGAGATAGTAATGATTTAGTGATACAAATTACCCCATAGCTGGAGGAAGAAGAGTTGGATTCATACCTTTCCCAAAGGTATTTGCGTAAAAGTGCCATAACGAACCCAACTGAAATTGGAACTCGGCTCTCTGATTAACAATTCCGAACTATTATTCATTACATTACACCACCTACACATCCAAGCATACATCATCTGATATTCCGAAGCGGACCCTTATTTAATATTTATTTTTGTTTTTTAATTTATGTTTGTTCTATCGCTAAATCATTTTATGTCTTATCAAAATTATTATGGTGGCGGTTGTCCGTAAAATGTAAGTAGGGTTTTAGTGATTTTCGGAAAATCCTATAAGATTACTGTGACAATGATTTTTTTCTAATTTTAAATTAAAAGATAAATGCTTGGAGACAACTGTTATGATGTATCTGCAAATAAAAAAACACCAGTTCGTATCACTACGTCTTCAATAAATCACCAATATTTGTGACATCAGAAATTGTATTAGACAATGTAACAACTGCTAAAGATGCTGCTGCCTAATGGTTTGACTCATTATTGTGTTGTGTCCCAACATTAGAGCTTACTAATAAAACAATTATTTTTTATACATGGATTTGACATTCGAAAACGCTGAATTCAAATATATATTGTAGTTCAAATAAAATATCCGTATCTATCCTGTGAATTTATAGTGAAAAGTAAAAAAGTGTTTTTACAAAATATGGAGAATATTTTTAATTTTTTTTATTCAACGTCTAAAAATATATTTTAAAAATCGCCAAGGCAAGGTATACTTGTTAATGGGATAATTTCATGTATTTAGCATTTCTTTCCCTTGTAAATCAGTTCCGTCTGTAATTCCAATACCAGAATAAAAAGATGAGACTGTGGATGATTCCAGAATATATATGGCTTTGAATATGTTTACGAATTATCTTCGACAGTATCCATAAATTTCTTAGATGACAACGAACAGATAAGAACGGAGAGATAATGGGAAATGTAAAAAAAAATCACATGATATTTAGTCTTGTTATTAGGTTAAAGATCATCTTTTGAAGTTGAGAAGGTGTCGAGCGTTGACAAACAAAAACTAAAATTGTTGAATTGGTTGAGAAAACACAGAAACAAGAGAGTGAAACAGGACGAGATACAATGTTTTATTCTATTAGGAACTTTTTGGAGAAAAACTTGAACTTATTCTGATGGTGAGTTAAAGAGTGTAGTGAGATGTATTGTCTAATCCATGTGCGTCTATTGCACGGAGCGCTAATTTTAGCATCCTATCACGACCTCTGCCCGAAGTGAAAGAGAGAGTTAATATCTTTGGATTCACAGTACGCGTGCTACAAGTTTGTTCGTATTTTTATGCAAGGCCAAAAGCTGAAAAGGAATTGCTGCTGCTGACATGGTTATCAAAGCAAGTGTGTCTAGCAAAAAAAAAACAATTAATGTATATCAGCATTATAAGATTAGTCTGATATATCACTGCAATAGTAAAACACTAGTAAGGAACAGCACTCACCAACATCAGCTTGCGAAACCAGGTTGCTAATCATGACACAATGCTAAGTGTTGAAATAACTTCTGTAACAATTATTATTATTATTATTCCTTCAGTTGCCTACTTCTATGTGCCGTGTCCCTTTAGGGTGTTGGCGATCATGGCTTTCCACAAAATCCTGCTTTTTGTAGCTTTTAATAAATTTTATATTTTATGTTTCCTAAACGTTTTACTCAAGTTCACTAGGTTAGGTTATGCGTTGTTTTTCCTCTTTCCCACTCGTCTGCAATCTGTCCTGTAAGTATTAAATTTTCCAAGTCCTCTTTCTGTTATAGTGGAACACACCTATTCTATAGTTAATAGACACTCCCACCTATAATAAGTAGGAGTAGTAAGAGTAACGAGGAGTCGCTCAGTGGGTCGGTCTGAGTTCAGTCTGAAGTCGGATGACCGGCTGACCGGTTGAACTCTCTGCCTTCATTAAAACAGGAACCCGAACTAGGCTACGCCGAAGGGCGGATTCTCTTTCAATATAAATGACCCTGGACCCGTTTATACGGGTTCAAAGGGTTTATTTTTGGCCGAGCCCACATGATGCCCTCGTGGGTGGGGTAACTGAATATCGCTCAGTGAGACGGTCAGTCCGTCGATGTCGGACGACAGTTAGTCGAATACTAAAATATCAGCGACCACAACTAGATTACTCTGTGTTATACCTATTATATCAAGTTTCTAACGTTTTGTACGTCGAACCTATTTTAGGACCGACATAGTACAAATACAAGCCTCCACTGTGAAATCACTCCATAACACTTTCCGACGATTCGTTCCTTCAATATTTAAACTAAAATTTTCCTGATGTCCTTTTTTTAATCCATTCCTCTAAAAACTTAATCATTGCTTTCATTTCCCGTCCATTTCAATATCCATCAAACACCTTTGTGGGATCATATTTTGTTGTGTCAAATCACTCTATACGGTATGTCTAATTGATTGTCTAGCATTCACTGACACACAGGAGGACTGTATTTTGGCGTCTAAAAAGTTTTTAATAAACAAACTCTTGAAAAGGAACCTATCAAAATATGTAGCATTAGAGTAGTTTATAAAAACACGTACTAGTGTGATTTCTCATTACATCAGCACTAGTCTCATGACCATTCAACCATGACCGATTCCAAACTCAATGCTGAAACTGCAGACGTTTAAAAGATCATTCATCTTCATATCCTTTAAAAGACGTTATGTATATTCATTCATGAATAGTGTATATTATAGGATTACATATATAATCCATCTATAATTATATCAATATCCTGCAATATAAGGCTCGCCTTGGTTACGGACACGTGGCCGTTGATTCCATCGGGGAAACCTCCCGCTCTGGCTGTTGGCTTCAGTTTAGGAAGCCCACTGTCCAACGATGTCGTGTCATCACCGCACTGGCTTCATACATATCTATAGAGCCCAGTCAACTCCTATGTGCTAGATGATGTATGTGTGTATGTGTGCCATGAACATACACTGCACAACCTCGTTCAATGAGTAAGAGTGTATACACATGCGTAATGAGCCTCCCCTTAGTGGTGGCCAAGTTACACTAAGACGCAATCACTTCGCAAAATATTTAATCTAGCTGAATACTTTTCAAAATCAAATATGACGATAAACTATATCCAGCAACAAGGCCACTGACTGGGAGATCGGATGCTTTGAGGAGAGTGGAACCACCTGTTAATTGCTGTTGTTCACAGGTTCACCCTGATCCGGGTTGGTTGCATCTGTTAGGGTCCCAGCTATGGGCAAATAGTAAACCCCCAAACAAAAACAAAACACCAAGACAAGTAGAAAATACTTTTTTATAGTAAAAATACCAGCAATACCTTTTTGTATTAAAAAGGACCAACAATGCATATCTATAGTAAAATGACCAGCAATACATTTTATTTGTAGTTGGTATAAAACTGTGTTGAAAAAATTTATATTATTGAATAAACGAATTTAAAAAATCAACTAATAGTTGTAAATGTATTTTTCCAAAGTATATTAAGATTTTATATTACTTTTTTATAATTGCTTTATCCAGTGACTCACTAAACAAACAAGTACTGCTGTTCTCTTTGCCAGATATATTTATATATTTTTGTTATTTGGTAAGAGGTTCTCTTTGTTCAACAATACTCACTTTGCAAATGTCTGCTCTCAAAATAATATGGCTCCTGTAACAATGTGTCTATTTCTCGACAAGATAGTTTCCGAAAATATGGCTGTCTATCCTATGAAGACCAAGCAACACATTGCTTTATATCGATCATCTGCAGCTTTCCTATTAAAGGAGTGCCCAATCAGAATAAGAACTTGCCAGGCGACATATTTATATTGTCTTGTATGTTGCACACTTTCTGATACGACAGCCGTGCTATTGTAATACCAGACTTTCTGGGGAAATGATATTCCTGAACATCTCTTTCTGTTTTTAAAATCGGTTATTTCAATGAGCCTTAATATTATGGTTTAGCTTTGCAAATTGAGGAGGATATTCCATGTCATTTGCAAATCCTTCGATGGCTAGTTAGCACCAAAAACAAATGACTGGGTTTCTAATATCGGTTGCAAAGTAATGTCGAACTAATGTGAGGTGGTCCAGTTTTACAGTGCCGCTTCTTCTGCTCGTGTTCTGTAGCTTGCTTCGGAAAAAAAACATTGTCTAGGAAAAATCTTGAACTAATTTGTCTTCTTGTCGACAAAATTCTTATTCGCCGATGATAATCAATTACATCTGTTTAACGCATCTCTATCTATAAAAGGCAGGATGTGTGTGTGTGTGTGTGTGTGTGTGTGTGTGTGTGTGTGTGTGTGTAACGAATGCATGGCCGCAATTTTCGACGGATATGCACCAAAATTTACGTGCACATGTTCCAAGTTAGCGGGAAGGCCAAGACCGACTTTGCATTTCCCAACTTCCATACATAGTGGAAATAATCGATTTTTTCATGCTTCTACGGCAGTTTTCATGTAGTTTGCGGCCATTTTGTACTGGCCAGAGTGAGAGCCTATAGCTGGCTGCCATGAATAGACAGGAAGATTCTATTGGCCAGCGTGAGAGCCAACAGCTGACTGACACGAATGTTAACTAGCATGCTAGCATGCAAAAAAAAATCGATAGCTGCATTCGTCACAATTGGGAAAAAATTTAAATCTGCATGGCACTTTTTACTCCAATTGGCTCATTCGCTTGCTTAAACTCAACGTTGATTCTGATTCCGCAGAACTGGGTTGGGTGTGAAAAGTATTTGTTGTTAACATTCTTTTTCATTCGGTTTTTCCAGTTACGAGTCCTTTTTTTAAAGCTGATCGTTTTGTTGTTATTTTTTTTAGTTCTTTTTTTCGTAACAGATTTAATGTTTAGTATAGAGCTTAGAAAAAATTTGCAGTGTGAGATAGGCAAGAAGTAAGGCATGTAGCAACATCAGCACGTCAAAGGGAACTCCTTTAAAGGCAAGGAAGGGCAAAAATATTTTAAGTCAAGTGATAGCGATTGCTGTATGAGGCGTACGATTTTTGAGTCAAGCACGGGCAACGCCGGACCATGCTGCTAGTATATATATATATATATTTTTAAAAGCCCGAGACAATTGAGATGTAATCATCAGCAGCAGCAAAAGTAACAATAATATTATCAGTAGCAGAATGCGAATAGACAAAAGCAGAGCTTTGTTTTTATATTGATTTTAAAAAGGACACTATACGCAAACCTTGTATTCTCAGTTGAATAAAGCTTTCTTAAAGCCTACAACTGCGTGCTTTTGTCATTACAATAATATTCAGGTTTTATATTTTG
Source organism: Acanthosepion pharaonis (assembly GCA_903632075.3). Lineage (NCBI taxonomy): Eukaryota > Metazoa > Mollusca > Cephalopoda > Sepiida > Sepiidae > Acanthosepion > Acanthosepion pharaonis. The sequence goes on along the minus strand of CAHIKZ030003241.1, from coordinate 61,950 downwards.
CTGACTCTAAAAGAGTGGATTTCAGATTTCCCAACTCACTAGAGAAAGCACTAAACTTATTAAGGCATACGTGTATAAATAATATACTAACAGAGAAAAAGATATGTGCCATTTATGAGGATAGTGCCATAGCTGAGAGTACTAATCGAAGTAGTTCGCTATGTTCAGAATTGGAAATGTCGATCTGGAAGACCGAGAACGTTCCGGCAGTCCTGCAATTGTTGATAATGACTAAAAGGAAACGCTAATTTAAAATAATCCAGGATACAACAGTGTTTATTAAGCAGAAATTTTAACAAAAAAATATTTTTTGTTTGAAGACTCAACAGCTAAACATTTAATCATTGAGTTATTTCTAGCAATAATGTCAGTATGGATTTTATAAGATTATATTTTTCAATTATGCCCGTATTTATTATTCTCCATACTCCTGTGACCTAATACCAAGAAACTGTAAAAACGAGCTGAAAATTGTTGATGTGTGCCTGTATTTTCAAAACAATAGCTTGTTATTCATTCCTTTACAACTCGCTTGTTACATCGGCAGATACGTCGTCAGTCACAAAATGAACAAACAGAATGTCAAAATAAAAATATTTAATGCTTTTTATCTTCTAAATGGTTTTCATTACACGAAAGAAATGTCTTATTGATGGAATTATCGGCTTCGATTGAGGAATCGGTAGAGCCGAGTTCGAATTCGAGTTTTTCCATTTCATATTCAATTAAAATAATAAACTTGGGAAAGGTATAAATCCTCTTCTTCTCCCTCCAGCTAAAAAAAATAGCAGGACAGACCGGGTTCTATAGCATTAGATGGCAACTGGTCTACCGCAGAAAGAAATGGCAACCTACTGCGCGAAAAATTCTGCCTCATCAGCCATGTATCGAAAGATACATGATTGCCTATACGTGTATCACACATGGCACACAACTGACTGAGAAATAAAAACGTGATCATCGGTTGAATCTTTTCTGTTAATTCACCTCAGATAATGTAAAGTTACTTATCGCAAATATTAATTCACCCCACGAAATTATAAATTTTAAATCAAAGTTTGTTTGTTTTTTTATTACATTTTTGACACTCTTTTGAAATTGTAAATTTTAAATCAAAATTTGTTTAGCTTGCCTCGCGATAACTCCATCACTCAGAATGAAAAATTACCAAAAATCAAGGCGTTATTCACATTTTATCAAATGCGTTTTGTTTTTTGGGGGTTTTTTTTGTAGTTTTTTGTTTTGTTTTTTTCATCGATGCTGTTTTATAAATATCCCACACTGTGACAAAAGGAAATTTGTTAAGAAAGGTGAAATGGTGTAAGAAACGGGACGTAAATTTACCGCCGAAGACTCAGAAATCAGTTCATTTTCTATACATTTTCGACTTTGTAAATGACTTTCTCTTTTAATTAGACCTGGATTGTTTAAAATCGAAATCATGTTCGGATTTGTAGAAGACTTTTTTCTTTTTTTTTCTTTTTTGTTCCTTTTGAAAGTTCGAGGTTACCATTTGTTGAAGTCTGTTAGTTGATACGTCCTCTATATTTATATTTAACGCAAAATACCACAAAAAAAACAACAAGGATAACAAAACGGTTTTATAACAACAACAATATTTATATTTGTATAATGATGTACACAAGCATAGGGGTTACTATTTTTGTTGGTGTTATGTCCCTTTGACTGAATTAATTTTTTTTATTAATGAAATATTTTTATCCGAACTCACAAAAGTTGAATTAACTTGTCGCTCAAAATGTTTACTGTTAGAGAGTTGAAAGAATTATAAAACTGAGAATATGTTGAGTAAACTTTTAGCTTCAAAAGAGCTGAATATTCCGTAATGTTTGTAATTAAGTTTCCATTGCTTGCAGTTGAATATTCGTAGTTTGAAATGAAGTTTGAAAAGTTTCGTATGTTTGTAATGTTTTTTTTTTTAGAAAGTTTCGTGCGTACGTGTATGTGTGTGTGAATGTTTTCAACGTCCGACCGAACTGGGAATCGGAATGCAGTTTCCTTTTAAGGCAACATTTTCGTAGGCGAATGAAATCAAGAAGAAAGAAGAAAGAACAAATTTGTGTCTGATATTTATAATCAACGTAATCACGTGACAGGATCAAAAAGGCATTGTCAGATTTTGGTGGAATTAATTTTATCAGGTCAAGAACTAGGTCGATGTTATTCGGACATGATTTAAATATTAAGTGACCAATCAGAAGTTGAGATTTCCTGAAAATATGTATGAAGCTTGATAAGCTCTGTGATCCACTTTTTGCACAGAAATCGACATTGATATTCGGGGCATGATTTAAATATTAAGTGACCAATGAGAAGCTGAGGTTTTCTGAAAATATGTATGAAGCTGAGTAAGATCCGTGATCCACTTTTTGCACAGATTTGTACAAAATTCAACATTGATAAGAAAGTGGTAGCGGGATGCTAAATATTCCTTACGATGAACAACTATTGAATTTTTTGCATTGATTTTTTTTTATTTTGTTTCTTATGTAAAAATATCCAGTTTGTTTATGTCTACATATATATAATTTCATCAATACTTTACTTTAGTCTTTTAGAGGGCGGAAAGTGTTATATGGAGATTTTTTTCATTTTGTTATTTAATTACCCAACATTGTTCTGATATACAGAAATGTATATATCATATTCTCGTACACAATTGTCTATAGAAACTAAAGTTAAAATAAAACGTGTCACTTGCGAGTGATAAGAAATATCATTCAACTTTCTAAAAACAGTAGCATTTTTATAAATAAACTCAATAATATAAATTTTATAAATAAACTGAATTTTTGCTAAATTTGTGTCAATCTGTTTTGTACCAAATGATGCGATTATTATTCAAAATAAATCTGGACAGGAGTCAAACTTTCCTTCTCAGGTTATAGTCACCGATTTTTTTTTTTTTTTTTTTTTTTAAGTACGAAGGATCCAGTCTGAATACCACCATCTAGTCACACTTGAGTGTCACAGTCAAGTTATCTATGTTATCGCGGTCACTGTGTGCAATTGCTAATGAGATGTCACACAAATTGAAGTGCCCACTTAAAAGCCTGCGCAAAATTTCATATCAGATGATGTCTAGAAAATGTAATTCTGATGTTTGTTAGAGCAGACTAACTCAAGTAAATTGTTATATTCAGGAACGGCTTTAAGCCAGTTGGATACATTGCCCCCAACTAGTTCCCGCGCTAGTCTAGTCTTGCTAAAAACAAAACAACGTAACGTACGTTTTACAATGAACAACAACTATTTTAATTATCTTTTTATTAAAAATCAGTACCATTTATTTATACTGCTCATGTTTCCAAAAAAAAAAAAAAAAAAATTCTGCACTTGAATGAAACGTTTATCTCTCTAGCCTAGTGGTTCCCAGACGGTGCGGCGCGTCTCATAAGTGTGGTAGAAGAGGATAGCAGGTGAGGCGGAATTATTGATAGATAATCAAATATTTAGAAACAGTTTCAAAAAATTCATATGCCAAAAGTAGTTATAATTTCAAAATTTAAAATACCATTATGGATTACTTGTAATTGCATGCATAAGTCCCGGTATAAATAGCTATGAATAATTATTGACCGATTTTTTTCATTGTGTTATTTTTGCATTATATCAAGTATTAAGAATATATTAAGAATATAGTAACTAGGGTCTGCAAATTGGTGGAGAGAGTTATCAATGATAATGTTCTGACTTCGAATTCGCAGCTATCTCCCTCTAACCTTCTCTCTGTGTTTTATATTTAAATGTTCTTTTTATCACGTAAAAGTTCGTGAGGCATGAGCAAATTTTAATTCCGAAAATGCAGCCCAGAGTTAAAAAAAAAAAAAAGCTTGGGAACTACTGCTCTAACTTATTGGATATTACTGAATTAATAAGCCTGGAAGTAAATACAAAAATATACTAATTTCTGCGTTTCTCCATGCATTCAATTTATTAGTATTATTATTATAAATACCCTTGAAACTTTTACGCTTTTTTTTATTTGAAATTTCCAGTGAATCTTCTGATTACCCGTGGAAATTCATCCATTGCGTCGGTAAATATATTCAGTTTAACAACTTTAATAAAATACTGGAATAACAATGAAAAATATGAATGCATGCCAGTAAGAAGAGAGTACAAATGAGATGATTTGAAGTTGACAAGCTTTTCTACTTCACTGAAGCCAACATAAACACATGAGAGAGTTATCGTAACTTCTATATTTTATTTTATTCTTTCTTCCTTTCTTTCTTTCATTTCCTCACTTAACCAATCAACGTCCTTCACATATCTTTACCGTATTTCTTCTTAACCAATCAACGTCCTTCACATATCTTTACCGTATTTCTTCACAATCAAAACAGAATAGTCCGTTATTTATGGGGTATTAGCAGGGGGTAGTGTACGTGCTATTGAACTAAGGAACACGTATAATTATATATTATTATTATTATTGTTGCTGCTGCTGTTGTTGATTTTGTTGTTGTTGCTGTCGTTTCATTACATTTTACAAAATGTTAATTTAAGTTCATTTTTTTCTATTTCTATCGAGATTTATTAAATCAGATTTGGGGCCAAGACAAAAGTTCATTGAGTTTTTAAGTGAATTTCAGACAGTATTTGTACATGGATTTATTAAACCACGTATGTACCATTCCACTATCTTTCGCGCCTCACAGAACTGTGCATTTTCTGAGATATGAACTGGTCTAAATGGTTTTGATAGGTTTCCAGTGAATTAAAGTTCTTCTCATTATGATAATTTTGTAGGGGTCTGAATATGCGGCAAGCTGAACATGCGAGATTAGGTGGATACGATACAGTAGGACACTCCAGCTAAATCTTACCAATTTCTATCGGGTTTGCAAAAGTCATGATGTTTGTTGCTATATAGACATTACCCTTCCAATACCACTAGATATTCAGCATCACCATTTTTTTTCGAATGGAGACCATCTTTTAGAGTGGTTAGCAGCGGCCCAATTCATTTTTCCCAGTGCCTTTTTCACATTGTTGTAAAACATCTATCTTTCATCGCTTGTGATCACTCTTTTAAAAATGCACCGCTTTTGTTGAATTTGAGCAGAGAATCGCAAATCGAAATACGGTCCATTAATTATTTTCCGTTAAATTTTGATACACCCAAACATCGAAGCGATTCACGTATGAAAGTTTTTTTCAAACGCTCATAAGACATATGTGGAGTACCTTTGCGATGTCCCGTGTTGTTTCCTGGATTACCTTAAATCAGAGTTTCTTTTTTTAGTCATCAACAACTGCAGGACTGTCGGGACGTTCTCGGTCTTCCAGATCGACATTTCCAATTCTGAACATAGCGAACTACTTCGATCAGTACTCTCTGCTATGACACTATACCCATAAATGGCACATATCTTTTTCGCTGTTTGTACAGCGATATTATTTATATACAATTGAAATTATTTCACCCAACAAATGTCAGATGCTTTTCCTTTCATTTTTTTGATTCCTGATAAATATTTTTAAGTTTTCAAGTACGTATACTTTTCTCTACTAGTAAAATTCCTAAAATCTGACTGGATCCTTGATACAAGAATCATATCTGCAATTAACTTTAAAGGTAAATGAAACATTGACATTGATTTGGAAATCCTATACAAAGTGTTGTCATTTACTTAACAAGAAGACTTTTACTGGTCTGTCAGTTTGATCTAGTCAGTCATTTTTACGGTGCATATACTCCAGAAATATTTCGGGATCACCATCAACTGCTTTGTCACGTTCTCCTTAATCTCATCTACGGTGTTATAACAATGATCATAGCTTTGGGTAAAGTCAGAAGTTGCAAAGAGCCAGATCTGAACTTTAGAAGTACTAGACCTGGGTGATGCATTGTTTTGCCAAAAAAGCACTTCTGAGGGAGTAACCGCACGAACTTGTTCACTCTTGGGTAGCAGAGTCTCTGATTGATTAGCAAATTATGTCAAGGCCGCGCAACCTATTCTTGAGATATAGCTGGATACTTTTTCGAATATACCTCACATCTCATTAAATATAGTGCTTTATTAACCTCATTTCTTGGTGAATTATCAAAAAAAAATCTAGGATCGACCGATACATAAAGTGTTTCATAAATTACTGAGTTTTTTAGTTAAAACCCCAAATTGACATATACACGAGCCGATACGGTATTCATCAAAATATAAATTCCTTCTACTTGTCTTCTCAGTACACAACACGCTATCTGCATGGAGAAAGAAAAAAGAAATCTACTGGGGAAGCAATGAATAAAATCACAGAACTTGAAATTGACTCTGATCCTGCTGAGAAGACGTAAGAACGAAATTGGGAAACACAGAGGATTTAATCAGAAGTAATGACATTTGATCGCGTTGACAAATGGTTATAATGAAGTAATGTAATCTTTCGGCGTGTGGCGATATGCAAGGCACACGCAACATTGTAAGAAAGAGAAGCTAACCATAGTCAGCAGATATTTTGTTGACGTCAGATAATGAAGAGTTATTTAAAATTTAAAAAAATATGTTTTATTCTGTTTGCTTTTGTAGACTTTGTTTTGTTTCCCTTTTCACTGCTTTGAGTGCGACCTGTTTCGCCTGACAAATTTCGACTTGTGAACTGGAGCTCCATCAAATAAAGTGTTTTATCATGAATCAGCAAACGGCGCAATTCAACAAAGTTGTCATGAAGTGAAGTCTAGATGTAGATTTAAAATAGATAAACTTTTCTAAAACAATAATTAGACAAGGATCCCATAAAAATGAACATAACAAATGTAAACTGTACAAGAAAATAATCAACAAATGCTTTTGAAAGTGTTTCATAAATTTTCCTTTGTGTGACAAAAGTTCTTTTTAGACAGGCAGAAAGTTCTTCAAGACTTTTTGAAATACTTTAGAACTAAAAAAAAATGCTTGATAGGAAAACATCAGAAGAAAATTGGCAAGTTGAGGCGAAAAGGAAGAAAGTCAAGTCAAAGTAAAGGCGAAACTGATCGCCATATATTTAAAAAAAAAATGTCCTTTCAACAAGACAAGGTGTCTATAAGTTAAGTCAGGCTTCTTTTACTGCTACTTTTGAATTGACGTTCCTTTCTTCACTTGCTAGATTATTACCACCTCTTTAGATTTTTCAACAAAAAAGCTAGCGATATTCGCCCAATTATATCTGCAGTCATCCGTAGATACGCCTTCTTTCAAGTTTCTGATTACCGTTAATTTTGGCAGGTTTTCTAGCTTAGAAAATCTTTCGAGTCTTTCTTTAATCATTTTATATGGATAACAAGTAATAAAAAGAATATTGCCTTATAAAAAGACGACAACGCTTATAAGTAGGACACCGGACATTTCTTTTCGTTAACAACATAAAGTTTAGTATATGAAATTACCAACAAAACTGTTATTATAGTAATATTTCCACTAGTTTTGTCATAGTTTAGTAAATTCAGCTAAACATGTGAGATTCGTTACAAATCACTTTCTAATAAAACAAATATTGATTCACAATCGATTTTAGAGATATTGGATTAACTTTTTTTCCTCTTCCAAATTAGCATATACCGTCCTTGTGATCTATAATGGCCAGGCGATGAAACCCAATCCGTACAGAGAATAGATTTTCGGTTAGACGCCGTGAACAGAAGATTTATCCAGACACATGAGGAAAACACAGTCTCTTGCAACACGACCCGCTGGACTTGTGTGTAAAGACAGACTTGTAATATTCGCTAGTTTTCTTTTTCACTGTCAGAGAGAATGCAATGTAACACATTACTACAAGTGGTTAGCATGTTTTCCTTTTTAAAAATAAAACCTTCATTTACGTTCTTTCGACTTCTCACTAGTTGTCTTCATTTCTTTATTTTAAATATTTGTTTAAATATCTCAACCTACGGTAGGCGATACTAAAGCCACTCTCATATGTTTAGTAAAACCAAAAGAGATATATTTATTCTAAACACTACACACAGAATTTAATTTCTTTATATATACTTAATGATGTTCACGTGGCACAAATTGCTTACAAAAATTAAAAATGTATCCCTGTAATTCTTTTAACAATAATCATAAAACAATTCCAATATAAATATTGAAAATAAAAATTTATATTTATTTATGATAATCCCTCACTCGTACGCATGTGTAGTCGCGCCAACATAAAAAAATTCGTCCGGAATATAAAACATCCTTATAACTTTAGATACATACACACAACGCATACATCCAGTTAAAAAGTAAAAAAAATAAAATCATCCTGGATAATGGCTAAAAATATAGTCAAAAGCATCCGGAATTGCAGAAGATTTCGACAGTTTCTACACATTCTGTGCCCAGAAAAGAAAACACTTTCTCTAACACAAGAAAAATTAAATAAAATGTAAATGTATATAATTCGAAAATAACAAAGAAATTTTGATAAAATCTACCGTCTTCGAGTTATCGACAATAGAATTCGAACATTCGCATCGCGACAGCTATTACTGGCGTTGTTTGCATATATTGGCTGCGGAATAGTCTTGATTATTGCGCATGCAATGAGTCTTTAGTGCGCAGTAATACAGTCAAGTAAGAACCGTAAAAAGGCCGTTAACAATGTAATCTTCCGCGCAAATCTAATCAGCAGTGAATGTATGCAAACAACGCCAGTAATGGCTGCCTTGCCGTAACGCAAAATTTTATTGTCGATAACTCCTAAACGCTAGATTTTATCAAAATCTCTTTGTTATTTTCGAATTAAGCATGTAAATTTACACCTAAATATAACTATTCAGAAAATTTTTATTACATATTTAGCATGGGTCTTAAAATGCAAATTACCCGGAAAAATCTGGGTGGGGGGATATTTTTTGTAGATTAGTATTTAGACCTTCATATGTTTGACATTTGTAAGTAGCGAATGATTAAAAGTAAACAGACAAAAAATAAATAAATAAATAATATTAGTCCGTAATTGTCCACTCAATTTATTTTCATTTTTTTAGTGCTTTCAAAACTGAAATTTACTCGAAGGATCACTCCACGAGCTGGATTAATTAGAATATACTTTACGGAAGTCGACTGTAGTAAAACGGAAATAAAAACAACTTCTCGCTAGAGTCTAGTTCCGTCATTAAGTGTGTGCGTGTGTGTATCAACAATCGGTATTTAATATTCACAAGGGAGACTTACTTATCTGCGAACAAGACTTGAGAGACGACAAGAATAAAACACGATGTTTTATTTCAAAAACTTTATCTTCACTTTCATAGCTACATTATATTGTGCTGCAAAAGACCGAAGCTGAACTTTCTAATATCCACCTTAAAAGTAGTGCTTATCTTTAATAATAGCCCTAAAATGATAATTATTTGCCGAAGTTCCCACTGTCATCAATGGTGACAGAGGAGACCATAAAAATTTATCTTGGATCCTATAGTCTGTTCACTAAATATTTTCTGCGAAAACTTAATCTTACTTATTAAAACGCAGGTTGTGTGTGTGTGTGTGTGTGTGTGTGTGTGTGTGTGTGTGTGTGTGTGTGTGTGTGTGTGTGTGTGTAACGTTTATATATTGGATCGAATTTTTTAGCCGATTTCAACAAAACTTCACAGGACTACATAAAATTACCTTGTGGTGGTTCTAACGGGACCGAAAATGGGGAAAAATACAGTTGTTTTTTAATAAAATCAATTTGAAAACACGATTAAGACACATCGTGAGAATGAAAGGGGGACAACTCACCCACAAAAATGTAAACAAAAGAACATAGCATGATGAAAAAGACGCCGAACTTGACGAAAACAAAATTTTATCGTCTAATGTTCATATTATTATTAAAGAGGAAAGATCAAAGTATTTTGGGGGTATTTTTTACATTTTTAATCGTTCCTAGCACGTCTGAAATTTTCGTTAAAAATATTGTTTTTTTTGGTCAAAAAAAAAGGCAATAATCATTTTCAATCATTTTTTTCGATTTGATAAAAAGATTAAAATCTTATTTTGATATTCTTTTTTAAAATCAATTATCATTTTTTCAAAACTGATTTTAATAAAACAGATATTATACTGTTTATTTAAAATATTTTGAACCAAGCTTAACTTAGCCTCTGCGCCGAAAAAAATGTAATTTGAAAATAAAACAAAGCAGGTCATAACCTTTCGCGTCGCTTGACGATTGACGAAAGGCACATTCATGACGTTTAGATAACTTACGGGAGGAGAATTCTTTCTACGGATGGAAGGAAGTGAAATTATTTAAGTGAACAAATTATTTACCTTGTTACTTTTAAGGAAAACTTTCAGCGCTCTAATTTTTTTTTTTTTTTTTTTTGTACTTAGCTTTCATTTTTACGTTTTCGATGCTTTATGGAAAATATAAAGAAATTAAAAAATAAGACTGTTAATAGTGAGATTAAATTTCATAAGAAAAAGGTATCTAATTAATTTAGGTACCTTTCTTATGAAATTTTATCAGAAGTGTACATAAAATACTATAATTTTATGTACATTTATTACATTTTACTGTGTTATTTGTATTTCCATTCATTTTATTATCAATTTTCATATTTCATTTATGGAAAAATGTCATAACTGAGATTAATATAAAAATAAGATCATATAAATTAAAGTTTAGCAGTAGTTAAATTTCATAAGATTATACTGTTACTTGTAAGTACCCTTCTCAGTTGAAATTGAAAACTCAAATTAACTTCTCCATACGTGTTTCGCAAAAGTAAAGGGCTTAACAGCGGAGAACAATGCTGAACTCAAATAATGCAACTAAATTGTATTCTGGTTGGTCTTCCGTACTTGATAATTACTGTCCGACTATAAACACAAAAATTACATTTCTTAATTACCATGGCTAATCTGATTGGTCCAAATTATACAATTTTCAAAGCGCTAGACAATAACAATCTAACACGGACATTTTGAAAGGTTGATGTTGCTTTTAACTAATGTTAAAATATTTTTTAAATTCAATTTAAACATTTTTTAAAAAATCTTTTAAAATTAAAGAAATAAAAAATAATTGTATTAAAAATTCAATTTTCATTGAAAAAGTTTTTTGCTTTCAGAAAATATTGTCCATATTCATAAAAACAAATTAAAACAAATAAAAGCATTTGAAACTAAATAATATATTTGTTTTATTGAGTTTTGTATGTTACAATTCACAGCTGATTTTCAGGTACGTTGGCCAAAAAAAAAAAAAAAAACATTATTTGCATTCTTCAAAGCCTTGTGCTTTTAACTATTGTAATCACTAAAACCGATGGTCTCGAATTTCTAGAGTTTTTCATAAAATTAGTTATGGGGGTGTTAATAAATATAAAAAAAATATTTCTGCCATGACTTTAATAAAAAAAAAAATATTTATAATAATTTCGATCATCTGTGAATAGTTTCTGAAAGTTTCATTAACATCTGACAATTATTTTTTTTTTTGCAAGATTTTCCAAATTAATGTGTAAATACAAAAAAAAACGCGCTAAAAATTATCTATGTTATTTATTACCCTTGTTGCGACAAAAGAGAAACAAGGTTTTTAAATCAAAATTTAGAATATTCTAAAAAGATGGAAAATTTTTTTTAAAATAATTAAAAAAAATTTAGTCTATCCTCTTCATAAAAAAACATAAGCATTTTGACGATAAAATTTTGTTTTCATAAACTTTGGCGTCTTTTTCATCAGACTATGCTCTATGTTTTAGCGATTCCGTGGAGTGACTTAGGTTAAAAACCCAGGTTGTTTTGTGTGTGTGTGTGTGTGTGTGTGTGTGTGTGTGTGTGTGTGTGTGTGTGTGTTTCCTTTATATATGGGATCGGATTTCTTACATTTTTCAGCCGATAAAACAAACATCCCTTTTTTTTTTTTTGGCAGGTAGTATTTCTTATTGTCTTGCACACTTTTTTCTTTTATTTACATTCAGAATGCTTTAAAATTCCATTTACAAGACAATTGTTTATAATAAAATTCTATTCACCAATCGATAGACTCATAACGATTGTAAACAATGTTTTTGTTTGAATTTGGGTTTGACCAATTCATAAAAAAATAAAAAAAAACTAATTAAGACATGCGTGTCCGTCAACCTTAAACAATAATCTTTGTCAATTTTATTTTTCAGTCTTTATGATGGTCGATACTTGATCTATCTCTTACTGTTACATCCCCGGGCAACGCCGGGCTCTACTGCTAGTTATAGAATATAATGTAGAATATAGATTTGCAATATATTATAATTAAAGAAATATATAAATAATTAATAATACTTGCTGGTATGGCTTGTCAACCCTCGTTCTAATGCCTATATTACCAATCTCAGTTATATAAGCTTTTCAGAACGAGAAATTGCAAATGTCGATTGAGTGGTATTTCTGTGGACTTTCTCTGGTTGTTCGTTGTTGTAAATTGTGGTGAAAATAACAAGTTTCTAAACTTTTGCATCGATAAAAAAAATCTTAAAATCATTGACTATAAGATATACGAGTTCATACCGAATCAATGACAAAACCCAAGTGGCCAAAATCCGAACGGATAAAACCCCCAGCCTATTATCTCAAAAGTGAACAAAATCCTAGTCTCATATAAAATTAATTAATAAAATTAGGTGTAAAGGTCATTCGCCTGTAGACATATTTGTTGTCATGCATTCATTTCAAGTTAACATTCGTAATTATGTATATAAATTTGTGAACATGAAGTAAATGTATATATTGGATATTGTCTTTATTGTCTCAATTTGATATTGGAGTCTATATATTGAATATTATGCGTATGTGTATATATTGGATATTGTTCGTATGTATATATATATTAGATATTTGTTAATATTGTCTAAATTTGACATTAAAATGTGAATTAAAAGTACCTTGGATTTTCAATGTTAAATTTGTTTCTTTTTATAAAAAATGAGATTTTTATTCATGAGACTGGGATTTTTTCCACTTTTGGGATAAAAAGGTTAGGATTTTGTTCGCTCGGATTAAGGTCCTGTTACGTATAATGGAGGTCAGACTATTAACATACAGAGCTTCGTTAAAAAAAAACGCTCTTTGGATTTACGAGGATAACTGAAAAAATGTGGAATATGAAGTTGTGTTTATTATTGCTGGGTCACTTGGAACAATACTGTAAAGTAGATACCGTCAAGATTCGCTGAAGAATGAGCATACATGATGAAAAATGCCCTGAACTTATTAAAAACAAAATTTTATCACTAAAATGTTTATGTTATTATTATGAATCAAGACCAAAGGATTTTTGATTATTAAATTATATTTTTAATTCTTTTTAGAAACTTGGAAATTTTGGCTATTTTTTCTTTTTCATGCATCAAGCGGCTGCCATAAATTAAGCATCTTTTCGCTATAGGAAATTCTTGCAACAATCAGATAATTGTCGGATTTTAGTGAAGTTTTCAAGACATATGCACAAATGAAGGAAATTATTTTAGAAACGTTATTTTTTAGAAAATCTTGGTAAAAGTATTTTTTTACATTTGTTACAACCACTTATTTAATTTTATGAAATTTCGAGAAATTCATATTTGTAGCGCTTATTAGTTATAAGAACAAGTCCTTGGATAATTTAAATCATCATTTTATTTTATCACACAGGATATAAAATTGATTAGGCATGCTTCATCCGAGATCACGATTATAAAAGAAATTTGGAAGATTAAAACAAAACGTAATTTGAGATGTAAAATAATTTGAGGAGAAAATGTAGAATGCCTGAAAAAATCATACGTTTATTTAAATTTTCTCGTTCTGTAATTCATAGATATTTTTATATAATTATGATAAAATAGTTGTTTTTATAGTTGTTTATTTATAAAATGGTAAATAATAAATATCGCATTGTTCACATATTTTTATAATCTTGTAAGTAAACATCGCCAAAGAAATTTCGGTATTATACAGTAAATAGCGATGCCAACAATTATCGAAAATCTGCTCTAAATGGTAAAATAAAAAATGCAATAAAACTAAGACATTATTTAATTAGAAAAATTTTTAATTGCTTTTATTGTCTTAAGAATTGTTTACGATGAATAATGAATTTTTACAGGAATTGATTTCATTTTTTACAAATTTTAATAATAATAATTTATGTTTTAAATCTTTTAAAATTCTGTATTATTTTCTAACGGTTAGATGATATTGTTATTAAGTAAAAACTATATTTACTAATCATAAATGGAAAAGCTTACTACAGTTCAGCATATTTTTAAAAGTATTTTGAATTATTTGTGTCTGTATAAACGTTCCGACTTTTGTAAATATAGACGTCCATATACATTATCAGAAAATAAAAGTGGTAACTATAGAAAATTTAAAAATTATTGATAATTTTCTAACATTTCCGCAACAAGCGTCTCTGTAAGTAAGACTATAAAGCCAAGGTACCTAAAATTCAATAAAATATTACATTACTTAGAATATTTTCATAAATTTTAAAGATTACTGTGTAGTTAAAAAAAAATTATATAAAATGGCGTTAACGTTGTATTTGTCAAATAATTTTTACAGTTATGTACCCTTTACTTAAAAATGTACCCTTTACTTAAAAATGCCAAACACTGAGCTATCGATAAATCTGTCAACCCCTCATAAAAACACCTACCTCCGCGATTTTTACCGATTTAAAAAAAATTCATTCTAATCAATTCAAATTTGGGTTGAAATACAGCAACGTATTTTGCTTATTGAACATTAAATATAATCTATAAACTTGAAACTCTAAGCTTTAAGAAAGATTGCATTTTAAACGTTAGTTATCGCATTTATTTTTAGGGTACCTACTGTAGAGTCTTATAAAGAGATTGGTATAATTAGAAATAAAAGGAAGATGTTGTCACTATCCATAGAAAAGCCTTACTATAATCAGCAAGAATATTGTGAAGGTTGATGAAGTAGTGAGGAAAGTTGCTCTCACATGATTCCCAGCAAAAGTCACCAATTAAAACTGATATCAAAATCCATATAATAATAATGATAATAATTGGAAATACTGATATGTACGTTTCGTCTTGGTGAACTAACATGAGCTACAGTAAATATCCCGTTAAGTACCGTTCAGAGATTTGCTTGTCAATTGTTTTAACCATAGCCAATTGAACATGCGCACTAGGCGCTGACGCACTGTTCATGAGCAGTTGTAGTGTAGTGGGGGGGGGTGCATCATTAATTTGACAGGTGAGGTAGTCAAGTCGACTTGGGAGTCAGATCTTTATATTTGGAACACCTTCGATCGAAGACCGTATGAGTGGAGGACACGGTTACTCAATCTGAAGATATTTCTAACTGGAACTCATCTACAAGGTTATGTGCCGCTTTTACCACAACTTGTCACTATATTTTGTGCACATTTGCTTGTGACGCATATTCCCCTTATCAGACTGAGTGTCATAATAGGTATATTGAGTTTAGTACTCCAGGGTTATTTTACTGGTGTACTGCTCTTATTAATAATAATAAAGAATGCTATGATAGATTCTAGAGGAAATTTGCTATACTACTAATTACATCTTTTTCTTTTGTGTCGTGTCTTGTTAAGACGTGGGTGGCCATAGCTCTCCACAATTTCTTATCTTTCGTAGCACTTAGCAATGTTCATCTTTTTACTGTAACCCCAACCCATTGTTCTACCATCGGTTTACACAAGCCCGTTAGATAGTTTACTCGCTCTTAACCACAGCCCACTTTTGCCTTCCATCTATCCTGTAAATATGAGATGTTCCAAGCCCACTTTCCTCATGATGTGATCCAGAAAATTTCAGTTGTCTCTTTCTGAGTCTAATTGTCCTTTTTGTTCACATTTTCCTTAAAACTTCTTCCTATTTTCAGTTCATGGTATTCTCAGCATCGTTCTGTAGAACTGCACATGTTGCTTCAAGTATCCTCTTCGTCTGTGAGAGAATTGTCCCGCAGTTACTAGAGAGATATAACATAACAGTTTGGAACTATTTTGTTTCTTTCTAACGAATTTTTCCTATTTTTAATACTTTGCTTAGTTTCTGGAAGGCACAATTATCGATATAATCGTCAATAATAATAATTTGACTTGAAAGTAAAAGCTAAAGAGAGAAAGCGATCCACAAGGTCATAAGAACCAATTATGTAACTGTCATAGCAGACAGAGCAAATGCAGACGATGTGGAGATTAGACAGACAGATAATAAGCGAATGCAACAGACTAACTCAGAAGAAGTACTAAAAGTAGACATGACTGCGTTATCACCTGGGAAATGTGCAAACGACTGCGATTCGTCCATACAAACTAATTGTGTAAGAACAAATCAGAATCTGTATTCGGGAATAAAAAAGAATCAGAATCTGTATTCGGGAATAAAAAGGCGATATCCTCAAAAACTCAACCGTATCGCACAGTCCAGGTGAGAAATATAGATATAAAAATAAATGGTCGAATTATTTTTTTATTCAAACCTAATATAACGGATACCAGAAAATTGAAGTTAATAACACTTACACAGAACCGCGTAGGTGGAAAAAAAAGGTGCGTTTTCGGCTGAGGCACTGGACATATAAGTGGACGAATGTGGCTGGCCTAACCAAACGAAAAATCCACGGAGATAGCAAGCCCTAGCCAGTGAAGAAAGACTCGCCGGTCAAGAAAGGATGTCGATATGCTCAACCACTTTATTTCTTTTCATAGTTTCTATTTTTTGTGAGATCCTTTTCTCTATTGCTTTATAATTTTGTTTTCTTCTATTTTAAATCTACATTACACTCCTTCCTGGTCTTTTGAACAAGAGTAGAAGTTTCTTCCTTGTTTTCTCTTTAGGTTTAAGTTTCCGGGTCCTTGTACAGTCTTCTCATTCTCTTTCACGCCCATTTAGCTCTTTGTGTCTTAGGGGTATTATCGCCTTGCTTGAGGTGAATTAATTAAGAAAAAACATTTGGATATGGGTCCCTATCAACTTTGTTACAGCCTCATTTGCAGATTCATGGACAGAACAAAACCCATTTAAAAACCGGATCTAATTACCGTCCCGGCAAACCACAAAGTAAAACTGAAAAAATGCAAAAAGTTACATAAGTATTAGAATAGAAGTTATGAACAATGAAGATCAAAATTCTCATCTGAATTCTGGTAGACAAAACTTCGGGTTTATTTATTCGTCTTTTTTCTCTAAATTCCAGTGTTGAGGAGTTCATATTTATTTGCATTATTTACATTCGGACTAATACCTTCATGCTTGTTGTTATTATCACAACCTTTCGGCCATTGTACCTCCGACCTTCTTCAGGTGTTTGTCGATCCTGGTAATCTACATGGAATTTCGAACTGAACTGATTATTAATCTACGCAAGTAAGATTGTTTTCATCTAACCTACCATGTCTCAGGATATTTCGTCAAATCATTATTTATTACTGATCCAATATTGCTCGCCCTTATTAAAAATACATAAAAAAATGTAAATTAAATAAATATTTAATAAAATGGTGAAGTTAAAATAATTGTAATAGACTAGGTTTGTATATTATACTTGCTTTTAAGAGAAGTGTTTAAAATAAATAAAAGAAAGCCAGAAGGCTAGTAAAAAAATAACTAAAAAATTTCCATGTATAGCATTTATTCTTTAAACTTTCTAAAAATAGAATGGATCGAATAAAAAACACCAAAATAAAGTCGGTCAAAGACAGATGGTTTGTTATTATGTATATAAGATCACCTCGATTTACAGTTTAGGGTCAACTATCCCACTATAATGTTATAGTCGGGGGTGGCTTACAGTGTTCTAGGTAAACCAGATACATCAAATATTAACATTTGAAACCCGAAAAATATTTTGTTGCCATTTTAGAGGGAATATAGATGGCCCTTATATGCCATTAATTACGATAAATCCATTTAAAGACATGAACCTTATTCTGGATAATTAAAGAGAGATGAAATAACTGTCCATTTACTGCATTTAAGTTCGTATAAGATGCACTCACCCAAAAGATGACTATAAAATCGCCCTTATATGCAAAACTGAGGCCTCCCTCACGTGGGCTAATTTTATATCCCCAGCGCTCACTACTGAATACTATAATTAACTTAGAAGGCCATTTCTATCTATCCCGACTGCATATTTACCCAGACCTCGTATCAGAAATAAGAGATATGATTATCTGCCCTTGGCATTTTAAGGTTACCCATTCAGTTGCTGATTGGCGCGCTTTTCTACCTCTTTTTGAAGAACACTCACTCTTGATAAGACCTACGAAATGAACACTTGCAGAATCAGCCAACTCTACACCGTTATCACCACAGAGTCTGTAAATGGCGAAAACATCGACTCTTCTTCAGTAGATAACTTTGGCCGCAGACACCATTAAGTTTACAAGAACTTATTTGTAATATCGTTTAATACAACTTGTATCAATCAGATGTCAGTCGCGTTCTACTTTTTATTTATTACAACGTCTAAATCCACTACGTGGGAATCTTATATGGGGCCCACATCAATTCTTCATAGTAGTAGTAGTCGTTGTCTTCTTCCTCCTCTTCCTTCTTTTTCTACTACTACTACTACTCTTACGTGCTTTGGTTGAGTGTTGATGATTATATCTCAGTTCCTACTCACAACTTAGAGACATAACTTTACTCAGCACATTAGCAGTTCCAAACACTTCTACCACCCGCGCACACCCAATGATATCAGATATCCCCAAGGCGTCCTATGAAACAGAATGTTTCTTGCAAATAGTCCCGAGTTTGCCAACCACAAAAGGGACAATTTGAGTTACTGCTTGATATATTTCTCTGATTTGCCCTGCCAGTTCTTGGTAAAACTGTATTTTGCCTTCTCCGCTATCACGATGTTCTTATCCCAAGGTACTGCAACATCTATCAGGATCGGGCAAACTTGGATCTTCATACCCGCAAAAAAACTGAGTGTCAAAAGGACGGTTTTTCCATTGACACCGTTATTATTTTAACCACACTCCTCGGCAATGTTTATTCTTTTAAAAAGCGATGATTAGAATTGTAATAAAATCGAAACTTGATGAAAGTAAATTTATACATTTTTTGTTCTTGAGAATTTACAACAAAAATATTAAAATCTATTTATTAGATTTTTTTATTTACAAGAATAATTTTATTTTTACAACATTCCAAAAACTAATACAATTTAAACTGATGCAACGTAATAAAGAAATAAATGTGAAAACAATTTTTATTCATTAATTTATCAACATTTACTAAATTATGAAAATATGTGAACGAAATGTTATGAAATCCTTATTATTTGCCATTTTATAAAGTTTGAATCAACTAGAAATTGGCCGAGGTTTTGCCAACAATTCCAATAAACAATATAATAAATAAATAAATAGTGTAAATAAACAATGTTTATTATTTTTGTTATCAATTCACAAGAACAAAAAATGGATAAATTCACTTTTATATGTTTAGGTTTTATTACAATTCTAATCATCGCGTTTTAAA
The DNA here is from genome assembly GCA_903632075.3 of Acanthosepion pharaonis. Classification (NCBI taxonomy): domain Eukaryota; kingdom Metazoa; phylum Mollusca; class Cephalopoda; order Sepiida; family Sepiidae; genus Acanthosepion; species Acanthosepion pharaonis. The sequence goes on along the minus strand of CAHIKZ030003241.1, from coordinate 42,494 downwards.
ACAATAAACATTGCTGAGGAGTCAAGGTAGTTAAAAGTTAAGATAATAGTGGTGTCGAGGGGAAAATCGTCCATTTGATTCTCGTTATTTTCTTTTCTTTTATTTTATTTTTATTATTATTTTTTTTTTTTTTTTTTTTTTTTTTTTTGGCCAGCAGAATCAATTCATGGCTGCTCTTGTGCGCAAGTGTGATATCAGGGCTATTGCAATGCAAGTGCTTGTCATTATTATTATTATTATTATTATTATTATTATTGGTAGTGTAAATGGAATGTAGAATGCCTTTGATCGAACAGAAAGCGCCGTATATTTGAAAACATTGATACCATGAAAACAGTGTTACCAGCAGCAGTAGTAGTGACGATTTTTTTTAAATTTTGACGATGAAGATTTTCTGTCTTTGAAGATGATTAAATTTTTTGTTCCAGAACACGAAATGTTTTTCCCCGTTCGCTCACTGTGTTTTGGTTTATGCTCGACTGTAGTCGCAGTTGGCTTTTTATCAAATGTTTTTTAGCTTTGTTTTCTCTTACGATGTTTTATTACTCTCCTCATGTAAGATATTGTTGCCATTGTAATTTCTCGCTTTATGTTCAGTTGTACCGTTAGCTTGCTTTTTTATCTATAATGTTTTCTACTATAGCCTGCTTTTGTAATATGTTGATTGCATGCTTTAAACATCACATGCTTAAGAAACGTTTTCTTTTCTTTCTTTTTTTATTCTTTTTTTTTTTTTTTTTGAATCTGCGCTGTTAAAATAGGTGTGCGTCTAACTAACACGCCCATGAGTTTTTTTCATGCTGTCAAATACGGTAATTCTCACTGTATTATCCTATGAGTGTCTGCGTGCACGATGAGAGCAAATGTTAAGAAAATTTTACAATGAAAAGACGAAAGAACTGATTCTTAGCTTTTTGAGATTTAATTTTTGTTTCTTTTCCAAATATACAATTCGATCCAGAGTATATATGTGCGAGTAAATATCCTATTATAATTGTGCTTGTCCCTCCCTTCGTTAGTTCGCACGACCGTTATGTCCTGCCAAAACCTCATAAATAATGAACTATTCCGTTTTGGTCGTGTGAAAAGAGGGCAAAAGCAACAATTGGTTTCAGTGAGAAAATGAAAGACAGAAGGGAAGATAGAATTGAATAGAGAGAGAGGGAGAATGTGATTAAGCTGATAAGAACAGATACTACACTTTGATCGTAGTCAAAAGGCTGAGAAGCGAAGAGCAACCGCTATAAAGGCGCTATTTTTCAGATACGGAGTATCGAACGACGGAAATCGAGTAAGCAATCGCCAAAAATCAAATTACCATAAAATAAAGTAACATTGTCTGCTGAATTATTTCAAAATTATTCTTAAGAGAAATGTTAGTAATAAGAAAGAAAGAAAGAAAGAAAGAAAGAAAAGTGTCTAATGTTCCCTGCCAATACCTCATAAATAGTGTGCTATATCGTTTTGATCGCATGGAAAGAGGGGAAAACACTACTTGATTTCAATGAGAAAATGAAAGACAGAGGAAAAGAAGGGAAAATAGAAGTGTTTAACAACTGTTTCAGTGAAAGAAAAAAAAGTTATCAATTTCATTTGTACCCACTTCTTAAAATAATGACCAGCATTCATATGTATGGTTGATATTGCAATATTTTGTTAAAGTTGTTAAATTTTTACCGATTTGATAGGGGAATTTCTATGGATATTTTAGTGTCGTAGAACTTGCCATGAGTTTACTCAATCATTAACTTAAAGATTCATCAGAAATTCCAAAAGAAAATCGTGAAATTTTTACGAGTTAAAACTAGTAAGATAAATTTTATGATGCAGCTTCTTTCAAAGTTTCTTTTTTTCCGCAACAAGGAAATCTTTCTAGCTTTCTAGTTTCAAAAGTAATGAAGTTTCCACCTTTTTTTTAAGTGAATGTATTTATTGCTGTGAAAAGAGTGAAACTGCCTAATAACCTTGAGTATGAATTCGAAACGCGAGGCGGCGCCGTCTAGTCATGTGCCAAGTCAGCATTCGTCGAAATGGAAATGAGGGACGCGGGGTTATTTGAATTTGCTTGGAGAAGGAAAAGCAGAAAGAAAGAAAGGTAAAGAGAGAAGAGAAAAGATTTGTTGTATCAAAAATGCAGCAAGTGAGAAGAAAAATAAAGTAAAGAAAAAGATGAAGAAAGAAGTAAAGAAAAAGATAAATAGATGGTCGTTGGAATCCATATTGTAAAAAAAAATGGGCGAACAAGAAAATCTAGAAATAACCGTAAAATGATGAGTCAATTCTTAAGTTAATGATTGGATAAAATCCTTGCGAGTTGCACGACTATAAAATACCCATGGAAATTTCCCTATTTCCCCGTTAAATATTTGAGCTTAACAACTTGAACAAAATATTGCAATAACAGTCATCAATATGAATGCTAGTCATGATTTAAAAAAAGAAATGAAAAGATTCAAAATTGACGAGGTTTTCTATTTCATTGAAACAGACGTTAAAACACATGAATGTTATCGACTCCTCCATCTTTCTTCCCTTATTCTAAAACTAAACAGTGACATTTATATAAATTTTAACTAATTAACTAAGCAATAACCAGAATTATAATATATTGCGTGAAAACATTAATGATTAAAAGATAGTCTTGTATCGTGTACAACTAGAAGAAATATTACAAAAACATGGGAAATTTGTAAAGCTACCAAAATATTACAAAAAGAGGTAGTTATTTTCCAAACGTAGCTTAGATGTGGCACAAGGCCGAAAGTATGGAGCACCCAGTGTGGATTGTACTCACTACCCAGTCGTAATTGTTCTAACGAAACAAGTTTGCTAACCATTACACCACTTCGACGTGCCCTACTGATTTTCTAAGCGTAGCTTAGATGTGGCACAAGTATGAAACATATTTTCAAATAATTCTAAAACAAATCGGCCGTTTTTTACAACACAGAAATACAACACCCAAACCGAGTATTAATATTGTGGATCCAACAAAAATTAAATAATAATTTATATTTGTAATATTTTATCGTATCTTCACAAATGACAATCAAATCATTTTGGTGAGAAGGAAAAAGATTGATTTTCATTATTTAACACAAAATAACTTTATAGAAGGTTGAGGGGGTGCAAATTGACTCTTGTAAAAATCTTTAACTCATCCACAAAGTGAAAGGAAAAGAGAAAAAACAGATAAATTGTAAATCCAAAATTTTTATTTTCCAGAAATTGTTAAAAGGCGTTAAAAAACAATTTTTTTTTCAATTTCTTCTAATGAAGACAACTTTTGTACGATAGAAAATAGATTAGATACAAAAAGATTTCTTAATGTCTATTCTTACTACTACTGCGACTGTTACGTCTCTCTGTTACTCGCAATATCACACTCACTATTTCATACGTTGTTCCTTTACTTGGTGAACGGACGTAGCGAACACAAAATGTCCAACTCTATTTGAAAATATGCTACTTGAAAAGTATAAAATTCCTAATAACTTAATAAGTATACGTGCTTAAAAGCTGAAATTTGGCAGTTTAATAATTCGATACATGTTTTGAATGTTGTATAAGTTTTATCTTTCTCCATAAATTATGAAATACGCTTTTATTTTGTCTGTAACTGATTAATTAAAAGAATACTTTTCTAATAATGCGTTCGCTATAATTTAAATCTAATTAGTTCATTTAACCAAATCTACAGATTTTAAAGTTTTTTTTCTTCACGAACATGACAGCTTAAATCATGCTTGTAATTCAGAGAATTGTTTACATCTGCGCATTAAAAGAAAAAGGAATTTAGGTTGAGAACCTCATTATCATCGCATCACGTGACTGAGATGATACAAATAGAAAATTTCCATTACACTTGGCTACAGAAATATTTGTTAAAAATTCATTTTGTTTATTTAAATTTGAGAACATGGTGAATGTGTGGGCTGAAACGAAAGATGTGGGGTAAGGTGTTGAGTGATTTATTAACAGTTTGGAAAGTTTAAGTAAGGAGGAATACAACGTGAACGCCTTATATATATATATATATATATATATATATATATATATATATATAACTACCCAAAAAATAATCTTAAAAAGTCTAAATATTTTAAGCATTACATTTTATTGAATTTTATCTGCTTTGGCTTGATAGCCTTACTTATGAAGATTCTTGTTGAGGAAATGTGAGATTATAATTATTCTAATTACTTTTTTTAAAATTGAAAACGATGTAAAAATTCATTATTGATCGAAAAAATTGTTTTCTCAAAAGAATAGTCTCCATTACATATTATATTCATAAAAGTAGTTAAATTTTTTCTAATTAAATAATGTCTTAGCTTTATTGCATTTTTTATTTTTATTAATCGATGATTTAAATTCTTTCCGTAATTATTAATCGATACAAAAAATAATTTCTCGAAATTTCATAAATTTCACTAGGGTGGGTAACAGTTGTAAAAAAAATATTTTTACAAAGATTTTCTAAAAAAGAAACATTTAAAAAAATAATTTCATTCATTTATAAATTTAGTCCGGAATAATCCGTCAATTACCTGGCTTTCACAAGAATTTCCAAATCGATGTGTTTTTTCACCGCAAAAAGACGCCCAAGTTTTTCATACAAATTTAAGGTCCCCCGTTGACGCCAGATAAAAACAGGATTTTTAACCAAAATTTCTCAGGTTCTAAAGTGGGTAAAGAAAATGATTTTTGCATTAAAAATTCTTTGATCTGTACTCTTAATAATAACACGAAGATTTTAACGATAAAATTTTGTTTTTTATTATGTTTTGGGCTTCTTTTTTCCTCGTGTATCCACTTTTTTACAGAATTTTTGTAGGTACCGAGATGAAATCTAACAATTAGGAAAATATTAGTTTGAAAAAACTTGTGAAATGGTGATAATGACTCACTGCAGACAACAGTTATCAAATTAGTCTGGAATTAAAATAGATGGATAATGGAAAATGCGGTGAGGGGGAAGAATCGTCTCATAAATTAGCCTGGTTCTCCAATTTTGTTTAGTCTTTTTTTTTATTTCTTTATTTATTTTTGTAAGTGTCGGAGAAAAAGAATAAAATTCTGATCAATTTAAGAACAAGAATTAGTAACACTAAAATGGCGAATATGATTAAAGAGAACGGCACGGTCTAGAGTTAGAACATTCACACTAACCTGTAGTTAAAACTTCAACAATAGGCAGCTTTCACTAAAAACAAATATCTCTGCGTGTGTCTGAAGCACATACACATGCGGGTGAGTGTAACGTACTACGCAAAACTTTGGAAAACTTAAGACGCTAATTGGCTTATTGGGAAAAATAATAGAAAATGGGATTATATGTTTTCCAGTTAAGTAATTTCAAGAGAAGTAAAATAACTGGCGAGACAAGGGAAACGCTGATTAACTACGCATCAGAAGAGATTGCTCATTCTGTTCAAATTCCATTAACTTTTGTTGTAGAACTTCGTGTTGCTTTCGGCCGCATCATGTTGAAACATTGGTTCCCATACGGTTACTGAAGTTAAGCAACATCGAGTCTGGTCAGTATCTTTATTGGTGACCGCTTGGGAATACCAGGTACTGTAAGCTTTGGTACAATCGATAATGGCTCGGAATTGTTAATCGGAGAGCCACGTTCCAATTCCATCTGGGTTCGTTATATTCACTTACGTGCAAATACCCTTGGAAAAGTTATGAATCCACCTTTTCTCCCTCAGCTATGGATTAATTAGTAAGACTTGCTATCTCAAAAAAAAAACTCTTACAATCTTAAAAATATTTTCTGACTTTAAATAACCTAAAAAGGGTTGATAAACCGTAGAAAACGAATCAATCACCGCGCGCGCGCACGTGCGTGTGTACGCGCCTGTATGTGTATTTGTGTAAAAGCCATTTTTCAATCTACTCTGATCTTCCTTAACTCTATCAGACAAAGAGAGTAATGTGTTTTTACGCTACCACACTAGCTCATGACGCATTGACAGGTGGGAGAGGGGTGAGTTCCTTCATAGAAACTGACTGACCTCCCTATCGACTCTTCTATTTGACACACATTTGAAAAAGAATACATAAATGCATGTCTTTCCTAAGAGCTTTCGTGAAAAGTGAACGCAACAGCCTCGACCGGAATTTGAACTCGGTCCGCCGATTCTGCGCTGATAACAGTTATGCCACCTGAACATCCATGTATATATTGACCCAGTTGCAGTATGCTCATGCTGGCAAAACTTTCAAAATCTTTGGCCATCTTTGAGACGTAGTAACATTTATAACAATGCACGGTCTGGACTGAGGATTTAGTCGTTGACTTAAAAAAGGCATTTACTTAAAAACAAAAAAGGAGGAATATAAACTAGAATAAAAAAAATTACAATCCCCATAAATTACAATTCGAAAAAGAAAATATATATTAAAAAAGGAAGGAAAAAAATAGAAAAAAGCTGTTCGGTTCTCGTTTCGTTCTCATCATATAGTGTTGAGTAGCCTGTGAATGATGTTGTGGGGGGAACCACTTCATCTGCCACGGCTACGGTGGCTATTCTCATGCAGTAAGAGGGCAACAATCATTCACTCACACACATATAAAATATACCTATTGGATGCTTTAGTACACATCATCAGTGATGTTTCTAGCCGAGGTTCATTCCACGGTTACCCAGCCGATACTGATCGGGTATCTACTTGTGTTATCCTTCCAAATTTCAGCTTTCAATTTTTTCCATCTTGCGAAAAACACACCATACGACTCTTCTTGGCAATTTATATATATATATATATATATATATATATATATATATATATATATATATATATAGAGTGGGTAATTGAATTACCAAATAGATAAGTCTCCAACGTTACATACTTTGTCCGTCAAAAGGACTTCTTCAGGCTAATAAATGTTTTATCGATAGAATCTTACATAATGAAGGGAAGAAATACAACAAAATTTGTTTACAATTTTACAATGGGAAATGCTGAGAATACCATAGACACTTAGCTTTAAACTTTAAATCGGATGTATCGAGATGCATAAGCTAGCTGGAATCATTCAGCTTTCTATCACTTTTGGTTTTATTTTTTATCGTTATTTAAAGATCTTTTTATAATACAGAATTTCGGTAATGCTATAAAAATAGACATATTTATTTAAAAAAAAAATGGCAAATAAAATCGTTGAAATGGCAATTCAAACAAAGATAAATAGATATTAAGAAAAGGGTATGAGGGTAGAAAAAGCTGACCGTTTCTTATTCCTCTCTCATTAGAACCCAATCAAGGAAAAAACATTCTAAATTTTGATTAAAAACACCTTGTTTCTTTTTGTATCACCGGAACTAGTAAAATAACAAAATTTTAGCACGTTTTTTTTTCTGCATGACAGATATTAAATTTGATAGTCTTGCAAAAATAAAAATAATTGTCGGATTTTAATAAAACTTTCAGAAACTATTCACAAATGATGGAACTTATTATAAATATGTTTTCCTTTTTAAAAGTCATGGCAAAAATATTTTTTTCATATGTATTACCCCACCCCTAACTAATTGTACGAAAACTCTATAATTTCAATTTTGGGAAGATTAGTGATTATATCAGTTAAAAGCACAAGGCTTTGAGGAAACCAAATCATGTTTTTTTTTCTTTTTTTTATAGTTGGACTACCTCTACCTGAAAATCATCTCTGAATTGTAACATATAAAACTCAATAAAACTAAAATATTATTTAATTTCAGAAGTTTTTAATTGCTTTTATTTATTTTAATGAACATGGAGAATATTGTCTGAAAGCAAAAAGATATTTCGATGAAAAATGAATTTTTACACAATTATTTGTTATTTCTTAAATATTTTATTATTTTTACATTAAATGTTGTTAATTCTTCTAAAATTGGGGAAAAGTTTGCAAAATTTAACGAATGTTGTTATTAAGTAGATATATATTTACAGATTATAATTTCCAAAGTTTCTTACAAACTAACGAACACCAGTATATAAAAAATATAGTGTGCGTCAATAGTAAGACTGTAAATCAAATCTACGGAAGACCAAAAGTATCATGCGTGCAATAAAAAAAAATCACGTGGATTGAGTTTCTGTCTAGTATTCAACTTAAATACTGAATTTTTAATACAGTTATTTGTTATTTCTTTAATTATAGTAGATTTTTACATTTAAGTTGTTAAAACATTATAAAATTAGTTAAAAGCCGCATTCAGTTTTGTAAATGTTCTTTTGAGATAGATTTATTTTTGCGAAACACGTGTGGAGAAGTTAATTTGATTTTTCAATTTCAACTGAGAAGGGCACCTACAAGTATCAGTATCATCTTATGAAATTTAAATTTGTATTTTATGTACACTTCTGATGAAATTTAATAAGAAAGATACGTATAAATTAATTAGATACCTTTCTTATGAAATTTAATCTCACTCTCAACAGCCTTATTTTAATTTCTTTATAATATATTTTTCATAAAGCATCGTAAACGTAAAGGTGAAAGCTAAGTACAAAAAAATTAGAGCGTTGAAAGTTTCCTTAAAAATAACGAGGTAAATAATTTGTTCACTTAAATCTAAATAATTTCACTTCTCTCCTTCCGTAGAAGGAATTTTCCTCACGTAAGCTATCAACGTCATGAAAATTTCTATCAAGTGACGCGAAATGTTATGACCTGCTTTGTTTTATTTTCAAACTACATCGTTTCGGCACAGAAACTAAGTTAAGCTTGTTTCAAAATATTTTAAATAAACATTATAATTTCTGATTTTCTTAAAATAAGTTTAAAATAAGTTTTGAAAAAATTATAATTGAATTTCAAAGTGAGATTTTCATTTTTTTATAAAATGGAAAAAAAGGGTTGTCATGAGTGATTATCTGTCAATTTTGCTGACTAATAAAAAAGATTTTTAACGAAAATTTTGGACGAGCAAGGAACGATTAAAAAATGTAAAAAAATACCAAAAATACTTTAATTTTTTCCTGTTAATAATATAAATAAAGGAAAATTATATAAATATTATAATTTATTATATAAATTAATTTAATATGTTAATAATAAATAATATGATTTTAAATATTAATAGAATAAAATATTAACATATTAATATAAATTAACCAATATAAAATATTAAAAAATAAATATTAATAATAAAATTAATTTAATATATAAATTGTATAAGGATTATATATAAAGACAGCATATATATTTTCTGTTTCTATAATAGAATTCCTAAACTTATTTATTAATAAAAAAATAAAATAGACTTTTTTTATCGAATGGTTATGGGGGTTCACCAAAAAGAATCAAGAGTAAAAGTCGTCCATGGGTAAAAAATGGTTGAGAACGACTGTGCTAGGCAATGATTTTTGCCAGAATCTATCTTACGCATTCATAAGTCTACCATTCATATATGCATTGAAGATTGCTGCTATAACTGGTCTGGTGCTTTTACTAGGTATTTTTTAAGCGTTTCACCCCTAAGCATGGCGGGAAGCCACTAGGACGCAAGGGGTTACAGAAGATTTGGAGCAAGATCAGATAGGAGTGATAGAGGAAAGTATGAGGAGAAAGATAGTGGATAGATCAAGGCAACTGTCGATTGATATTACATTTGAATAGTTAGAGATTATAGCTCTCAGGGAAACTGGAATAGGGAAGGGAGTTTCACAGGCGAGAGGTGCGAGACATGAAGCTATTGGAGTAGAAGAGGCAGCTACATTTAGGAGTTTCGACAGTGAAAGGGTGAGAGCGGGATGCCAGCCTCGTAGGGCGCTTGAATTCATGAAGTCTGGGAACCAGCGAATGCAGCTCCTCGGAGCAATTGCCATGAAAGTATTTGTAAAAAAAGACAGAGAGAGGCGACAGCGCGTCTGTGAGAGAGCGACTGTAGACGAGATGCCAGAACAGGGCCAATTATATTGCATATCCGCCTCTGGAGCCTATCAAGAACCCCGAGGCAAACAGAAGGGGCTCCAGACCATATATGGCAGCAATACTCCATGCAAGGGCGAATTGTTGATTTGTAGATCTGAAGGATCGATTCCGGGGAGAAAATTTTCCTGGCGCGGCACAGGGAGCCAACTTCCCTTGAGGTGGACGAAGCAATTGACTCAATGTATTTGTTCCATCTCAGGTCAGCAGTCAACGTGAGACCGAGCAGCCGCAGAGAGGTGCTCTCGAGAAGTTGAGCGTCAGACATTCTAATGGAGGGCAGGGAAGGATCTCTGTGGTGATAGAGAGCAGTTTTGTTTTTGGAGGCATTAAAGTTAACCAGCCAATTCCTGCTCCAGTTCACAACCGATTTGAGATCCTTTTCGAGACGCGTGGCCAGGTTAGTTTTGTCAGCGACACTAGATTTGTTTTTTTTTAGGAATAAATTGTGGTGTCATCCGCATAGATGCCAACTTGGGAATTTATGGCGTCAGGAAGGTCATTTATGTAGATAAATAAATAGAGCGGGGCCTAGGATGGAGCCTTGAGGAACACCTGCGTTAGTGGATTAGGAACTGGAGGAGAATCCGTTAAGAACGACCTTCAATTCACAGTTTGACAGGAATTATTGCATTAGGTCAAACAATCGACCCGTAATGCCATAACCCGTGAGCTTGCGAAGAAGGCCGGCATGCCAAACCCTATCAAACGCTTTGGAGTTGTCTAGGGCCACGGCACGAGCCTCACCGTTATTTTGAAGAGCTTGGTAGACAGTTTCAGTGATGGCCGTAAGCACATCAACTGTAGATCGGGCAAAGCGGAAGCCATATTACTTGTCTGAGAGCAGATCATGCGATGTAAGGTGGTTAACCACTTCGGTATTGATTAGGACTTCGAAGACTTTGCCGGAGAGGGGTAGGAGACTGATAGGACGGTAAAATGTAATAAAACTAAGTCATTATTTAGTCATAAATTATTTTAATTGCTTTTATGAATAAAATACATTATAGGCATTCAGTCAGTTATGTGCCATGCTTGATACCCGCTTAGGCGATCTTGCATCTTTCAACTGACGAGGCAGATTTTTTCCCGCAGTTGCCATTTCTTTCTGCGGTAGACCAGTTGCCATCCAAGGCTATAGAACTCGGTCTGTCCTGCTATTTACCCATAGCTGGGTGGGAAAAAAGAAGAGAATTCATACTTTCTCAAGGATATTAGCACGTAAGTGAACGTAATAGATTCGATTGGAATTCGAACTCGGCTCTCCGATTCCTCAATTCAATGAATTTTTACAAGAATTGTTGTTTTTTTTTTAATTTTAATTATAATAATTTATAAACTTGTAAAATTCTGTATTAATTTGAAACGGCCAAATGATATTGTTATTAAATAAAATCGATATTTAAATGGAAAAGCTTACTACAATTTAGCGACACTCAGTATTCTAAAACGAATTTTGAGTTGTTTTTTTGTATTTTTTTTTTTTTTTTTTTTGCGTGCGTGTGCATAAACTTGCCGATTTTTGTAAATACAGACGCCCATACAGGACATTATCAGAAAATAACTATAATAATATAGTAAATTTAAAATTTATTGGTAATTTTCTAACATTTCCTAAACAAGCATCTTCGTAAGTAGGACGATAAAGCCAAAGTACTTAAAATTCAATAAAATATTAGAATGTTAAAAATATTTTCAATTTTTAAGATTATTGGCTAGTTAAAAATTATCTAAAAAGAACGCTTCTAATTTTACAAGTATTTCCCTACTTACATCTGTCTGACAAACATCAGGTTATCGATAAATGTGTCAACACCGCATAAAAAATTCATCTCTCTCTTAAAAATCCTTTTCTGCTATATTTTAAACTAACCGTACATAATATTTGTTTTAATTCAGATTAATTAAACTTTAAACTTCCTCAAATAATGTTTCAGAAAATATATTTATTTTTGAAAGATTTTTGATAAATAGAATTTTGTTGTGTTAACAGATTTGTCAATATGACCGATTTTAGCGATTTTAAAAAATAATTCCAATCAATATAAATTTATTTTGTAATACAGCAAAGTATTTTGCTTGTTTATTAATAGATTAAATTTAATCTATTCGCTTGCAATAAAAAAAACTAAAATAAAATCTTCAAGAAATATTTTTAATTTTAAATTCATTAAAAAATTTCATTTTGAATTTTGAATTTTTTCATTCTAAATTTTGGATTTTTAAAAATTCATTTTAAACCTTAGGTGTCGGTTTTTTAGAGGTTATTATTCACTTTATGACAGCATCGTCTTTTCATCTATGCAGAGAAATGTATTGTAAAATAATTACCCCTATGTCCATAGATGAATATTCCCGTGTATGTGCATATATACATAGGTATAACTCTGTTATCTTGCGTAAAAAAAATACTTTTTTCTCTTGACTTCGGACATGCGCATAAACCTTCTCCAGTTCATATAAAAACGTGTATCGTGCTAAAAGGCGAGGACAAACAAGAATGACAGTATTATCAATTAACGCCTTCGCTTGTGCAAAAACATTTCTTTACACGAAGACGCTTTACATTCCCACGCTCCATTTCAAAGAAAGAAAGAAAGAAAGAAAGAAAGAAGAGCTGGAGTCGAAGATCAAACAACATAAGAATAAAGATGTTTTCGTTAATTAAATTGTAATATATATATATATATATATGAGCCTTGTTTTCTGAACAACGACCACGTCCCAAAATTTAAACAGGGATTGTCAAAGAACAAATTAAAATTGATTTCTCAATCAAATATCAATGTTAAATGTAATATTTTACTTATTTAACAGCATTAAAATAAGTTAAGCGCAAATACTCTTGGAAAAGTTGTGAATTCATCTCCACCCCCAGCTATGGGTTAAATTGTAGGACTTGTATCTGGAAAAATAATTTTTATTCCCCCAAAAAAATGTTCACGCGTAAAAAAGAAAGAATTATTCTTACAATCAAAAATATGTCTCAGCTTCAAATAGCCTATTATGGGTTGATAAGTCATAGATAAACAAAACAATCTATCAATTAAAACCGGTAAAATAAGATAAAACAACATCGTAATATTTATAAATTACTCTCATTTCTTATTTAGTCATGATTTTAAATTGTTACAGAGTTACTTCCATCCTTTATTTTGTACACACGCGCACACATACACACCCACTATATATACTACTGCTACTGCTGATGCAAAAGCTCTTCTATGAATTGAGTACTCTGAGTCACTAGAGGATTTATTCTAAAATACGTAAAAATTCACCTTACTCTCTGCCGGAAGCTGATAGCTTGACATAAAATCTCCGACTTATGCCAAATCGGTTGGATTTCGATCCTGGCTTGAGGCAAGCGGATGTCTATCAAACTGATGAGCTGTGGTAAAGCGAAACAGTTTCTCTGTAGTGACGCACAAACACACACATATATATGGTGGTAGACACCCCACGTCTTATTCGACGTATGAGGGTCAAGTTCAGTTCCTAGGAACCGACAGTCCAGACACCAGCACATATGATTTGATTATAATAGTGAAGGCTTTGTGCAGAACCAACCACACTTTTTGAAGGGACCTGATACACCACATGCCACAAGGTCCCCAAACAACTCAGGTTTTGAATTCAGAGTTGTCCTTCTCCTAGACCAGTTGCCATCCATGGCTATACAATCCAGTCTGTTCTGCTATTTACCCATACCTGGAGGGAGAAGAAGAGGATTAATACCTTTCCCAAGAGTATTAGCACGTATATATACAGTAGCGAGCATAAAGATCAGAACGATGTTAAGAAAAAGTCTAAATGTGAAAAAACATTTTACTTTAAAGCTTCATAGAACATTTTATCGTTTTATTCCAAACATTCTCAATAGGATTCATGTCTAGGCTTTGAGCAGGCCACTTTATAACAGTAAGATCCTCCTCAGAAAGAAATGTCTTAACAGACTTCGCTGTGTGACATGGCGCGTTATCTTGCATAAATACAGCTGGTTGATTAATTGCAGTTCTCAAATTAGGTACAACATGTTTTTTTCAATATCTCTTTGTATACAATTGCGTTAATTTTACCGTGTAGCCTAACAAGAGGTCCCGTACCAGCAGATGAAATCATGCCAAACACTATCACACTTCCTCCTCCAAATTTAACGCTGAATTTTAGTGCACTAAGGCAAATATCGTTCCTTAGGACTCCGTCGAACGAACATTCTCCCGTCACAACCGAACAGGTTAAACTTTGACTCATCGCTTAAAGGAACACAATCCCACTGTTCTTCTGTCCATATAACGTGTTCAGTGGCAAATTTCAATTGGCTCATTTGATTCTTTTTAGAAATGTAAGGCTTCGTAGAGGCTACTCGGCTGTTCAGATTTATTTCATTAAGTCTTCGAGAAATAGTGTGCCCTGATATTTTAATGCAGAGGTTAGCTTAGCTTTTAGAAATTAAATCGATCATTTTTTTTAATATTCATTATCAATCCATCTGTCTTCCCTTTGCAGTAGTTTTTTTAGGCCTGCCAGGTGGTTTCTTTAATTCACATGATCCAGTTTCCTCAAGTTTTCTTAAAATACTATGAATAACACTTTTAGATTTCTCCACACTCTTTGAAATATCCCCAATCGAGAGTTTATCTTCATTACGTAACTTGACTATCAGTTTTCTAAGTTCCAATGACGTCACAGATTTTTTCGCCGTGTTTACAATGCAAGAGCCAGTAAAGAGCCGGTGTAATTTAGTAAAATACCCAATTTTATATTCTTACCATAAAAAATTTTCAATAATGCAAAATAATTATAAAATTTTATGGATTTATTTAATCGTTCTGATGTTTTTGAGCATCTGTTTTTTTTTAATGTTATATAATTATTCTTATAAATTTATCAAAATAAATTGTTCGAGCTTTATATTTTGGAATTATATAATTTACCTTTATAACCTTATTGATCCTTGTTCTATGAAAGTGTCTGTCTGAATCTCTCTCTCTCTCTCTCTCTCTCTCTCTCTCTCTCTCTCTCTCTCTCTCTCTCTCTCTCTCTTACACAATATACATATATATATATATATATATATATATATATATATATATATATGTATGTATATGTATGTATAAAAAGAAAGGACAGTAACATATATAATCCGGTGTTCTTATAGATATTTTTAATTTTTACATTTTTGAAACATGGTTAGAAACATGTGTAACGAAAAAATATTTTTAAATCAATTAATTTATATATATATATATATATATATATATATATATATATATATATATATATATGATTAAGAATTATATGATAAAATATAGTTTTAAGGTATGCTATATTGAGATTTTCCAAGCATAGCTTGGATGTGGCAGAAAGCCGAAAGTAAGGGGCCACCAGTGAGGATCGAACTCACTACTCAATCATAATTGTTCTAGAGAGACAAGCTTGTTAACATTTACACTGCCTCCAGGTATCCATAATGATTTTTCAAGCGTAGCTTAGATTTGGCACAAGGCCGAAAGAATAGAGTAGCCAGTAAGGATCGAACTCATTAATCAGTCGTAATTGTTCTAGCCAGATAAGCTTGCTAACCATTACACCGCCTCGAAGTGCCCTAGTTATTTTCTAAGCGTAGCTTAGATGTGTCACCAGGCCGAAAGTATGGGGCACCTAGTGAGAATCGAAGTCACTTTTCAGTCGTAACTGATCTAGCCAGACAAGCTTGCTAACCATTACACCAGGTGCCAAGGTATGCTATATTTATAGGTAAAAGTGCTCAGAGTTAGAACGTATGTAAATATAAAAGTGAACAATGAAGTCAATACCAAGCATCGACAGTCTGTTTCATGTTTCAACGAATTCTTCAGTCCTGAAGATTGCGTCGAAATATGAAACAGACAGTCAGAATATATATATATATATATATATATATATATATGTGTGTGTGTGTGTGTATATATATATATATATATATATATATATATAATGCTAGCTATGGATATACGTAAAACTATATAATTTCACACATATTTAATGCATTAAACATAAGTTAACGTATAAGGAAGGTGGATAGAATTCCTTTCAAGAATGTCCCAAATTATTGGATCAGAAATAATGAAGTTCAATACTTATCGATGTCAGCTCTGATATTTTGTTTTATTATTTGTACATCGTCATTTTTATGCGGACGCTCTATCATTTTTCATCGATAAGCATTGAATTTATGTGTTCGAGTGGGTACACATACTGGAATCCCAGCCCTCTTAAGGATAGTGTTGTTGGGGACTTTGACTTGCAAATTTCCTCAGACTGCATAGGAGGCAAAACATGTGGAAGATGTGTCAAAATTTCCCTACTATAGTGAAACATCCAAATTTCATTTGCTGTGTCCAAATTTCACTACTGTCCAAGAGTGCTTACGGCACAATATTTGTTGACCAAGATTTTGGTGTGTTCTGACAGCTAGCTGTTATTCCATGCTTCTTTTTTTTTATGGCGGTAGCAGTTTTACCAAAACGCTTGTTTAGTTCAGTGTCGAGCAAGAAAGAGTCTGTGACCATTAAACCCATGTACTCAAACTCATATATATGAATGTATATTTGTATTGACTGTCTTCTGAAATAATATTCGTGAAGAGATGGGCCATTACTGTTGATGGTCGAGGGGTAACTAGGCAGATCTTGCCAGAGATTGTCATTAAGTGTTCAATTAATCCATCAATTCTGTGTCAAATGTGTCTAGTCTCAAACTAATAATGTGTGTACAGCTTCCTCTCTGACTGAGCTTGTTGCGTATTTCCCACCAACACAAGTGGTGTGTTCAAGACAAGGTAAAATGCCAGGAATTTAAATGCTGATTTTCAAGGTAGGCAGCCGTTCTCCACAAAAAAAGAATTCTCCTCCTCTATTTACTCCCTATTTGGCCTTCTGCTGAAATAAGTGGAAATTTATCATATTATAATCCTACGTGTTTCTTTCTTCTTTTCTTTTTTATGTGTCATGCCCTTTAAGGACGTAGGCGATCATGGCCCTCCACTTCCCTCTATCCGTTGCAGATCTCAGCAAGTTCCTTCTTTCTGCTTCCACCCCCAGACCATGTTCTATCATCCACCTGCTCAAGCTTGTCAGGTATGTCACGCACTGCTTTCCCTTGTCTCTCTTTCCCTCTATTCGACCCGTGAATATCAGATTCTCTAGGCCCTTCTTCCTCATTACGTGTGCCAGAAACTTCAGCTGCCTCTTTCTAATGTTAAGTATAAGCCTTCTCTTTGTTTTCAACCTCTCTAAGATCGTTGCTCACACGATCGGTCCATGATATCCTTAGCATCCTTCTGTAGAACCACATCTCCGTCGCCTCGAGTCTCTTCTTCATCTTTGAGAAAATTGTCCAACATTCGCTGCCGTAAAGAAGGACGGATGTCACGTAACAGTTCAATATTCTTTTCTTTCTTACCAAAGAAATCCTCCTGCCTCGCAATACCCTGCCCAGCTTTTGGAATGTGTCCTTGGCCATCACAATACGTCTACGGATCTCTATGTCGCACTTACCGTCCTCTGTCAAGATGCTTCCCAGATATTTAAACTTCTGCGTCTGCTTGATTCTAGTGTCCCCGACCTGCAAATTGCATTTCGGGCTCTTCCTCTTACTGATGACCATGCATTCTGTCTTCTTGTAGTTTATGCTTAGTTTTTTTCTCTTACGCTTTCGTCGCTACCTTCTGTAGGAGATTTTGTACTCTTTCTTTCTCCGTTATGTCCGTTAATCCTGCCATATCCACATGAAAATAATGTCCATTCGACTTTGACTACGAGAGAAAAAGATGGAAGAAAAGATTTCACATCCATTTTTGGTTTTAATGCGAAAAAAGAAATTTTGCTAACAAGAAAGAACAGGGCACCTCGACGTGGTGTAATGGTTAGAGATTGCTGTCTCTCTAGCTAGAACAATTATTACTGAGTAGTTTATTTCTTCCATCCTCATTAGGTACACCATACCTTCGGCCTTGTGTCACATCTAAGCTACGCTTAGAAAATGGGAGGCACATCAATGTAATGGTCAGCATGCTTGTCCCGCTAGAACAATTACAACTAAGTAGTGAGTTCGATCCTCACTAGGTGTAACGTGCTTTCAGCCTTGTACCACATGTAAGCTACGCTGAGAAAATTACCATAATAAGAAAGAAAGGTGAGATAAAGGAAGGAATAATGTGATCTAGCGCTTAACGTCTCCTTCAATAAAATGGAAAGCCTTTTCAGTTTTGAATATTTTCATTTCTACTCTGTTATGTCTTAAAATAATGATTTGTGATCATAATTATGATATTGCAATATTTTATTAAAGTTGTTAAATGTTCAAATATTTAGCAATGGTGTTTATTTTATTGCGTTAATCGCAAGGAACGTATTTCGTCATTAAATTAAGAATTATGACTCCTCACAAAATTCAAAACAGAAAAACCGTGACATTTTCACTGATACTGTTAATCTATATAGATAGAGATAAGTGTATGAGAGAGAAAAACGGAGAGAATCCTGTGTGTCTCTGGAATAGTAGGAAGACAAACGAATGAAGTGATTGAAGATATTTGGTTCTGCCAAACAATAAAACATACACTCACCATGGAAAAACAAAGATCAAAGAAAGACATTTATTGAATATTTGTAGAAATAACAAATCAGTTCAGCTTAGGCCGGAAACGAATTTTTTATTTGGACAGACTATAGAAAAACATTAATTAAATTTGTAAAGCTTTTAACTGCATAAAGTTGTCTTTGGTTAACAAAAACATCAAGTCGAGCTGTACCTGTAATTTTGAATCTATGATGACTTTTCTGTCCTCAGCGGTGGGTTGGAAGTGCAGGTAGAAGCATAAAGAAGCTAGCGTATGTAAAAGTCGAGTTTTAAAATGACGATTGCAAACTTAAATTGAACATATTGTCGATTACACGGTTCCTACTTTTAAAAGTCAGGATCTATGCACGAACTCAAATGATGACAATCTCCATTAGCATCCGTCCATTCATTGAATTTTGTTGCCACATCTGATCTGATGCTTCCGCTAAGTGTTGAGATTCTGGACAAAATCCAACAATGAATCTGCAATATTATCGGTAGTATGGCATCTCAGCTTAAAATTTTCCCACCACCGTAAGATAGCTTTCTGTACGATTTCTACAAATATTTTCATGTCAGTTGTTCTAATGAGATTATCTTTGGTAACTTGGATTCATGAAATTAAGCGTAGTACTAGATTAGCAGCTAGGTGTATATCGTTTTACTGTTAAAATTGATAAATGTAACCGTAAGTTTTATGCTAATAGTTTCTTCTCTCACACTTTCCGCTTGTAGAACGCCCTCCAGCTTCTTGCTTCAATCATTAAAAATTTAAATGCAACATCAATCGTCATCTTCTGTCTCTTTAAAACCTGTTTTTTATTGTCCTTTCTCCTCAGTAATGTTTTCTCAGTTTCATTCATTCTTAGTAACCCCTTGTGTAATAGTGGCTTTATCACCTTGTTAGGAGTGAAACGATAGAAAAACAGAAAAAAAGAAGTCTAAACTGTCGAAAATTATTAGTTCACATCGCTCTTCAGAAGTTCGATCCTTATTGAGTGCCTTGTAAAACTTCGGCATTAAATAATCCAAAATGTATTGATATGTAAAATCAAATAGTGTGACGTGGAAAAAATAGAGATAATAATAACAAGATAGTTTTATACTCTTCCACTTGCAGAAATGAACTCAATCGAATGATGCAAGTATAACGTAATAGGTAAAATAGGTAATGTAGCTATTACAATGTAGCTCTGTTAACCATGGGAAGTGGACCGGATGTAACACTGTCTGACCGCAGAATAGGTATTGCAAACGTAAGGTACTTTATCTCTGAGATGACAACTGCTTTCTGTTTTTCTCAGACAATAGTAGCAAGGGTAATACCATAAATACGTGAATTCCTGAAAGACATCAGCGATACATGAAACAAAACTGCGAGAAAGAGGGCCGTCGGTGACTGACAAGAATAGTAACCTACCCAACGAAATATCACATCAAATCACATCCCAGTTCAATATTAATGCGTACACTGTATTTCATGTCGTTTCGTAGTCAACAATCAACAAGTTATTCAATCGGAGGAAAGAACAACACTTTATTAAGTAAGTATCTATTCTTTTATCGTTTTATTTTTAACACTTTAATTATTACACTTGCTTTATATATTATTTTCTCTCAAACCCGTAGTGGCTCGTAATGGATCCCTCGGTACAGGGTATTGGCTAACGAGCTAGTCAGTTTGACTATTAATACTGAGTAGGAAGTTCAATCCTCCATCAGCGCTAAACTTTTGGCATTGTGTCAAAACTAAGATTAGTAAGTTGAAAATATGCATGGTCACCAAAATAAATATATTAATAAATATAGTAATATCATTTACTTGGCTGGTGGTGGATTGTATTTTTAGATGATTTTCTTGCATGACAGACTTTTCTCTTTTGTTTAAATTTAAAACATCTGCAATCTTCTGTTACACGTCATCTGCATGTAAAACAAAACAAATGAAAGGAACATTTCATTGCATGTAGAACAGAAGAAAATGAAAAAACATTTCATTGCATGTAGAACAGAAGAAAATGAAAAAATTGCATGTAGAACAAAAGAAAATGAAAAGAACATTTCATTGCATGTAGAACAAAAAGAAAATGAAAAGAACATTTCATTGCATGTAGAACAACAAAATTTTGGCATAAACAAAAGAAAATGAAAAGAACATTTCATTGCATGTAGAACAAAAGAAAATGAAAAGAACATTTCATTGCATGTAGAATAAAGAAAATGAAAAGAACATTTCATAGCATGTAGAAATTGAAAATGGAAAGAACATTACCTTGCATGTTAGAAATATTCATAGAATTGCATGAGACAAATTATGGTGCATTTTTTTTAATTGGGTTTAGGTTTATTTAACAGGTTGTTGATTTTTTTTTTTTAACGGAAAATAATTGAGTTGAAAATATTCACTAAATTGATTTAATTTTTTTACGATCTTTATTAAACAGGTTGTTGATTTTTTTTAACGGAAAATAATTGAGTTGGAAAATAATTCACTAAGATTGTACTTGGACGATCCTAAGGAAAGAAGAAGGAAAAAAGAAGGGAAAAAGAAAGTGAGAAATAACAAAAAGCGGTCATTAACAAAAAAACGAGTCAGAAAGATATCTTAGCTAGCATGTTGACCGAATTTTTTAAAGACAATTGGAAGAATAGAATTAGAAATAATAAAAAAAAAAGAAAAGGGAAAAGACATGATATCAAAACGGGCCGCTTGATGAAAACCAGATATCGGTCAAAGCATCTAGCCTACTTTTGCGTAGAAAGACACCTTATCAATTTGGATAAAGGGAAATTTTGGGAACAAATGAAAACGAAATCTTAATCAGAGAAAAAAGTGTCTTTTGGGTTGAGGGGAGTGACCGGTGGAACGGTATACAGATTCTGACCTGTTAAAAATTAGAACCCCACATTGACGAAGTGAAAGATGTTTTCAATTCAGATAAATTAAGATTTTCTGACTGCCGGGTCTGACAAAAAACAAGAGGTGAAAAAAACGATTGTCTCAGATCACAGATGGCGACAATATTCTTTCCTGAAGTCACAACTAATTAGCGGCAGGCTGTTTTGACAAAACCCAGGTGAGAAAAAAGCCAAGATTATCATTTTTCGTACGTGCGAAAAAGGCCAAAATTGGATTTTGTTTTTTTTAAAAACAAGAACGATGTAACCACGCCCGAAAGGAGGAGAAAGGATGCTCGATCAATAACAATTGGTCGGAAACGGTCACGTGATCTGCAGAAAAGAAGAGAAAAAAATGCCCGATCAGGAATCCATTGGTCGAAAACGGTCACCTGACATACGAGGGACCGGGAGAGATGGGTGCGCCTCCCCACCAAAAGGGCACTGTGAGGAAGTAGGGGGTGAAAACAATAGCGATAATGAGAAGACAAAAATAATGCGACTTTTGGAATTATCGAGAAAACCCTGACGCCGACAGACCCACCCCAGTTTGTTGCGGCGTCAATAAAAGCAGGACCCCAGTCGACAGAAATCAGTTGCAGCTGGACCGCGGGCAGGGATAGAGCCTGAACGCGGGCATCAGGCCCGATTCACTCGCCCCTTTGCGGGCAAAAGAATCCTCAGACAAGAAATCCTTCCAGCCCAAGTCGAAGACAGAAGAGTTCAGCCCCGGACGGCAGCGAGAAGAGATCACCTCGGATGACAGAGAGTTGCGGCTGAGTTGCCACCCAAGCAAGAGATCCTTCAGCCCAAGTCGAAGACAAGAGAACTTCCAGCCCAAGTCGACGAAAGAAGAAGAAAGCCGCCAACCCAAGTCGAAGACAAGAGAACTTCCAGCCTAAGTCGACGAAGAAGAAGAAATACAACTCAAGTCGAAGAGAAGAATCAACTGCGAATGATCGATAGAAATTAGCCCCAGTGTCGAACCAAACCACACTCCGACATACACAATTCTAAAGAGTAGGCAATTCGAAATCTTTAGGTTGTGTGATAGAAGCTTGGTGCCATAGTCCACAGAGCGGGTTGGGAAATGAGAACAATTTTGTTTTTATGTAACGGACATTAAGATATAAAAGGTTGTTACCCATTTTTTTTCATCAGCAAACATTTTTGTCTCGTGAGTTTATTTTCTCTTTTATTTGTGTTTTGCCACCCCGTCGGACTCAACTTGTATCGGCCCCAATCCTGCTGGTCCCGTCTGTCTAAGATCTAAACACAGCGTGGGTAGACAGACCGGAGATCGGTACAGTTGCTTTAGTGACCAGGTATTGGAAGCGAGTCGGGAAAGGCGAGGCTGGTGATCATCTGACCAAGGGGTTGGAGCGGCACGCTTGGACCCAGGAGGAGCGACCAGGAGGAGCGACGTCACCGTTGGCGCCGTAACCAAAGGATCCGACCCTGGGCCAGGTGTGTAACCGTCACAAGTGGTGCCGTGACCAACGGATCAACCCTGAGACAACCACGTCACATATGGTGCCGTGGTGACCGAGGGATTTCAACCCTGAGAAGACCACGATCGACCGCCGTTGCTGAAAATTCAGACAGAACTCAGAACGACCCGGGACCAAAGGAAAAGAAAGAACAGAATCGTCTGTAAGGTAGGACACCTTGTTTTGTTTCCCAACCTCGATTGTTGCTGTATAGACTGTCTTTCTCTGTAGACATGTCAGATTATGATTCGGATAGAGCAGTGGGGGGTGAAGAAGAAGTAGGGCGGGGGTTGTCAGTGGATCTAAGGAAGCTGTTGGGTGGACCGAGGTCCCAGTATTTGATGGCAGCGGGAAGGAGTTTAAAAACTGGCTGGCAATCCTCGAGAAGAGCCGAACCATCTACGAGCTCTCGGACCAAGAAACCCTGTATTTGGCATACGATGCCACAAAGGGAAAAGCGTCTGAGTTCGTGAGGGGCTTTGGAGAACCAACCCCGCTTGGCTTGGGAAGAAATAAAAAGACTACTGACCAAAGAATTCGCCGACGAAGGTACGGCCATAGAGGAATACATGAGGGCCCTTTTAAAACTAACACAGCTGCGGGATGAAACCCCGGGAGAATTAGGGGCCCGAGCGGGGAAGCTATCGTCATTGGCATTCCCCGAAGTGGTCAGGGATAATGCGGTTATGCAGGCTCAACTGGCGGACCTGTATGTAGAGGCGCTGAGCGACGAGCGTGTTCGTCGACGTATTGAAAGAAGGACCGCTCAGACTGTCGGCAGCGATAGAGCTGGCCAGGGAGAGCCAGGGGTGTGGGATAAAGTGAAGAGGTGTGGGAAGAAGCAGATACCAAGTCAGGAGGCTGGAAGAAGGGGGTAGGCGGAAGAACCCCGTGTGGAATCAGAGGGTTAAGGAAGAGGTGGATCGGGCAGAATTATGGGAGGAGGACCCCAATAGAAGGGCATGGTCGACCAGGCATGGCTTTTATAAGCCCACGCCGGGTCGATACGGGCTGGTCTGCTGGACCTGTGGGTACGAGGACCACAGGGCGGCGGAATGTCCGACGAAGTGGGGGTTGCCCCCAGACTTCAATCAGGACAGATGCACCAGGTGTGGTAAGAAAGGACACCTGGCCAAGTGGTGCGGGCTGAGGAAGGTGCCCCACCGATATTAACAAAGAAGGCTGAGCCCAAGAGACCGGCCCAGGGAAAAGCCAGCAGGCCACCCCAGAATTAAGAGGGAGGGTGGCCCAGTTAAAAAGGAGGAGAGAAATAAAAATTGGACCAGTGGGTGGGCGAACCGCTTGAATAGAGGACAGGTTCCCCCCGAGGATGAACACAAAGGCCAATCCAGTTAAAAAGGGAAAGAGCAAAATGTTGGACATGTGGTCGGGCGGGCCACTTTGCGGGCAAGCTGTCCAGCAAGAAGGTGCTGGTTTTGCAGGAGGCCAGGACACCTGAAAAGAAACTGTATTCTTAGAAACGGCCATGGGAGACCGGGAGAGGTCCGGCCGGGGTCGCCCAGGTGCAGGGGCGCAGAACTCCACCTCATGAGAAAAAAATGAAGGTGATTTATTACTACCAGCGCCTATGGCTGGGTTAACCCAAAGGTGGGGACCCAGGAAGAAGAAAGCTCAGGTGTTCTCTTCGCTAACGCAAGAGAAAGAACTATCCTGTAGAGCAGAGATAGGTGGTAGAGAGATGAGGGCTTTGGTGGACACAGGAGCATCTGTGTCATTGATGAGAGAGGAAACATACAGGCGGGTGAAACGGAAGAGAAGGTTACAGGGAAGCGGACATAGAGATCACGCAAGCAGATGGGGCCCCCCTGGAGATAAAAAAGGATGGTGAGGCTCCCGGTGAGGATTGGGAGGGTGAAAAGCACCCAAAATTTTACGTAACCCCCGACCTGTGTACAGAGGCAATCTTGGGAGAAGATTGGCTCCGGAGCCAGAGGGGCCAGATTGAGTTTAATCCTACTGTGTTGGTGGTGAACGGCGAGAGAACGCCATTGGGATGCCCACCAGAGGAAGAGATAACCATAGTGGTGGAGGAAGATGTAAAGTTACCTCCTAGGACCGCAGTGTCAGGAAAGGGTAGGCTAATGTCAGAAAAAAAGGTACGGAGAGGACCTCTGCAGTTGGTCCCTGTAGAAGGAAAGGGCCTAGAAGATAGCGAGGTAACCCTGTGCAGAAACGGTAGTGGAGGCAGCCGAGTTAGTGCCCATAATGATGGTGAACCAGGCCCAAAAAGACTATAAAGGTTAGGAGAGGGGAGAAGATAGGGAGAGCGCTTCCCCTACGAACTCTGAATCGGGTGAGATTCGAGGAGGAACGAAGGAAGCTAGTAGAGCAAACAAAAGGAATCTTAGATGAGGATATATTAGCACCGGATCAATTTAGAACCAGAGTGGGGGGTCTGTTAAGGAACAATCGAGATGTGGTAGCCCAGTCAGATAAGGAACTAGGTCAGACCCACACAGTCGAAATGAAAATCGACACCGGAGACCACCCCTGTGAAATTAAAACCCTACCGAACACCTATACATAAAAAGACCCTTGTAGAAGAGGCAGTAGAGGAAATGTTGGAAGCTGGGATGATCGAAAGATCGATCTCTCCTTGGAGCTTCCCAATAGTAATAGTAGGTAAGAAAGATGGCGGCCACCGTTTCTGTGTAGATTTTAAAAGCTGAATTCTATATCGAAGCCGTTGGCGGTGCCATTGCCATTGATAGACGACATTTTGGCATTATTAGGGAAGGCAAAGTACTTCTCTACGTTGGACTTGAGGTCCGGGTATTGGCAGGTAGCCCTGGATGAGGCTGACAAGGAGAAGGCCGCATTCGCGTGTCACCTGGGACTGTTTCAGTTCAGAGTGATGCCATTCGGTTTAGCTAATGCCCCGGGAGTCTTCCAACAGCTAATGTCAATAGTGTTAGGAGGATACGAGAGCTTTGCCATGGCGTATTTAGACGATATCTTGATATTTTCGGAGACAGTGGAACAACACTTTTTCATTTAAGACAGGTGTTGGGAAGGTTGAGGAAACACGGATTAAAATTGAAATTGTCAAAGTGTCAGTTTCTGAGGGAAGAAACTAGGTATTTAGGCTTCGTCATAAACGGAGACGGTATTAAACCCGACATGGATAAGGTAAAGGTCATAAAGGAAATGCCAGAGCCTAAGACAGTGAGGCAGGTAAGAGGTTTTATAGGAGCTATAGGCTACTACCGACGCTTCGTCCCGGCATTTTCAAGAATTGCCATACCGCTAGTGGCCCTGACGAAGAAATACGCTAGGTTCAAGTGGACAGAGGACTGTCAACGAGCATTTGATTCGCTAAAGGAACAGTTGACAACCGTCCCACTGCTGACGTACCCAGACCTCAACAAGCCCATGATATTATACACGGATGCCAGTGAGCAGTGTGTAGGAGCAGTACTTACCCAGTCGTGTCCTGATAAGGAAGGACCAGTGCCAGGCATACCAGAGGAAGTACCGATATACTTCCTCTCCCATAAGCTCTCAGAGACACAACAGAGGTGGCCAGTAATAGAGGGAAGCATATGCTATCATGTATGCTCTCCAAAAACTGGACTACTATTTAAATGGTGCGGTCTTCACTATAAAGACAGACCACAAGCCTCTGCAGTACTTATTGCCGGCAGAGTGGACAAATAATAAGAAAATTCAACAGTGGGCACTTAAGTTAAGTGGCTACCACTGTAAGATAGAGTATTTGGCAGGAAAAGAAAACACGTGCGCAGATTTACTCTCAAGAATACCGAAGCAACTGGAAGAAAGATCTGTAAAGGTAGAACAGGGAGTAGATGATAAAGCCTATAGAATAGGAGTAATTAACTCTAATAAGCTAAAAGATCGCCCTATATTAGAATCGGACGAAGAAGGGGACGCCCAGATAATAACCGATCCCTACTGGACAGAAGGAATTGAAAAGGAGCAAGCAGACAGTGAAATAGCTGCTCTGAGAGAGAAGGTAAAGGCAGGAGAGACCACCAAGTATGCCATAATAGAGGAAAGGCTGTATTATCTCTCAGGAAGGGATGAAGAAGTCAAACCCAAGTTGTATGTGCCCAAAAGTTTAAGACCAGAGATATTGGAACAGTGCCACGAAAGGTTGGGTCACATGGGAATTGATAGGACATGTGATCTCATAGGAAGAAAGTACTTTTGGCCCAAACTGTACGGAGAAGTCACTAACTATGTTCGAAGTTGTGTAGTGTGCCAGTCGCAGAGCAGAAGGCAGGAAATGGCACCCTTGGAGGAAACAGACGTACCAAACTTCCCCTTCGAGAAAGTGAGTATGGATGTATCAGGACCATATGGGGAAACTGCACAAGGAAACAACTATATAGTGAGTTTTGTCGATTGGCTAACAAATTGGCCTGAAGCATTTGCAGTACCAGACAAGAAGGCCAGAACTGTGGCCGGGTTGATAATAAGTGAAATCTTCCCTAGGTATGGTGCCCCTGTGCAATTGGTAACAGATAATGGCACGGAGAATGTGAACAGCATCATGAGAGAGGTTTTGACAGGTTTGAATGTAGAGCACATAAAAACATCCCCATATCACCCCCAGGAAATGCTAAAGTGGAAAGGTTTCATAGAACCTTGGGAGATGTATTGGCCAAGTTGGTCAGAGAAAACACTGGAAATTGGGACTTGTATTTGACGCAGGCTCTGGCGGCCGTGAGGTTTACGATAAACGAAACCTCCAGATTTTCTCCTTATTTTTTGTTGTTTGGCAGAGACGTGGTCCTGCCTGTAGATAACCTACTGAAGCCCCGAAGAAGGTATATGGGAGAAGATCATCATCAACTATTGCTGGAACAGCAACATAAGATATTCGTACAGGCCAGAAGAAGAATAAAGAGGGCCCAGAAGAAAAGAAATGAGAGGGTGAATGCTGAAAGAAAGGTGGTAGAATTGAAGGTTGGAGACCCTGTCTACTATAAAATCCACCAGAGAAGGAAAACTGGACCAGAGATGGGAACCGTACTACCGGATAGTGGAGCAGACGGGCCCAGTATCATATGTAATATGGGATCAAGTGGCAGGACGAGCGAGGAGGGTTCATGCCAATGATCTGAAGAAGGCTGAAATAGCTAACCTGGAAATGAGCGAGACGAGGCCTAAGAAGACAAGGAAAAGGAAGGTAACTCTGGTTGAACCGGAAGGAATGGAGACGGAGGAAGACTCCGAAGAAGATGAGGAGATAGGTCGACTTGACCAGATAAACGAAGCAATCCGAGTGACAGAGTTGGAACCCTCAGCGGGGATTAGCGATGTTCAGTCGTCGACTGAATCAGTGCAGAGAAGACCCCGTGAGATCGCCATCACACTCCCATGTCCGAAGAAAAGGAAGAAAAAGACGAAGAGGTCCAATCAAGCAGTCGAAGGCTCTAAAAAGAGACACCCTGAACAGGACGAAGGACCCAGCGAATGGGAGGAGGAGGATCGAATACCCCTTTCCCAGCTTAGGGAAAGGATAAGGAACAGGAGAAGTTTAGACATAGAGTCGAGAGGTATTGAAGACATTCAAGGCGAAGACTCTAAACAGAAAGAAGAATCAGGGGATGAAGAAGAGGACAAAAAACCTCCTGGACGGGAGTTAAACACAGAAAGAAGGTTAGAGGTTGAACAGGAATCACCTCAGAAGATGAGATCAGGGAGGAGAAGAACCCCAAATCTCAGTAGAACAAAAGGGCTGTGCAGAATAGAAGCATTTAGTGTCGACAGATAACGACACTGGCTCATCCAAAATCCTATTGGCTGACTATGGTAGATGTGAGTGGAGGGATGGAGTCGCGGGCTGCACCTCACAAGGGACGGAAGAAGATCATTGGCATTATTGATTGGCCACCAGTGGTGTCATGAAGTACGACCTTTAGAGTGGGCGCCACGCACACCTGACCGGACCATTCTGTCTGCTAGAGGTTAGTTAGGGAGGGAAGAGCCGAACTAAGAAAAAAGTTATGAAATGATTGAGTGATGAGTCGAGCGAGACTAAGTGATTGTGAAGAATAACAACAAGAGAATTTGTTACCTTTCAGGAATGATAGCTAGGTACAAGGTGGAAGCAGACTACATAGCATTAAATTCGGGGAGAACGAAATTCATGTTACTATCAGCTGAAGAAGCTAGAAGGTGTAGAGATGATACCCCAAGGACCTGTACATCGTTAAGCCCTATCTATAAAACTGGTAACCGCAGAATGTGCATATTAGAATTGTTTGAAGGGAAGGGGGAAGGAATCAAAAGAATCTGCCAAGTAGAGGTATTAACAAACTCGGCATTGCCACAAGCTATCAGTGTTTCAGACGGGGTGTGGGCAGTAGCCACACAGAAACATATCAGCCTGTCTAGGGTATGTGGGGGAGAGTCCACAAGGACATTAAGAATAAGGCCACCGTTATCCCTGGTGACGCTACCCATGGGATGTTCGGCGGTTGGGGTGTCCATCTCCTTGCCCCCCTATTACCAGATGGAAGAAAGGTATGAAGAAAAAGATTCACTCATAGAGATGATTGGTAGAGGCTTAGTCAATTGTACAGAATTATGGGAGCCGATAGTGAAGAGATTCTCTAATGTCACCTTAAATAAGATGCCAGTATTAATGAAGCCAATAGAAAAGATCGATATGGATCACTTAAGGGATAAGTTAAGTGCGTTGGGAGACGAAGGTGTAGCTTGGGAAGACGATGAGCAGATCGCGATAAGTTGGTCAATAGTAATGGGTACATTCCTAGTTATAGCCATCGGGGTGTAATAATATGGAAGATTAAGAGTAAGAGAAGATTAGCGAACGACAGTCTAGTGAGCATGCAACAACTCGAGAGGGAGATGCCGAGCAGTGTTCCTTACTCAGACAGGACTGGCGAAGAAATTGCTGAAAGACCAATGGAGGAGGCTGGCGTGAGACCACCACGTGCGGCGGGAAAAAAACCTCCCACGGCAGAGAGGAAAACATTGACCAAGAAGAACAGACCCTAGTGAACACATCTGCACCTACAGGCACACGCACACATTACCTTGCATGTAAAACAAAAGAAAATGAAAAGAACATTTCATTGCATGTAGAACAGAAGAAAATGAAAAAGAACATTTCATTGCATGTAGAACAAAAGAAAATGAAAAGAACATTTCATTGCATGTAGAACAAAAAAGAAAATGAAAAAGAACATTTCATTGCATGTAGAACAAAAAAGAAAATGAAAAGAACATTTCATTGCATGTAGAACAGAAGAAAATGAAAAGAACATTTCATTGCATGTAGAACAAAAAGAAATGAAAAGAACATTTCATAGCATGTAGAACAAAAGAAAATGGAAAGAACATTACCCTTGCATGTTAGAAAGTAGAATAGAGTTGCATGAGACAAATGCATGGTGCATGTTAAATGATGTAATTGGTTTAGGTGTCATTTACGGGTAAATGACAAATCGGTTAGGGGAGGATTGTGGCACCTTGCATTATTAGAAATATTCATAGAAATATGATTTAATTTTTTTTACTCGGTTTATTAAACAGGTTGTTGATTTTTTTTTTAACGGAAAATAATTGAGTTGGAAATAATTCACTAAGATTGTACTTGGACGATCCTAAGGAAAAGAAGAAGGAAGGGGAAAAGAGGAAGAAAAGAAATAACAAAAAGCGGTCATTAACAAAAAACACGAGTCAGAAAGATATCTTTAGCTTGCATGTTGACCGAATTTTTTAAAGACAATTGGAAGAATAGAATTAGAAATAATAAAAAAGAAAGAAAGGGAAAAAGACATGATATCAAAAAAGGCCGCTTGATGAAAACCAGATATCGGTCAAAGCATCTAGCCTACTTTTTTTGCGTAGAAAGACACCTTATCAATTTGGATAAAGGGAAATTTTTAGGAACAATGAAAACGAAATCTTAATCAGAGAAAAAATGTCTTTTGGGTTGAGGGGAGTGACCGGTGGAACGGTATACAGATTCTGACCTGTTAAAAATTAGAACCCCACATTGACGAGTGAAAGATGTTTTCAATTCAGATAAATTAAGATTTTCTGACTGCCGGGTCTGACAAAAAACAAGAGGTGAAAAAAAAACGATTGTCTCAGATCACAGATGGCGACAATATTCTTTCCTGAAGTCACAACTAATTAGCGGCAGGCTGTTTGACAAAACCCAGGTGAGAAAAAAAACCAAGATTATCATTTTTCGTACGTGCGAAAAAAGGCCAAAATTAGATTTTGTTTTTTTAAAAACAAGAACGATGTAACCACGCCCGAAAAGGAGGAGAAAGGATGCTCGATCAATAACAATTGGTCGGAAACGGTCACGTGATCTGCAGAAAAGAAGAGAAAGAAATGCCCGATCAGGAATCATTGGTCGAGAGCGGTCACCTGACACGAGGGACCGGGAAAGATGGGTGTGCGCCCCCCCACCAAGGGCACTGTGAGGAAGTAGGGGTGAAAATAATAGCGATAATGAGAAGACAGAAATAATGCGACTTTTGAAATTATCGAGAAAACCCTGACGCCGACAGACCCACCCCGGTTTGCTGCGGCGTCAATAAAAGCAGGACCCCAGTCGACAGAAATCAGTTGGAGTTGGAGTTGAGAGTTGCAGCTGGACCGCGGGCAGGGATAGAGCCTGAACGCGGGCATCAGGCCCGATTCACTCGCCCCTTTGCGGGCAAAAGAATCCTCAGACAAGAAATCCTCCCAGCCCAAGTCGAAGACAGAAGAGTTCAGCCCCGGACGGCAGCGAGAAGAGATCACCTCGGACGACAGAGACAGAGAGTGCGGCTGAGTTGCGGCAAGAGATCCAGCCCAAGTCTTCCAGCCCAAGTCGAAGACAAGAAAACTTCCAGCCTAAGTCGAAAGAAGAAGAAATACAACCCAAGTCGAAGACAAGAGAACTTCCAGCCTAAGTCGACGAAGAAGAAGAAATACAACTCAAGTCGAAGAGAAGAATCAACTGCGAATGATCGATAGAAATTAGCCCCAGTGTCGAACCAAACCACACTCCGACATACACAATTCTAAAGAGTAGGCAATTCGAAATCTTTAGGTTGTGTGATAGAAGCTTGGTGCCATAGTCCACAGAGCGGGTTGGGAAATGAGAACAATTTTTGTTTTTTATGTAACGGACATTAAGATATAAAAAGGTTGTTACCCATTTTTTTTTTTTTCATCAGCAATCTTTTGTCTCGTGAGTTTATTTTCTCTTTTATTTGTGTTTTGCCACCCCGTCGGACTCAACATGTATCGGCCCCAATCCCTGCTGGTCCCGTCTGTCTAAGATCTAAACACAGCGTGGGTAGACAGACCGGAGATCGGTACAGTTGCTTTAGTGACCAGGTATTGGAAGCGAGTCGGGAAAGGCGAGGCTGGTGATCATCTGACCAAGGGGTTGGAGCGGCACGCTTGGACCCAGGAGGAGCGACCAGGAGGAGTGACGTCACCGTTGGCGCCGTAACCAAAGGATCCGACCCTGGGCCAGGTGTGTAACCGTCACATAGTTGTCTACACCTTATAAAAATTTTAACACTGTATTAAAATGCTTTTTTGCAATATTTTAAATTAAAGTAAGATTTGTTTCAAAGATTAATTAATGTTTAAATCAGCTAATCTTCCTCAAATAAAGTTTCAGAAAAGTATATTTTATTTTTGAAAAACTCTTCTCTTTCAAAAATAAAATATACTTTTAATATAAAAAAAAAGTTTTATTTTATTTTTGAAAGACGTTGTCCTGAAAGATTTGTAAATATGGCTAAAATCAGCGATTTTTCGGTATTTAAAAAATAATTCCAATCAATTTAATTTCGTTTTGAAACAGAGCAAAGTATTTTGTATGTTGGAATATTAAATTTAATCTATAAGCTTAGAATTAAAACTAAAATAAAAACTTCAAGAAAGAGTTTTCATTTTCTAAAATTCATTTTAAACCTTAGGTATCCTTCATAATAACTTAATATCTACTTTTATTTTATACCAGAAAACTTATTGATCTAGAGCCATTAAATTTCCCATTATATATATATATATATATATATATATATATTATATATATATATATATATATATATATATATATATATATATATATATATATATATATATATATATATATATATATATATATATATATATATATATATATATATATATATATATATATATATATATATATATATATATATATATATATATATATATATATATATATATATATATATATATATATATATATATATATATATATATATATATATATATATATATATATATTTTATAAAGTGAATCAAAAAAAAACGCCCATTCTTGTTTTTATGCCTGTCGATTGTTTGCCGTTTGTTTTACAGTGTAAACGAAGGTAGAAATCAATGAAAGATATATTTATTTAACCATTTATTTGGAAAAATTATTGAGGATCTGTATCAAGCTGTCTTAATTTGCAATGTTTAAAGTGCCCACCCTCACAATTTCAGCCGAACAGAGTGGTACTGGCGCAATGCAGTGTCCGATATCAATTATCTCAAACTTTGCAGTAAGCCTTCAATTTCTGAATGCTACGAGGTTTTTTCACCATAAACAATGCCTTTCCTATTGACAACATTGACTTCATCGGCTGTGGCCTACGGTCAATTCACGCTGAAAAAATACCCTTCTCGTTCTATCACCTTAGTTTAGCAGAATCGATCCCATTTAAAACTTAGATGGGGGTCCCTTTAGAAACACCGGGTACTGTAAACAACCTCCGACTATCTGAAATATGTTTTGAGTTTAAATGACCCCAAAGAGTTGATAAGCCACAAGAAAACCAATCAATCAATCAATCCCATAAGCTAGATGCCACTTTTAATTCATCCGATTTCGACAGGAGGGAGTAAGATTTGATATGTAATCTACATATCAGATAAGTTCCTGATTGAATGTTAACGTAAAAAATTTCAAAATGACGCGTTTCGAATCGAAATTAATAATGCTTTAATCTATAGAAATAAATGCGAATGCCAGTGTGTCACTGTGTCATACTTTTTCAACTTTGCTCCTAGAGGACGTAGCCCAACATATGATACCATTTTTTCAGGCCAACTCAGTGAGCAAATTAAAAACATTCCGGACTGGATCCGGACCCGAAATCCTGAAATTTTGATTCACAAGTTTTCATGACTACGATTGTTTTCGGCGACTTTTTTCACGTGATTTTTTTTTTTTAATTTTTTATATGATAACAATTTTTATAACTTGGAAATAAATTTGAGAATAATCGAAATTAATTTCGAAATCCAGCGAAAGTCAGCCATGAAATAAAAATAATTGTTTGTACGGAAAGTAAGGACCTACGTACATCAAATTGTCTTTAAATTAAGTGGCGGCAGAAGAATTATTGAACTTTTAAAAGGTAAGCTTAAATATTAATGAAATACTTAAATGCAGCGATCAATTTTAAGTTCTTTTTGTAGTTTATTGTTGCCTATCGCATACGGCAGCAGTATGCCTCGTAAAAAGAAATCTTCGAAAACAGAGGACTAGATTGCAATCAAAAGAGCCAAGGCTGCAGCGAGGAAAAGAAAGTTCTATGCAAATGAAAACGCAGATCAAACGGCAGATTTTAAAATCGCTTCCAATGCTGTGAAAATATAAAAGACTTTAGGGGCTCTCAAACACCTGAACAAGCCGAAGGTCCAATCAAGAGCCCTACGCAACTAAATTGAGCTTAATTTCGGCTTTTAATCTAGTCTTAAATATATATCGTATTACTATAAATGTTATTTTTTAACCTTTACATGTGTTTGAGTTGACATCCTCTTTTTTTTTTTTTACAGTGAAATAATATCAACCTACTGAAATCAAATAGTCCGACAAAAGAAAAACACGATTTCGATCGAACCCATTAACTTTTTTCATCAACGTAATCAAATAATCTAACTTTTAAGTTAGGCTACATTTTTTCGTCGTAGCAAATTAACTTTCAATTATTTATTTAAAACTACGCTTCTCTCGTTGGGACATTTCAAATGGAAGTCTAATCTGCTAGTTCTGTTTTCGTAAAATAACGTAAGCAAATGTAATTTTTAAGCACAATTAATGTATTTTGTTATTCGACATTATTTCTAATTACCATAAATATTATTTTTAATGGCTACAATATGTTTAATATTGACACCTTTTTATTTTATATTTAAACAGTGAAATTAATGTCAGCCGTTTTAAATTGAGAAGTCTTACTAAAGAAAATGTATTTCGTACGTGATATTTCTATATCTATTTATGTAAACATTTAACACATACACATACATATATATATAATGATTATATATATATATATATATATGTGTGTGTGTGTTATATATATGTATATATTTTTCTTTTTTCTGAAATCTATCCTTCTTTCATGCACATTTCATTGAATACGACAAACAAGTTGTTTGATTTATTTTTTTATATAATTTCTTATGTGATCTAAATTTTTTTTCTTTTTTGCATGATAAATTATATTAAAACTGTCATTCTTTTTTATCCGATGCAACTTTCGGCTATACATTTAGCCATTTTCAAGGTTGAAATATATTAACTGTTATCAAGAAATAGTTTGTTGTATGTATGTATTTATAAAATGTTTTCATTTTTTCAAAACACGGTCAAGATATTGTGTCTATGTTTTGTAGTTGATATTATTAAGTGTTGGTTTTTGTTTTTTATTAATAAGTTTTCCATTATTTTTAGCTCATTTTTGCATGTAGATGATGCAATTATATTTGTGCTGTCAACAAAATAAAACTGAATAGGGTCCGGTAGGTCTCCATGAATATTTAAATGAGACCTAATTGAGCTATGGTCAGAAAGGTGTAGTGTGAGTCTTCGTGTCAAACATGTTTGTAGAATGGCTATAAGTATATTGTTAAAAAAAAATTTTTAAAACATTATTTCCGCTCCTAAATAAGGTGAGATTAATATTGGGTGCCAGATGTTTTATGTAGTGGATTATTCTCTGACAGCGTGATGTTTTCGGTTTTTGCTTGATTATATATATATATATATATATATATATATATATATATATATATATAATAAGTTTAATATTGACGTATGTAGATGTTTAACTTAACAGAAAATATTCAGCTGGACGTCAAAAATTTAAATTTAAAACTTGGCTGTCTTTAGCTAAGTTTTAAAATTGTCTTTTCATTGTTTGTTGTAACTCTTCCGCTTTCGAATGTTTAAACGTTCGCTTTCTAACATTGAATCTCAAAAGAAAGTTGATTTTGGTTTTGCCTGAAAACTATACCACGGAGTGCATCTGAGTGAACAAAAGGTTTGGGCGTGTTTATTTGTTCGGACTGTTGACCAGATAAGGAATATCTACATGGAAGAGAAATCAATTTTCACTTGAAGGTGACAGAACTGCAGCATTCGCTGCAAATGGAAGATCTTATCGTTGTAACTGAATGTTGCATCGCATTTTGCAACCGGAATTGTGGCATTGTCATGCAGCAAATCCCGAGCCGACATCTTTCAGCAGGAAAAGTTTCAAACGATCCAATTTCTCATTAGAAAGAATTTTATAATCCCAGTAAACACGGGAGTTTTCCCCACAGAAGATTCTGTTGAGACTGAGATATTCTTGCACCTAATTTCAGTTTTCTTCACTTTTGGATTTTCATCATAGATCCATTTCTATTGCCAATATTCTCTAAAAAAAATACTTTTTAGAAAATATTTTAAAAAATACTTTTTTTTTTCGGTCTCAAACAGTAATAGAAAGAAAGACAAGTGTTTAAACGCTTCCCAGTGTTAATTTTCCTAAGTTCATGTAGAATACATTTTTCAAAGTTTCTGAATATTGTTTAGTGATTAAAGATGCATCTGTTTATACCATATCACTTCAGGACGATTATAGCTCTTCACAGGTTCCTTTCCTTTATTGTCAAAAAATTGCCAGGACTTCTTGGGTAACTTAATG
The DNA here is from genome assembly GCA_903632075.3 of Acanthosepion pharaonis. Taxonomy (NCBI): domain Eukaryota; kingdom Metazoa; phylum Mollusca; class Cephalopoda; order Sepiida; family Sepiidae; genus Acanthosepion; species Acanthosepion pharaonis. The sequence continues at coordinate 5,602 of CAHIKZ030003241.1, read as the reverse complement.
TAGTGATTTCCAGTCTCTTCTACTGTTTCAATCCGCAATATTCATTCTCCTAGAATGTTTGTCACCGAAGACAAGAAAAACACAATTTACTCTGCTACTTAAGCCATAGCTGAAGGAGGTGAGAAAATACATTCACGACTTTCCCAATGGCATCTGTTTGGAAATGAAGCAATGTACTACAGATGACTAATTGTACAAATAAGAAAAATTTGAAAAAACTTTGAAAGACACCTCTAGGATTTTTTAATATTGTACATTTTAATCTAATACATATATATATATATATATATATATATATATATATATATGTGTGTGTGTGTGTGTGTGTGTGTGTGTGTGTGTGTGTGTGTGTGTGTGAATATTGTATATTTGGGCAACAACCTTTCTTTTATACATGCTTCATTGAATGACAGACAAGGAAAAACTGATAAGTTTTTTTAAGTTTTTCTAATATAATTTTCCTTATTGCGAGGGGGGCTAAAAGATTATAGGAACTGTTATTTTTTACGAATAATTTTTTACATTCTCTTAATCCACAAAAGAAAAAACTGTGAGAAAATTAAAAACCTTTATGCGTCTTTTTTAAAATTTTCCTTATCTGTCGTAGTCAATGAAAAGACACTTTTAATAAAGAAAGTTGTGTGTGTGTGTGTGTGTGTGTGTGTGTGTGTGTGTGTGTGTGTGTGTGTGGTCCAATTCTTGGTAATTAGAAAACTTTAAATCAAAACGCGACTTACTTATATGAACTGAATACTATTTATTTTGGAAAACAAAATGAACCCAACCAATAAAACATAAAACATTCTAACAATTCTTTCAGCGACTAAGTTGAATGGGGAGCAGGTAAGCTGAGGTTGCATGGTAACACGTGTTTCCCAATTTGGGGGTTGAACCGTGGGAACGCTTTGATTGACAACCCACAACCCATCGGCCGGTGTTATGTGAACATGATCGCTCCTGACCACAATTGGGAAAATGGCCACCATGTTGATCTGATTGTTCAGCATCTGTAAAGCATCGGAACTTCATTAAAAACAAAAATACGTGAGATAAAATAAAAAAAAGGGTGCGCGGAAATGTTCGTTTACGTGTCCGACTATAGAACTTCCGCGAAAAACTATAGTCCCTTTTTTTGATAGCGGCTTTGACAGCGGATGCACATGCATACACATATGTACACACACGCAAGCATATAGATTTAGGCTATATATGTGCGTACACGCGTACATACACTTACCTACAGATCTTGATAAAAAAAATCTCGTCACTGATATGTCATGATGATTAACGAAGAGAGATAGCCAAACCAGTCGTTCTCGCAATTCCCAAACAGAGGTTGCTACTTCCATTGTAAACCTTGACATGAACCAACCTGCTGAACCTGCTGTATATTTTAATGTAAATACTAGCAAATACAAATTCTTTAGGCGAGACCTGTTCCTAAGAAAATAAACATATAGATAATATTTATTTTAATTTTAAATTGAGGAATTATTATTATTATTATTATTATTATTGTGCTTTGCACCATCATTATAAATACCTAATTACCAAGCCTCCTCCGGGTTCTATGAGTAAACAGGACACTGAAAGAGCCCATTTGGGATGTTTCGTTTGGATGGAAAGGGTTTTGTGAATATGTGCAGTTCCACACAAAGTAATCCTTTGTAGCTTTGAGATGCCGATGTGTCTAGAAATTGTTCTTTCTCAGCAAGGACTAGGCACACTGATATTATGTGATTTTTCACGGCAACTAATCCGATGAGCTACTTTCGCTGGTTCCCATGTAACCGTCTCTTCTACTCAAACAGCTTCTCTCGTACTTTCCGTCTGTATAACTCTCTTCCTCTTACTTGCTTCCCTGATAACGATAATCTTCAACTATTCAAGTGTAATGTCAATTGACATCTTCTGATACCTTGATCTTGTTCCCCGTCCTTCTCTGTATCCTTTCCTCAAACACGCCTCTTTACTCTTGTTCTCAATCCTCTGTAACCCCTTATGCGCCAGTGACACTCCTGCCTTACTTGGGGTGAATGTCTTAAAAAAAAGTTTTATCAAAGTTATGGCATAAGCATGGATTTGAATTATTATTGTTGTTGGTGGTGGTGGTGGTGGTATTACTCTGGTGGTTTTGTGTGAGCAACACGCCAACATAGTGACACTGGGGTAGAAATATACGAAACCCAATATATAACCATCAAGACATCCAGTCAGGGAATACAAGGCTCATGCCTCACTGACGAATATGCGTGATATGATGACAGGTCATAATAATAGCAGTGCATAACCTTGCCGATGAAACCCAGTTAGAAACGCCTTCAGCTCGAGTAACCTAGTCCGTGTAGATGGTCTCTGATTGAGGTTTTTCCAAGTATCTAATTGTGACTCCTAAGTCTGCTTCCGTAATTCATCCATCAAACTTTAAAAAAAACAACCTTCACGACAATCGGCTATGATTGTTTCCTAACAATCCCGCTCATGACCAGAAATGTACAGTTTGTTATCCACTAGGGAACATGCCCAACTGGTTAAGGTCAGGCAACTGACAAGCAAATCTGTGGTACTGAACGGGATATATTTACTGTAGCCCAATCTTAACACAATTGAGATCAAAAGACCTGAGAATCATGCCTGGTGTAATATTATACACTGATTTATTCGGACCGGACAAAGATACCTATTTGGCTTTATTTATTTAGTGAAACAATGGATAGAACCATTGAGTACTCTGACACAGATCAGCGTTGACTGTGACTTAAGCTGATTTCTGAGTAATCGTCCCTAGTACAGCCGCTGCGCGCGATGGTCAGTGGCTGCGGTTAGGTGCTTGTTGCCGTAGTTTTTTGCATTACTGTCCTGCCAGTCAGATTTGCTTCTATACATTGATGGTGTCGATTTCCTAAACGGAGCTTAGATGTGGCACAAGGCTCAAAGTATAGGGCACCCAGTAAGAATAGAACTCACAATTCACTCGTAATATATCTAGCGAGACAAGACTAACCTTTATATCACGTTTGAGTACCCTCCTCTACAGTGATGATACTTACACATAAAAACTGTCGCTCGCGATTCATAGCTGTCTCACCCCTTCTGTCCACTTCGATAACAGCGAAATTCATTTTACAGACGACCCAGTATCGTAGCAACAGACACCCCATAGGCCGAGACCACGAGGCAAAATCTCTGTATAAGATGACTTTTGATTGATGGGTTGTTTTTGTTTAGCGGTATATCAACATCTCTATGGGTTACTTAATGTCGAAATCTAAATATTTTGTGTGCAATTTTGTATTATTTTTGGAAATATTAATGGTTTCGTGAAACAAGTTTTACTAATTAACCCATAGCTGGTGGAGTCATATCTTTCCCAAGAGTATTTGCGCGTGAGTGAATATAACAACCCAATTGGAATTGGAACTAAGCTCTCAGATTAACGATGACGGTCTATAGACATTACACCACCCACACACCCAAACTTACAGCACCTGGTATTTCAGGCGATCACCCATCTAGGTACTGACCAGGTTCGACGTTGCTTAACTTCGGTGATCGTATGGTAACCGGTGTTTCAACGTGATGTGACCGAAAGCCGATGTATTTTGAGATGAGGTCACTAGTCTGAGTAGATCACTGAGTAAAATGCCTATTGTAAAACATTTTCTCAGTTCGTATCTGTAGAGAAGAAAGACGAGAAGAGCAAGATGAAAGTACTATTAATTGTAAGAACCCTGAAGAGATGATGGTGAGCAAATATTGATCTTCGTATATTTGTAGCCCAACCTCTTTTTGTTGGTCTGGTGCTCTCCCACCGAATAATAATAATTTTTAAGGCGTATCTCTCCGACTGAAAGATACAGGATTTCAAATGTTTAAGGTTAACCGGATTTCCCAGTCAGCTTTGAAAATGAGCGTTTATAAACCTGCTGTGAGCTATGGTGGCATGTCAGTGACGAGATATTTAATCATAAAATATTTATCCATGCGTTTAAAGAAGCAAATACTCTAACAATTTTGTACAAATGAATGGAGAAAACAAATACCATAAAAACAAAGAATGGTCGTAAAAGGGAAAATATTACGGAGTAGGGTAACAAAAGATAGAAAGGTGTGGAGAGCTAAGATCGCCCACGTTTTGAAAGGACACAGAGAAAGAAAAAAAATTTATGACTTATCTCCTATTCTGAATAAAAATCAACTCTTTTGATTCAGAGTTTTGTTTTTAAACCCATCATAGTAGGACCCTATTTTTATCTTGATATTTACTCAGCTTCATTTACTGTAACTGTTCGGTTCACACACCTTCCTAAATTTTGGAACAGTAGTAGAGGTTTATCCCTTGTTTCTTGTTTAGATTTGAGTTTGCGGTTTCTTCTCCTAAATTCTTTTTCATTTTCTTTCACTACAACAACTCTTGCGTCTTAGTGGCATTATTTCCTCACTTGGGGTGAAATGATTAAAAAGAACATCTTAATTTACCAAGACAAAAGACGTCCATGTTAACACCTTCAATTAATTGATATCAAAAGACTTATGAGCCAAGCCTGGTGTCGCATCAGGAGTCGATTATTATTATTATTATTATTATTTAGTGGAACAACTGTTACTTTGATCATCCCATTTGTCAAATAATTTTATGAGTTAAACACGCCTGTTCATCAAATACAATTTTTAGTTGACCGGCCAACATCCACCCAGTAGTCACCTATTTGCAAACTGACGAGTCTTATTTTAAAACAATGGGTGGATATTAAAATACTGAAACAACAACAATCAAAATGTCACTTTAGAAAAAATGTTCGTAAAAATTGCTTTCTTAAACAAAAATAAAAGCATATTTGGAGAAAAAGATTGCTGAATGTTTTCCCACGACCGTTTTAGTTGTATTAATGGTTCCTGCTTCTTCAGCAACAATGATCAGGATATGAGTCTACTTGCCATAAGACTTCCACATTTAGCAACCGCTATAAGCTTACGGCCGTATCACGTTCTTGTCCGACCACCGAAATTGATGAGAAAAGAGGGCCTGGAGAATATGATACTCACAAGTCGAATAGAGGGAAAGAGAGACAAGGGAAAACAACGCGTGACATACCTAGCGGGCTTAAGCAAGTGGATAACAGAACGTGGTCTGGGGGAGGTGGCAGAGGGAAGGTACTTGTTGAGAGCTGCAAGGGATAGAGGGAGGTGGAGATCCATTATCGCCCACGTACTGAAAGGACATGTCACATAAAAAGAAAGAATTCACTAGGGAACATCATCAAGTGCTGTAAGCTACGTGACAGGCTTAACAAGCCGGCAATGGATACATCTCGTTACTTATAATGATGCGAATGCTGATGGATTGAGTGCGAAGCAATATTAGACCGGAAAGAGGACAAGAATAGTGCGTCTTTGTTAAAGACACCGGAACAAGAAATGCGAAATTCAAGATTAGAATGATATCAGAAGGAGCAATACAAATGCAGAAAGATGTGCACTTGTTTTTTATAGATTATTACGCAAAAGCATTCGACAAGGTACAGCATAAAGATCTATTTGAACCACTAGAAAAACTTGATCTATTTAGAAAGGATTTTAGAATAATCTAGAACTTATACTA